>JAJTUV010000178.1:0-407500 GCA_021653895.1 Mastomys natalensis
AGAAATGGGTTTATGTAACAGTAACAGCATACGGTAATCCTCCCCCTGCCCCAATGTTTTCTAACAATCAGGCTTGCATTTGAAGCCTAATATAATTGATAGTCATTAGGTTGTATGTATAAGCAAAATATACATTTATTTTGTTTTCCTATCCTTTGTAAGTCTTTTTAAACATGATCAGTAATACCTGAGCTCTTAGGAAAGAAAGAGAGAAAAGCTAAGGCTTAGGAAATGACAAAGTATGATACATAGCTGTATATAATTGCTGTCACGGGGACATAGCACATGCCTCTTCCCTCATTAAGAAGCACACATCTTCTTGATATTAGTAGTAAAATGGATACTTTAATTGTACCCTATAAACCTAAGATATGGGCAAAAAAAAAAAAAAAAGCTGTGCTTCTATCCCTGGTAGATATATATGCACTTGCTAAATCTTTTTCAGGATTTGATAAGATACCAAGAACATTGTTATTAATAAAAGGAAAATCTTAAATGGAAGAATTTAATTCATCAGTATTAATTTCTCATGATCAGAGAACAGTGTAGTAAAGAAAAAGTAAAGAATTTATTGCATGCTTTCTATTAGCCCAATGCTGCACTGTATTATAATAGTACTGAAAATGCCTGTCCAGTTTACAGAGGAGGCTTGGGGAGGGTCAATCAGTGGTCTAAGACAGACCCAAATCTGTCTTATGTACTGAGAGGACTGAGGCCCCTGTCACTGTCCTGAGTCATGTGGCATCCAAGTGGGACGTTACCTCAAGTATGTCTGGAAAGAAAAGCAAGTGAATATTTGTGTCGGAAAGAGATTGTTTTATCATACAGCATGACCTTAAATTATATCAAATTTCAAGAAGTTTGAATACAAGACTCACCTTTCTATCCCCACCCCCACTCCCACCCCCAGGAAGGATATGCCTCCCAGTACTGTGCCAGGAGGAATGGAGAATATACTGGCCGCCTTCCTGTGAACCATTTGTTTTCTCTCAGAGGCGGAATTTTCTCTTAAAAGTTGGACAGACTTCATTCTAATTCTCCTGTCTTCCTTAAAATTTCCTTTCCTAATCCTAAGCCCCTTGGAGGTTTGATTACATTGGTTGGTGGCATTATTCTGTCAACAGCTGGGTGAGACAGAAGTTAGAAAACAGACTGTTCGAGGTCAGGAAGCTAAGCAGCCAGAAGAACCAATTTGTCAACTTAAATCATCTGGGAATGGGGGAAAAAAAAACAAATCCAGAATATGGGAAGTAAAGAATGCTTCAGGCTCTGTGTTTCTCCGTTTGCCATTTCCAGGTTATGCTTCCTCTTCCGTGACTTGTTGCCTGTGGGATGGAAGGTGTGCTTAATGCTGGCATTCTTGTTGAGAGCCATCGTAATGTTGTGCACATTTATTTCCGGCTTTAATGTTTATCATGAATACTCTGAGTAGTTTTATCCTCCTGACTTAGGGACCTATTCCACACCAGCTGCACATGTGAGACCTGTGTCTCTGGGCCTCTCAACCCTTACTTTATTACTTAAAAACAGTATGCTCAACTCTGTAATATTTATCTTGCAATCATGGGGTACAATTTTCATATGTAGGGTGAAAGTTTTGGAGGGTGAGCTTTATTTGTTGGTTTTTATAGAAGTATTCCTGGATGATTTGATGCAGATATTTTACACGGAACTCTATTAAGTTAAAATAAAGGCCAATTCTCTCAACAGATGTAGTCTTACTTTTTGGGGGGTGTGCATAGCCAAACATGCAGAATCCTCATGGGCCTTTCAATTACACTTTGCTTTTTCCTAGAATAAGACTTTATAAAAATCAAACTTCTTATCTGATATGACACAAATCCATTACTGGAAATGTCTTTTTTTTTTTTTTAACTAAAGAGTAAAGCTACATTTGTTTATTTTGCACAAATCCATGCTTTTTTTTTTTTGCTTATTTTAGTGAACTGTGAAATCCTAATTAGTACTTAATAATCTAAGCTCTTTAAAAGCCATGCAAAGAAAAGTTAACTTTTTCCCCCAGAATATTCTTTTATGTTTCTTTTGCATATTGTATTTGTGCATACCAGCAAAATTAATGGATAGTTTATTAATTTCCAAACATTATGATTTAGTCAGTATCAGTAAAACTCAAGTAGTAAAAGTGAAAAGCATTTTCAATAACTACAAAAAACATACTTAAACCTATTTTTAATTTGAGATGATTTCTAACAGAATTGTTTGTTTATTAGTTATCATATATTATAATGAGAATATTCTTTTCTTAAATAGCACATATGAGGTGATATGCCTGAATGAACTCTCTTACACTGTTGGGGGTTTAGTCTTAGTTAAGGTGCTTTGAGAATAATTTATTGTAAAACAGTGAGAGAAGAGATTTAAAAACAAACACACTTTTATTTTGTGTTTGTACATTCAGGGTTCTATATAATGTATTTCCAAATCCTAAATTGAATGACCCCCAAAGGCGAATGTGGTAACAACATGATACCCAGCCCTTGGTGATATTTAGAAGTGGTCAAAACTTCAGGAGACAAGAACAGTGGAAATGAAGTCACTTGGGACATGACCTTCAATAGCACTCAGGGACGAGGGCTCCTCCCCCTCCCTCCCCTCCCCTTCCTCCCTCCCTCCCTCCTCCCTCCCTCCTCCCTCCTCCCCCCTCCCCCCCCCTCTCCCCTCCCCTTTGTTTCCAGCTGCCCTGAGGTGAACAGCCATCTGTCCAGTACCTAATTAAATACTGAAATTGATCCCTGAGGTTGTGGCATATTCCTTGCTACCTACCCCAGTGTTCTGGGTTCCCGAATGAAAAACTCATACATACACACAGCCTTTATATTTTGATATGCCTTAAACGAGTCAATGGCTGGGCCACTTCCTACCCTCCACATGGTTAATCCACCTCCCTCTGATATTACCAAGTTATTACTTACTAAAATCTATATTCCATCTTTGCTGCCCTGGACTCAAGCAGGTAGCCCTCTTGGGCTTGCTCCCCGCCCCCCCGCCCCCCCCCGGCTCCTATATGGTGGCTATGCTCTCTTTTCTACACTTTCTCAGGAATGCTTTCTCCTTTCCTCCACATTTTTCCAGACTCCTTCTTCCCTTTTTTCTAGTTCCTTGCCCAGGAATCCTAAAAGTCCCGCCTCTGTCTGTCCTGCCCAGCCATTGGCTGCCGGCAGCTTTATTTACCAATCAAAACCAACTGGGGGCAAGGCCTCTGCATGGGGTTGTGCAGATTCTGGTGCAATTCGGGGAACCCAAATTAAGATAATAGCTCAGTGAAAGAAGTCTATAGGACCCTGAACACAATCAATTATTCTTTCCTTTAAATTATCTCAAATATCTGATGAGATTGGTGTAGTTTTCAACTTGGGACTGCTTCATAGCACACTGTGTCAACACCTCAAATGAGTTAGTTTGACGAACTCCAGAGCGGACCTTGATCAGTGCAACAGTAGTATGTCTAGTAGTATGTCAGCTGTATACATTCTTAGCCCTGTTTGTTCTGGTGTAAAGGTTAGCGTTAATTCTCAACCTGACAGAATCTAGAGTCATGTGGAGATAGGCTTATGGACATCCCTGTAGGGGTCATCTTGATTGCATTAATTAAGATGGGGGAGGGGTCTGCCCACTGCCCGTGCTTGCCATTTCCTGGGGAATCTAAGCAGGGAAACGGGCTGAGTATCAGCTTCCATTCATTATCTCTGTTTCCTGATTGTGGATGCTTAAAGCTCTCAGCACCTTGGCTTCAAAGCCTTGAGGAGCTATATCCTTGAAGAAAGACTTAAGAAATCCAATCTTCCTTAAGTTGACTTTGTCAGAGGTTTTTTTGTTTTTGTTTGTTTTTGTTTTTGTTTTTTTATCCTAGTGACAGGAACCATAGCTAAGACACCCGAGTTTATTCCTAAGATATTTGGGTCTGGGAAGACAGTTGTTCCATAGAGATTGGGTCTTTTGCAAGTACTGAATCTACGCTGCTTTTAAAGATGAGAAAAAGACAATAGGGAAATCGAGTCACGTGGGCAAACATTAGAAAAGGCTTAGAAGAAACTTGGGTTTCAGTCTCAAGGGGAGCAGGACTGAGTATAAAACTTCCACTTGTAACTGGAGGAAAGTCCATGCCATGCATGGTATTCAGAGAATGCCTGTGAATTAACAGTAAATACTTTTATTTTGTCTTAACTCTCATTTTGAAACACTCTTTCCATGAACTGAGTATCTATTCTCTATTTTTCCCTCAAACTTCAACAAGACACTCTTGCCTTTGTGATCATCTTTACTATTCAGCATAAGACCTCATTTCAGTTAACCTATACATAAAATATCCATTAAGGATACCAACAATTGTTTATTCCTTTATTCTAAAGTACTTAAATTCTAAAGTACTTAAACAATGAACTTAGTTTTGTCATAATCCCTACATTTATGAGTAGGTAGGTTTTGCAATCAGTTGACAGAAATATTTTGTTGTTGTTGTTTTTATTGCAACCTAAGAATTTAATTAAACACTAATTGTTTAATTGGAGTGAAAGCAAGCTTCTAATTTAATCATATAAAAACTAATTTAAAATAATCCTCCTTGTTTTACAGGATGTGTTTGATTCAAGATTAGGTGTGGTTTTGTGCCTCTGATTTAATCCTGTTTGCCTTGACTTCTGTAACCATTTCAACAATTCCAGGAAAATCTTTAGTATTGAGAAATGGAATTGATTCATGACCCACCTATTTTATCAAAGTGAGAACATTTGTTTTTCTTTTGTTTTGGTCACGTCGTTAAGTGAGATTTTGTCCAATGATACTGGATTTGCACAGAATACCTGCACTGTGTCCAACAGGCCATGCCAATATGGACTTTATGTTGCTGTTTTTACAGGTTTATTTTATTTTTGATAGTGTGTGTGTGTGTGTGTGTGTGTTTAGTACATGTGAGTTCAGGTGACTGTGGAGGCCAGCAAAGAGCTTTCAAACCCCTAGAGCAGTGGTTCTCAACCTGTGGCTTGTAACCCCTTTGGCAAACCCGAACTCCAAAAATATTTGAATTGCAATTCATAACAGTAGCAAAATTACACCTATGAAGTAGCAATGAAAATAATGTTATAGTTGAGGGTCACAACAACATAAGAAACTGTATTAACAAGGGTTGAAGCATTTGAAAGGTTGAGAACCACTAAAGTAGATCTAGAGTAACAAGTTGTCAGCCACCCACAATGGATGCTGGGAACTAAACCGAGG
This sequence comes from Mastomys natalensis, assembly GCA_021653895.1. Lineage (NCBI taxonomy): Eukaryota > Metazoa > Chordata > Mammalia > Rodentia > Muridae > Mastomys > Mastomys natalensis. The sequence goes on from JAJTUV010000178.1 coordinate 5,236, forward strand.
TTACTCCCCAAGAGTAGTATGTGCTTCTAACCTCTGAGCCAACTCTCCCCTGCCACATTCCAGTGAGGAGCATTACGTTCCCATTCCTGGCTAGTGACACAAGTCCTCGTGGCCAATTAACTGAGTAGGCTGTAAACCATTAACAAGTTAGGGTGTAACCAGTTGACTGGTTGGTTGGTTATGTGTCAGCTGGTCTTCTCTTTAAGGCTCTCTGATTACTTTGCAGGTGGGTGTTCTCTCAACTTCTTCTGGTTCTGGTTGCCTGATCCATGAATCATGTTTGTTTTGAGTGCTTTGCTCAGACAACCTCAACTGAATTTAATAGGTTTCCGGAGTTTTCTTTTATTTTTAATACCATCTAATCATTAAAACCCAAGAGTCGTTCTGAGGAGGAGTGTAGAAATTGTAGTGTCAGGATGCTGAGATGCAGCTCGGGTCTCGAAAACCATGAAAGGCACAAATAGCAGCACAAACCATGTCATCCCAGAGGCAATAAATGTGTGAGCAGTGCCTGCACCACTGAACAATGCTGCTCATTTTCCCTGTCAGGCCAGTCATAACTCAATGTCCACTGAAGCCCCAGACCAGCCCAGGAGGCTGCTCTCTTAATGCGTGCGGAAATTGTAAAAAACAGGCTACCTAGTGTGCAGCATTGCAGAGCAGACTGTTCTACTCCTGGACTCATCTGTGGTGGGCAGGACCCCCATAGGAACTTGCTTGAACCTTAATATTAGAGCCCATTCATTGGTGTCTGGAAATGAAGCAATGTGTGCGTTGTCTTATGGAGCCTTGGTCTTTCCCCACACAGGGGCATTGCTATTTTATTAGGTAGCATTATTGTCATCATCATTATACTGCTGCTATTATCAGTAGAGACAGAGTCTTGCTGTATATGGCTGGCTGGCCTGGAACTCTGTTGTAGATCAGGCTAGCCTTGAACTCTCAGAGATCTCCATGCATCTATCTCCAGAGTACAAGAGTCAAAGGTATGCCATCAACCTCACCCCAGTTCTTTTTTTTATTTAAGATTTTAAGACATAGTCTCACTGTGCTGCCTAAGCTCATCTGTGCCAATATTCTTTATCAATTTATAATGACAAATTTCATATAGCAGACACAAAGGGCCTGGGTATACAAGTTTAAGACAGGGCAGCCTCCTTCTGGCAAGCTCTGTGGGACAATCCTTTTACTGGGGTTAATTTTGGTGAGCCTGGAAGTAGGGAATGGGATGTACTACAAGATGTCAGGTCTCTTCAGTAAACATGCCTAGAGCTTAAGGTGATCACACTGGCATGAGCAATAACATGTTCTTGTGCTCTGCCTGTGCTAATAAGCTGAGTGTTACCACTGCTTTCCCTGCAGGGCTTACAGTCTAGTGAGGAGGTTCCTCAGCACACTTCCCCTGGGCTCTGTGACACATGTCATCTGTGATGTGTGGGGACATGATGTCCTTCTGAGAGGAGAAGAACAAGTCAAAGCAGGAAAAGAAAGCCAGTATGCAAAAGCCAGTGATGGAAGGGGGTGGCTTTCCAGGGAGATGGGAGAATCGAGTGGAGATAGGTAAGATAGGGCCTTACAAGTGTCCCCCTGTTCCTGCCTGACAAAGCTCCAAGCAGGAAGTCTACCTTACCACTCTTCACAGGGAGAAGATTCACCCAGAGATGTTGATGGCCAGAGAGGTCTCTAGTCTTTTCTCTCTGTGGAACTCCGGTATAAGTTAGTGGGATATTTGAGCTTGGAGGCCCATCTAAGTGGCGACTGTGTAGTTGTAGATTGTGTAGTTGTATGCATGCTAAGGAAGGAGATGGAATTGTCTTATCTTTGTTTAACTTCCACATATCATCATCATCATCATCATCATCATCATCATCATCACCTTTCTGATGAAAGGCAGAATGGTTTAGGTAGCAACTGTTAGAGTGGCCTTGGGTATTCATTGCTAGAATTCATTGTATTCATTCACAGCTGTGTCATCTAGCTGGCCAGTCAGGCTGGCAGGCAGGTGTCCTTCTCCTGTGTGTGAGCTTTGATAGCTATGACTGAGGCCGCTGCCTTCCAGAGTCTCCAGGGCTTCACAAGCTGCTGAGCCGTGTCAGTAAACTCCGGTGTGGATGAGAATGTCACTGGGAAGCAACATCACGAAGTCAATCAATTAGGACTATTCATCAACTGTATCGAAATAAAGGGTGGCACTCTGTTAAGAATAACATATTGGATTCGTTTATCAGTTACAACACACGGAGCGCACCCATGCCAGATATTAATAGGGGAAACAGTGTGTGTGTGCAGATCCACATTCATTTACTTAGTCTATAAACTTAAACCTGCCTAAGAAGACATGCCAATTAGCTACAGGAAAAGGGGAGAAAAATTACGGGTACTTGGAGAGGAAAATTGTTCTTTTTTCTTTCTTATTTAATTTATTTATTTAAAAGCAACAAAAAATTGTCAATCCAGGAACAACCCAGGAAAATGGTAGATTTGAAGCAACAGAGGCATTTGTGCAGACCTGTTGTCAAATACTTGTTCTTCTCCTTACCCCACCACACACACTTGCATAAAGTAGCCACTTTTATTCTCATGACTCTCTCTTATTTCCTTCACCTTTCCAGACCCTTGGGTCCTTTCAGCTAGTTAAGGTGACTGTGCGTAAGAGGCAAGAGATGCCTCTGTTCTCCTTCGGAATCTTCCTTTGTCTTACTAGCCCGGCGCTTTTCTGAACATGGTGAATCTTTTTGCTAGGGCTGGGCTCTTCACTGTGCAAACAATCGAGAGGAGTCAGTGTGTCAACTGATCCTTTAAGGATGCTTCCCATCCATGCTTACCTGGGATCGAACGTTTGTAGATTCACAGTGTTTGCAGGCCAGCAGGCCTGTGCCTGCCTATTTCTGGATCTGCCAACTGACAGCAGCCAGATCCCAGCGAATGCTCCTAAACTGACAGCGCTGGGTATATGTGTGCTGTTGCCGTGGGCAGTCAGAGCTGGGCCCTGCCAGCCTCCCTGCCGACCGAGGACACTCATTCCCCTGGGTGGCTTGTCCTTCCTGATGATAGATTGGGGAGACAAGCAGCACATGGGTACACAAACACTTCTCTCAGGCAGTTGGTGCCATTTAACAGTTTCCTCCTGTGGTTGACATTTTCATTTCCTTCCTTCACCTCGCTCATCACGGACTGTTTGCATCTTATTTTCTGTACACAGGGGTAATGCAGAGTGACAGAACACACGCCAGAGCCCCATTACTCATTTTCAGTGCTATCTCCTAGTCAAATTACACAGTGGGTTTTGCAGGAGCAGGGCCACGAAGGGGGCACGCGGTTTTAATTGTGCGCTGGCCTTGAGGCGGGCAGCATGTGAGATGGACTGAAATTTTCATGAAATGTCGCTGCTTCAAAAAAAAGCTGTCTTGAAATGGGAAAAGGTGTTTCATTTGTGATGGGCTCACACCAGCCCAGACTTGCTTTGTTTACCAGGGAGCTTCATTCCCAGGGAACAATGTACTCACAGCCCTAAGGAAAGAGTTCCTTGCTGTCACAGGTTCAAACCTAGCCCCCAGAAGAATTAAGTTGTAATTGATGAATAAAAATCCTGTCTACATAAGCTGTCCAAGAGGATGCTTTCATATACACTGAGAAGTAGTTGCCATGGGTTGTGTCAACCAGTGAGAGGAGTGAACCCTTGCTGCTTAGAAGGAGAGAGCCCTGACCTCCACGTGTATCCAGTACACACATGCATATAATAATCTTTGAAAAGGTCAGGGTGATAGAGCGCTTGCTACCCAGGACTGAGGAGAGAGGCAGAGCCAGGAGCTTGCCTCACCACCTGTGTTCAGTAAGAGAGTCTGCCTCAAAACAACATGGAGAAGGGACTGAGGATGACACCCTCTGCCAACCTCTGGGTTCCTCACTCATGTGTACAGATGGGTACATGCATCTTTACACATCTGCACTCCTGAGCACATACTTGCATAGTGCACAGACACATGTGCACACATGCACACAATGATGCGATGGAAAAAAGCAACCATGGTCATCCAGGACTCTGGATTTTATAATGTTTTAAAATTTCATTTTTGGGAATTTCATATGTATGCACTATGGTTACATTCACTCCTATTATCCTCTCTTGTCCCCTACTCCATCTAAACCAGTGGTTCTCAACCTGGTTTGATGCTGTGACCCTTTAATACAGTTCCATATGTTGTGGTGACCCCCAGCCATAACATTATTTTGGTGCTGTTCTATAACCATAATTTTACCACTGTTACGAATCATAATATAAATATCTGATTTGCAGGATATCTGATATACGACCCATAGATTGAGAACCACTATTCTAAACTCATTTTTGAAATGAATCTCCCTCCTGCTTTCATGACTTTTTCACCCACTGGGTTTAGTTGGGATTGCTTGCATCAACTATTTTCTGGCAAGTGGGAAGCTTGCAAGTGGCTACACCACTGAAGATGCAAGTCCCTTTCCCCTGGTAACCATTAAGTAAGTCCCAACATTTCCTCAGGAAGAGGAGAAGCCTCATGATTCAGGTTGGCTTGGATTGGGTTACAAGTCCTGTCACCTGACCCAGCCATTGAGGTGCCACTGCTATACCTCAGTGTGAGATAGGATGGCCCACACTGTGCCACACCCACATGTACTATTGTCTATGTGCCCAGCTCTTTCCCAGTTTTGTACATATACCACTGCCAGGGCAGAAGAGGCCATGGTCACTGGACTGATGGGATGGAAAACAGAGGTGGCTGGGGATTGGAAAGAGACTAAACACCCAAGGATGTTTATAATCCATGATGCCTACCCATGCTCCATAGTCCCGCTGACCTTTATTCACAGAACAAAAGTTCAAAGACAAAGTTTTTTAAAAGCTTTAGAATATTGCCCTGGAGAATGTACTGGTACCCTGTCCTTACCTGTGCTTGAGAGAGTACTTCTAAGGATCACTTTACCTGGCAGCTTGGGGCTGGCCATTAGCTGAGGTCTGAGATCTGGTATTGAGAAGACTGGTTTCCCTTGTAGAGGGCTCTTCTTGTGTCTTTCTCTGAGGATGCACCAGGCTCTCTGTCAGCATGGTGGCTGGGGTCCTTCTCTCTGGAGATCGAGGCAGAAGTTGAATTGTGTGTAGGAGCTAATTACTCAAATTGAGAGTCACTTTCCACAAACTCTGTTACAGAAATGGTTAAGGCTCACCCACATTCAAGGGGAGAAGTTAGTGGTGTGTTGATGCTTCGTAGAGCTCTGTTATAAGAAAAGGTCATCTCCCACGCACGGTACACGAGATGGAAATGATTACTGTGAGTAAAAGTGGAGGCAGGTATGAAAAGGAGGTTAGTGCATGGGGAAGATGGTGGCAATGAAGACAACAGTACCCTTGGACATGTGAGAACTGTGAATGACAGACTCATAGGATGTCTTGGACAAGAATTTTCCAGAAGACAGAGCCTGTCTATAGTTGATTCAATGAGGGATCAGGAAAGGGTTCAGAAAAGCAGAAGCAGCTGGTCATGTCTGGGAGGACGCTATGTACCATTTGCTCACTTCTGAGAGGCCCTCAAAGGCTTCTGGGTCATTTTTAAAGACCCCTGACTGCTGTTGTATAGTGGGATGTGCATGCACAAAGGCAGAGGCAGGGTGGCTGTTGGAATAGTCAATCCAAGAACCAATAATGACTTGCCCAGGCAGTAACAATGAAGGTGATTGGGAGGTAGCTCTGACTGCGCTTTCAAAGGTAGAACCAATATGATATGGCAGATTATGAGTTGTGAGGGTACAAGTCAAGGGGATCCCAGTGTTCTTGCATTGAGAAACTTCACGATGCTGATAATATTAGCCAACCTGTAAAACCTGTGAGTAGAACATGTTTGAGATTTGAGAAACAGGAAAAGACAAAGCTTTGGTTTGGACATTTTAATGTCACATATTATAGATCTTTTAATGGGGGTGTTAAATTTGCAATTAGACCTACAGGATGGTTTTCATAGAAGCAGCCTGGGTTAGAGATAAAACTTGGTTGTGGTCTCTATGTGATCAATAAAAATCTGAACATATATTCAGGAATAGTGCCCTGTTCATGCAACTCATTTGACATTGGAGGAGATACAGTCCCTGAATACTTAGAATCAAGAAGTCTTATTGTCCGCTCATTTATTTACCTATATATTGGATAGACATGACTGGGTCCACCAGTCAGTTTCTCCTTTAAGGAGTGTGGAGTGTGTGTGTGTATGTGTGCATGTATATGTGTATATGTGTGCATGTGTGTGTATGTGTGTTTATATGTGTATGTGTTTAGTGAGAGTATGTGTGTGTGTCTGTGTGTGTGTGCTTGTGTGTCTGTGTGTCTGTGTATGTCTGTTCATGTCTGTGTATATGTGTGTATGTGTGTGTATGTGTGTTTATGTGTGTGTATATGTGAGTGTCTGTGTGTGTGTGTCTCTGTGTGTATGTGTCTACGTGTGGATGATGCTGTGGATATCTCAGTCACATCCTTCCTTTTGTAATATGTACAGTTGACAGTTTTAATTTAGCTTATCTAGGTTTTAAGATATTCATATTTTCATTTTACTAGATATTTTATGTGCATTTTATTTTTAACATGTAAATTTATTATGCTTATAAACTCAGTTTCTAGCTCAATAGTGTTTCAAAGCTTGGAGAACAAATTATGCAATCCTCTAACTTCTAGGGAGCTCATTTGGGGGGTAGATATCATAAGTTAAATGAGCATCTAAAATTAGAATATCCAGAGTTACACTTTAGTATGCACGCCCCACCTATATTTGAGTCAGGAGTCTACAGAATAATTTTTTTCAACTTTTATTCATATTCCATGAATCATAATTGACAATTGTCTATTAGAGTCAAAATTTAGATAATTTGATTGATAGTCAATGACAGTACATGCTTGATCTTAGAAGAAAGACATACCATCATAAAATATTTAGAGATATGTCATTAACATACATTTTACTTAATTAAGAGTATTTTCACAAAAGATAAACTGTAAGAGCCAAAACAATTGAAAATTTTCGATTAAAGGCATTTTTATTCCTGGTTTCAACTTTTCTTTTTACTTGTGGTCTTTCAATTTTTGTGGATTTTCACATTTAGTCCCCTGTGCATATTTTCCTTTATCTCTTCCCCTCCAACCTTTTTTCTTCCTTCCCTCTTCTACGTCACTTCCTGGAACAAAGATAAGTCAAGCTTACAAAGGGGAATTTGAAAGGCAGATGGAGAAGAGAACAGAAGTCACATCAGTACTCACAGTTAGGTCTGGGTTCCTTCCATCTTCCACCGTGACTGAGCCCAAAGAGACAGAAGTTGATGATGTCTTATCAGAGAGACCCTGGACCAGCCTCATGCATGGGTCATAGTTCTGTTTTAAGGGAGAGGCTCAAAGGCCTCGGCCATCCTCACAGTGCTTCGTTTCCACAGAGCTGTTTAATAGCTGTGTTCTAGTAGGTCTAGGCTCTCCTCTAGGAACCCAGCAGGTTATTCTGTTCTGGTACTTTGTATTAAATCTTTGTACTTCCAGTTCAACTTATTGGGAACTGTATTTTTTTGATATATTTAAAAATAATTTTTATTAATTCTTAGAGAATTTCATACAATGTATTTTTATCACTATCCTTGTCCTCCTCCTAACTCCCCCTAGATTGATTCTGTATTCCTATTCCCCCAACTTCATGTCCTTTTTAAAATGTCCCATCAACATTAATTTGTGCTGGCCAAACATCCGTGTTTTTCTTCACTCCCTTCAGCGGACATGTCTTCGGCTATCTTTTGCATAACCATTTGCATTGTGTTTTGAAAAAAAAAAAGTCTTATAAACCATTTATGTTTTGAGGTTCAAGAAAATGAGCACTTGACAAAGAGGGGAGGGAGTCAAAGGCAGAGACTAATGACTTTCAGGGGTTGGTCTGCCTGGGAGGCTGATGCTGGCTCCAAGTCTGTGGTTCAAGGCCATAGATTAGATGTGCTGTAATTGTTTTGTACTGAAGCACATTTTTAGTAAATAATCCTGGGGACCAACTCTATTAACATGCCCAGCTGAGAGGAAATTAAGCGTAGTTACTTGACTGATAAGGATGCCAAGCAATTTCAGGTGTTAGAATTTCATTAAGACTGTGTGTTGTCTCTCAGAATACCGGCTTACATTTGTGTCAGGTGTTTCAAATTAATCATGAGTGTAATTAATAGTTGGAGTAATTAGATTACCATTTTATGACAATCCCGAAGTATCATTGAGAACAGAGGAAGCAAGAAAAACGAAGAGGGCCAGTCAGGTCTAGGTAATCCATGATCCATATTCAGTGAGACTTATCAAAACAGGTCAACTCTCAGGATTAATGGATCGATGCTTGAGTTGGCTTCTTATTACAACAGCAAAAAATGGAGACAGTTTAATGGAAAGGGAGCTCCCGTAGGGAAGTTAGATCCCCAAATACCTACATTGAATTCCGTCTTAACAAAAGGATTATTTTGTAACAACGGTTCTTCTTAAAAGGATAGCCTACCTTACTTATGATCACCATGGACAGAGGCAACAAGTGCGTGGGAGCATGTGGCGTTCAGCTCCTTGAAGGCTTCCGTGCATCCGTCTGCATGGCAAGCCAAGAAAAAAAGAGAGTTTGGCCTGCTAGAACTTTAATGAATTATTGAGTATATTTCATAGAGAATATTTTGAGACTGCTTTCTTGAACAGCTCTCGTTAACCTAAAGAGACGCTTAGTAAACTATCTAGAAGGCTCAGAGGGAAAGGATATCTGTGTGGAAGTCACTTTCCAGCCAAGGTTTGCCCTGGAATGATTTCAAATCATTGCATAATGAGTGTAGCAACTTGCAGGGCTACATATAAACCGCATGCTACTTAATACATTATGCATGTTAGCCCAAAGGTATAATTATTCAGTGAAATGAGAACTAAGAAAATTAGCTCTGTATTAATGTTTATTTATACCGGTGACTCTTTTTCTTTACATACTCATCCTCCTGCAGCAGAGCTGGCGTAAAGGCAAGCTGCATGGCCGCTGTTTCCAGACTTAAGGGTTGAGTCAGGTCAGCAGGGCCAGGTTAATTGCTTTCACCCTTCCCCTTAGGTTGTTGCTGTAATGTGTTTACTTTTAGAGAAACAGTTTCTTTCATGGAGCTGGAAGGTCAAGCTTGCTACTATAGTTCTCCACCAAAGGACAGCTGCTGTGTCCCAACAGCACCTGTGGGCTATCATGGGTCATCTGTGGATGCTGCCATGTGCCATCCACACCTGCTTTTGCTCACACATGATCAGTCAGAAGGGCATAACTTCTGGCCTTGCTGTTGGGTAGTTGAGATACAGTTTCTTTTTCCAGTCATTTGTCTCTGGTTCCAATAAAGGACCATTAAGCTTGTCTCCTCTTGGATGTTACTGTTTAGCTTCTAGTTACAACCATATTCAACATATATTACTTAAAGATACCTGCTTTTGACCTTGCTCCTAAGAGTAATAGAGCAAATCTTTTGAGAGACCTAATACACTATTCTTCACCTCAAAACCTTGTAAGGGGTTCACAGAGTCAAAGTTGTGATCTCCAAGTCTGCCCCATGACCTCTGGCTGCCTTTTACTCTCTGCCCATTATCCCTACTTTCAGAGTCCCCCTTCCTGAGTAGGGATGTCCCAGATTAACTTTCCAGTTCCTGTTTCTTCAGCCTTCAGCTGTGCTCCTGGAGGTAGGCTAAGTCCTTGCCCACCGTGATTTCAGCTTGGTCTACCCAAGGACCTGCTGACTCTACGTCAGAGCCCTAGAACTTACCCATCTCAGTAATTTGTACTTGTGTTCAGCACATACCACTTTCTAGAATGGGTACATAAATTACCTTTTCATTAAATACTGTCCTTGTCTCTTTGGCTCAGTGATACTCAGCAAGTACAATAATACCTGGCACACAGATGAGCTGTATAATTATTTTCTGAATGAATGGATGTATGAATGAATTTATATTCTGAAATTCCTCAGTGCATAGCTAAAGTGACTACCCCTTGGGTTTCCCAAAGAGCAGCCAAGTTCCACACTCTGACGGCTCAGTGACCAACATGAGTTTCCAATCAGCATGAGGCCAACACAAGGGCAGGAAGATGCCAAGTAACTCATTAACACAGTCCAGAATTAGTTGCTTAGGGCTAGAATTCAGCAGGGGACCCCTGACATTCTCAGCACATAAGCTGTTCCCTGCCGGTATTAGTCAGGGTTCTCTATAGGAACAGAGTAACAGGAATGAGTATACACACATTACAAGCGCATTTCTCAAATCAGCTTACACTGTGAGAGAGTAACAAGAGTTGCCTCATACCATAGAGGCTGAGCCTAGCCATGGCTTAGTCCTTTACTTGGGGTGCTTCAGCAGTCCTAACTTGGTATTGAAGCCCTGGAGTGTTACTAGAGAGCCACCAGTCCTTAATCAATGATGGGTGCCTGGAAATGCTGATTCTGATACCAGTGGAGAAATCAGGAGCAGCAGTCAACAGGGGTCAGCCAATTCAGCCATGGCAGCACAAGCTAAATAACCGGCCCTTTGTATCTGGGCTGTTATCAGAAGGTGCCACCTTACTTCTCTATTCAGGTGATTCAAATTTGTGGCAAGTTGACATTAAACCAACCACCAAAACACATCTTTGTGGTCACCAATCCTGTGGCAAGTATGTCCCAGTTTAGTGGTAGTAGCAACCCAGGGCAACCTGCCCAGGAGGGCATGAGGGTGGAGGGCCAAGTGTGTTGCTACTTTGTGTCGAAACCCTGTTGTGTTTCTCCGGGCAAGGTTTTGTGAACTCCTAGAAGTATCTGCCGATCTGCACCTGCTTCTGTAACCTGCTTTTCCAGAGTAGCGATTGCGACATCAGTTTATAAAGTGTGTGCTTAAGTGGAGGGCGGCTCCGATGGCACAGACGGCTTGGAAATATTTCACAGCAGAAAGGAGTAGAGCAGAGGAAGTTTCTAGAAGAGTTAAATCTCAAGGATAAAGCTGGAAGCAGCAAGTCTTTGCTTTGGAGAGTCTTCCTGGCCATCTACAGGGCTCCCTCCCTCCCCTGGAGGAGGCGGTGTGAGATGGAGGAGGTTTGTTACTTGGACTTTGTTTTAGATTTGATGCTTGGTTGAATGGATTCATAGATTGGTTCAACTTCAGTGTCTGAAGCCACACTGTCCAGGGCTGTGGCTCAGCAGGCTCAAGGCCTTAGTGCTGGAGAAAACAAACAAATAAAACAGAGCAAGAAACCTAGAAACAAAATCAAACCACAGAACCTTCCCTCCAGGACATTGACTCTCAACCAGGGATCACATATCAGATGTTCACGTTATGACTCATAACGGCAGCAAAATGACAGTTGTGAAGTAGCAATGAAATAACTTTATACTTGGGGGTCACCACAACATGAGGAACTATACTAAAAGACCACAGCATTAGGAGGGTTGAGAACCACTGCTCTAAAATATGTGGTGGTAAGCTACAGCTAGAAGTTAACATTTTTAGTAGCCATTTACAAAACAAGATTTGCATAAATATTTCATCTAATGAACCCAAAACCCTGTCACTTCAGTCTTTCATGGATATAAAATTTACTAGCAAGATATCCAGCTTTGGCTTAGATCTAAGCCTCAAGGATTCAGCAGGGTTCAGTTTGGACTGGCTACATTTATGTTCTCAGTGCCTGGTGCCATGGTGGAAATAGGACAGTCTTAGACACGTGATAAAGAGACAGCTATATGTAGAATCTGTTTTCTTCATTTTACACAGTTTGCTTTCATTAAAACAATCTGCATTTAGTGTATAAACTGTTGTAGTGTGTTGAATGACATCAAACTGTAGGACTTAGAGAAGTATTTCAAATGGCTTTATTGATGACCAAATAACAGTGTGACTCCCCAGTGATGACTCAAGAATTGGAGGTATTTCTGGGCAAGCAATGAAGTTGGCAGTCAAGGGCTCTGGAAATACACAGAAAGCTGTCTCACACACCTTGGCTCATGCTGTGAGGTCTCATGTAACTCCTATTATACTTATGGAATTATTATTTCCATTTAAAAAAAAAACAGGTTCAGACATTTATAAAGTAGCTTGCCCTCTGGGCTAATGGTGGTCACTAAGCACCCCAAATGAATTCTGGGAATTATGACATGCTTGTGGTAGGTATGTCCCTGTGAGTTGATTATGTCTGAAAGATGCTTGGATGTTTTCACATATGCTTAAGACTCCTACTTTGGTCCTTGGTAATTATGGGAAAGATGGAGAGGTAGCTAGCAATCAGAGATATTCAGGGATAAAGTTTTGTTTTTAATACCTTAGTAAAAACAGGAGTAATGAAATTTACGTTTCCTATATATGTGAAAATAACAGCCAAAATGTTTAGTTTTGAGGCAGCTCCACACATATTTGCTGCCCCGTACATCAGGTGCTTAGTTTACCGCCGTCTTAAAATGCTGTGCACACCTCCCGTGACGGCTTCCAGCTCACCACTCCCAATTCTGAGAGACAAGTAATTATACACACACCAGCTAAATGTCTAGTAAAATCTCCAGGCAAAACTGAGTTGACTTGTGTGGAACTGAATTTAAAAATACTTGATAGGATCTCGCCGCAGACTCTGGGTCCTTGTCAGCTTGCATTTATTCCTTGCCTCCTCTAGCTGGTGCTTTGGCCTCTCTCCTCCTCCTCCTCCTCTTCCTTCCTGACTACGAAACTCCCAAGTTCTCAGGGATTTCAACGCAGGCCTTACCCATTGTGCCTCTCTTTGTGAGAAAAAAGGAGAATAATCATTTAACTCAAGTGTTTGTTTTATGCCTGGACTGTGGGCACATGAAAGAAGTGCTTAGGGCCATATTTATTTAGTTGGACACATAGAATATGAAATAATATGGACTGTACGGGATGGTTGTTTATGTTATGTTCCCAAATTAAATCTTGTTGGTTTTTTTTTTTTTCCGCAAGCTACTCACGTATTTGTGGATGATTTAAATATATACTGAAGAGCTCGCTGTAGGTTTTACATTTTGTATTATGATCAAAGGGAGGGGCAGTCTTTGAGAAGAACAAAAAAGGACACTTTAATTTTTTATTTTAAAAGATTGATCCTAAGAGAGTAAAAGTTAAAATGTAAATGGAGAGCAGATGGGAGCCTAATATGGCAACCACCCCAGCCCCAAGTGGTCAATGTATTAGTGTCTACACCTAACAGTGGTGGAGACCCTAGGTTCAGATCAACATCATCATCATCATCTCCAACATCTTATCATCATCTTCATCCTCATCTTTATTATCATCGTCATCGGTACTGGGAACGGAGCTGAGAACCTTTCACTCAATAGACAAGTGCTCTACACTGTGCTACACTTCCTGGCTCTCCTGCTAATACTGAGATAATCTTCTTAGGGAAGACTGTCTCTCCTTAAATCACCCAGCCTGAATTTATTCAAGATTATGGAAATTAAAAATGAAATTAAACCCATAACTTAACAAACATAACTTTTAAGAATTTTTTTAAAAATTGAAGTCATAAGTTCATCAGGTACTGGAATTTATAGCCACTGGAATGGGTGGAGCACTTCTACCATAGCCATTGGCATGGGTAGAATGCTTATTTGTGCTTGTTAATCAATAGAAAACAAAGGTTCCATTTCCTTTTTGCATCATATGCAAATTAGATGGTGGTGAAGGAGGAGCCTGTGTGCCATTGGTAAGCTGTGGGCTGAACACCCCACGTCCCTGTGACCATCAGGGAGCAGCACCCAGCTTGAGTGTCTGCCTCTCAACTATAGGGACCATGCACCTCTGTCATGCTTAGTTCTGGCTGCTAAATGTGAGGGTCTTTTCAAAGTGAGGTAGGAAGGGGGCCAGAAGGACTTCCCCAGGGTTTGTGCTCCAAAGCTCTACTTTGTAACCTATACAAACTTTGCTTGGGTTGAAAGGGTCACCCCGAAGTCTGAGACGGAGATCCTCCCTGGGTGCAGGACTTGGAGAGATATGGAGGGCATTGGCATTTAGTATTGAGTGTGCTGATCATCTTGTCCTGTTCTACAGTCAGGAACAATGACCCTTGTTCCTGGGAGGATGGTTCTCCCTATAGCCTGCCTGAGCCTGGCAGGGAACAGTTGTAGAAGAAGGGAGCCCATGAGATCACTGAAGGCTGGTCAGAAGACACTTTATCTCACTCACAAGCTTGGAAAATTTCTTTTCTCCATGGCCTTCAGGGCATAGTGATAACTGGACTCTATAAAAAGATGGTTTGAAGAAAAGATGTTGGTGAATAGGAAGAGAAGATAAAGGAGGCAGAGAGGGAGCTGATTCATCCTAGTAAAGAAACTAAAACTACTGTGGAGGTGAAAACTGCCTCAGGGACCCCAGATACAGCAAACATGAAAACTCAGAGAAGAAGGCCTCAGAGGTGAAGCACAGAGCATGGCCTGAGAGCTCTGAGATAGTGTGTATGTGTGTATGTGTGTGTGTGTGTGTGTGTGTGCATGTGTGTGTGTGCATCTGTGTGTATGTATCTGTATGTGTGTTTTGTATGTGTGTGTGCATTGTGTGTATTGTGTGTGTATGATCTGTATGTGTGTATGTGTGTATGTGTGATGTGTGAATGTGTGTGCGTGTGTTCATGTGTTCGTGCATGTGTGTGTGTATATGTGTGCGTGTGTGTATATATGTATGTGTGTCTGTGTATGTGTGTGCGTGCATGTGTGTATGTATGTGTGAATGTGTGTGTGTGAATGTGTGTGTGTATGTGTGTGTGTATTTGTGTGTGTATATATCTGTATGTGTGTGTATGTGTGTGTGTATGTGTGTGTGTGTATATGTGTGTGTGTGTGTGTTTTGCAGAGGATGACAAAAGGCTGCCTTTTTCATATTTGTTTTTGCAATGAAAAAGAGTGAAAATTGCCCCTCAATTCCTTCAATGAGATCATAGATGAAATGCCTACTGATTAAAATATGGTTGTGTATACACAAGGCAGTTTGAAGGTTACACCATCTACTGGGAATGAAACTATTTAGAAACAATACATTATGGGCCAGTCTCTGGGCACCTCAGGCCAGCAGAAAGCAATTGCCTGACTTGAAGGTGGTCAGTGAGAACAGAAGATCCATGCTTTCTCCTGAGGGCAGTGAAGGAGAGATGGACGCATTTGTCTCTTCAGAGCCTCCCTAAGTCCCATCTGTGCACACCCATTCTCACTGACACACAATGGTGTACAATTATGAGATGAATGTGATGTTTCTATTTGTGAACACAAAACGCCAGTCACCTCAAACATTCCTGTCTCTGTGGTGGCAATGTCAAACACAGAGCTGTCAAACGCTTGTAGCTATTTGAAATAGACAGAAACCGTGAACCCACACTCACTGGGGTCACACTATAGTGATGTTTGCACATACTACATGTGAATATCATGATGCCTACATGCAGTATCATGATGTCTACATGTGGTATCATGATGTCTACATGCAGTATCATGATGCCTACATGTAGTATCACAATGTTAAACACTGGGAGTTACTTCCTCCCATCTTACTATCCAACTGTTCTTCATCTTCCTCCCCCACCTTTCTGATCTCTGGTAACCTCTCCTCTGCTCTATATTTCCTGTCCTCAACAAGTGTGGTTTTTACCTAAGAGTGAGAACATATTTTGTTATTATGATTGTTCGTTGATTTGTTTCTCTCTCTCTGAACATAGCTTATTTCACTTAACATCATGACCACTAGACACGTTCATATTGCTATAAATAAGAGAATTCCATTATTCTTCACAGATGAATACTTTCCCAATAGGTATGTGTGCCATATTTTCTTTATTTGTCGACCAAAGCACACTGGTTGCTTTCATTGGTAGCAAAGCTGCCATAAGCATGGAGTATAGTTGTCTCCATAATGCGCTGTTTCATTTGTATGTGTATTCCCAGAAAAGAGATGGCTAGATGCTATGGGAGATCTTAGTTTTGTTTGGATCATGACTGTAGTAATCTACATTTCCACCAACACAAATGATCTTTCTCAACATCTGCGTTCATATTGGCTGCTTTTCATTTTAGGAATGAGGGAGGCTGTGTTTCATCAAGTAGAGAATTACACAGACTTAAAAATGCTCTTCAAAAATGTAGAAACACAGGAGGAAATTCTCAGCAGTGAATGCAAGTTGGAAACATGCAATTGTAAAAACATTAGTGTTGGGTTCTACCCAGAGACTCCTGCTTGGTTGAGGTCCACATGGCTGGTATAGAGAGTGTGTGAAGATGCCCTGGTGATTCTCAAAGATAGCCAAATTAGAAAGGAATTCCCATAAAAGATGAAACAGGACCTCTGAAAGATGAAGGAATTAGATCCTCCCAGTGGTTGGAGGGATGGTACTGGTCCAGTCCAGTTTGTGATACTCTAACACACACTCAGGGTTTACTGTCAATGATGTTCTATTCTATGCTTGTTCCTACTTGGCTTCTCATGCGAGCATGTGTTACATTAGAATATGGCAGAGGAATAGAAAGAGAGGCATGCTGAAGAGGAGGCTGGCAAAGTGGGCTGAGCTGCCATGTACGGTCTCACACAACTCTCAAGCTCACTTGCTGCTGCAGATAGGCACCAAGCCTTCCTGTAGTAAGGCTCATGACCTTCTTGTCCCCTGTCAAGCCAACTCCAGTCCTTGTCACTTCTTCACACCATTGTGTATCTGTGTCTAAGCTCCCAGCTCATGAACCTCTATGAGCTAAGCCGCATCCAGAACACAGAACTCGAAAACGTGGGTTTTCTTCTTCCATCCTGGCTAACAGCAGTAATGGAAAACAAAAAAACCACTTATCATGTGGGACTGTTAGTTGGAGACTGAAGAAGTATCTGCTTAATTGTTCCTTTTTCTCTGTGAGGGCCAGGGCTGCAGAGGCCGGTGTGGAGGAATCTGGGGAGGCCCTGAGAACAGAGGATATGATATATTTGAGCAGTCTTTTCTGGTGAATGAAAAAAAAAAAAACCACTAAGAAATGTTAAAACAGATGGTGGGTCAGCAGAGTTACAAAGCCGGAAGTCTGAGATCATGAGATTTAGGGTTTGTCCTTTTTCTAGGTAGTCAGTGACAGAATTCAGGTCGCTGTCTATGTTCCAGCAGAAGAGAGAAGCAAGCTGCTTGTGGGTTTCTCTTCTTTTATATGCAGCACAGAGAATCAGACACCTGTAGAAGCAAAATCAATAAACAAGTGACAATAACACATTGGGTAGACTTTTATCCAGCTCCAATTTAGCTCTTAGTCTGCTCGTAGGCACATAGCCATGAGCCAAACACAGCCCTCTGTTTAGCTGAAATGGAAGGAAGTGGGTTTTAGTTCTACCATTCAGAACATCAACAGGAGGTAAAAGAGGCCCAGACCCTCCATGAAATGCGATGTGTCTTGTGGACCCAGTGTGTGAGTTAAGGATTTAAGATTGTTGTACGTTGCTGTGGCAACAAATTATCATTATATCATTTTAAAATGTAAAGAAATCTTTATGTATGCATACTTGTGTTTGCTTTTTGTTGTGTGTGTTGTGTGTTTATGATGTATACATGTACATGTGAGCACACACACACATGACATGCATGTGGAGGTCACGAGGCATCAGGTGTTGCTTCTCATTTTCAGCCCTTTCCTCTGAAACAGAGTATTTCATGCTGTTTGTCTGGTGCTGCTTGTGCCAGGCTGGCTGGCCCATGTGCAATGTGTACTATCATTTCTGGCGTTTTAATGTGGATTTGGAGCATCCAAACTCACGTGGTCAGACATGTATGGCAATCCCTTTACCACACTGAGCCATGTTCCAGGATTCCCAACTACATCTTGAACGTGAGTCAATTTGGAGGAAAACTTAGACTAAATCAGTTTTGGAAAAAAAATAATCTCACTTGTCTTTCTATTTCCCCTCACTGCCCTTGAATGCCCTCCCGGCACAAGGTCAAGGCAGACAAAATCTGATCTGGAGCAGGGAGCTCAGGAATGCTACCCCTGGCTGAAGTAAGAGAGGAAAGTGGTTATAAAAGGGATGGGGAGGATTCATAGGGAGGACGCATAGAGGACTCATGGGGAGGACTCATGGGAGGATCCATGGGGAGGATCCATGGGGAGGACGTATAGAGGACTCATGGGGAGGACTAATGGGGAGGACTAATGGGGAGGATCCATAGGGGAGGATTCATAGGAGAGGATTCATGGGAGAGGGCAAGGAAGGTACAGATTAGGTCAAAATACATAGGCATATATGAAATTCTCAAACAATAAAACAGGAGAAAAAAATTAACCACACTTTGTAAACAAAGCAGAGATGAGTGTTCCTTCAGGCTGCTGTGAGGTCTTTGTGATTGTGTGTGTGTGTATGTGTGTTTGTGTGTGTGTATGACTGTTCCCTTCATTCTCTTTAGTGTTTTCAAACCACCACATCTCCTTGCAGTCCTTCTGCATTTTAAATCACTTCACATATGGAACCAACCCAAAATCCTTACAGAGGACTTTGTGGTATTCTGAGCAGAGCTGGGAAGCACTGGGTGTACAGGAGCCCTCGCCTGTGAGGCTGCTGGGAGACAGGTCACAGGGAGGCCGCCTAGAAGCCCGTTGAGATTGCTTGCATTTTTTTTTTTTTTTGATGGAAAGCAAATAACCATGGAAGTGAAATCCAAATCAAACATCTCTAGAAGTTCACCAACATCGTCAACTTACTTTCATTTCTATAAAGGGGACAGTAAGCACAGACTGCTCAGGGACAGGTCATCGGAATGTCATCTGTAGGTCCTGACGTTGACCCCGGTTAACCTCGCATCCAACACTTTATCACTCAGCATCTTTGTAGACATTTCCTGTTACAGTAAAGTTGGTTCTGGGCTGGGAAAAGATTGCCCATTTTTTTTTTTTAGTCATGTTTTTAATTGTGAAATCGCTGTGTATGTGAACAGCACTGGGCTAAGGCATCAAGGAGTAACGCCATCATTCCGACTTGGTTCTGACTCTTAAGAACGGTACTTTAAGCATTTAGAAGCCCAGAGAAGCAAAACCATTTTCCTCCTTTACCTTTTTGATTGTTGTCACCATACTCTTGGCTATTAGAAAATGACATTTATTGTCGCAGTTATTGTAACAAAGAGGCTTTCATCTCCTGGGTAGCCCATTTTCTGTTGCTTTTTTTTTTTTTTTCTTTCTCTCTCTCAATACCACAGACTGGGCAATTTATAAAGCAGTGAGGTTTAGTCGTTTTGTGGTTCTGCAGGTTCCAGGTCAAGAGGCTGTGCCAGCTGAGGTCATCTTTGCTGGTGGGACACTCATCTCTGCCATGGTTTCAAAGTGTGGTTAATTTTCCCTCCTGTCTTATTGGTTGAGAATTTTGTTTTGCTGGGGTTGCACAAGACATCCCATGGTAAATCAGAACATCCTGTTACACATTTCTGCTCTTCTTAAGCCTTGGTTCCATTGCATTAAAGCCTGGCTCCATGGTATCCTTTAGCCCCTCTATTCCTGAAGACCTCAGTTTGCAAGTACCCTGGTCTGACTGTTTCCAACTTCTTAATGCTCCCAACAAAGATCACATTCCAGATTGAATGTAGTAGGGACACTCAAACAGGAGTATCTTCTGAGAGTCTCCTGGTCATGCTGGAGACTGGCTTTCAGGAAAAGTTGTCCATCTTCCCTGCCAATTTAACATGATAACACATTATTTCTCTCTCTTCTTCTGGCACTCCGCAGAATTTCATGACTCAGCAGCTTCTTCAAACTGTTTGGTGGATGTCTACCTTCCAAAGTTTCTCTCAGTAGCCAGGTGTTCTTCCTCCCCCACCTCTTCCTCCTCTCTGTTCCTCCTTCCCTTTGTGAGGGTGATTATTTTAAAACAAGAATGAAATAAATGATGATTTTTTTTTTTGGTTAAGTCTGTAGAGTACAAAATTACACTTTGAAAAAGTAGACGCTTTTAGAGCGTTTTCGAACGGCACCTGTAAGTTGCTGAGCAGTGTCATCTCGTGTACTTCGTGCAGCTTTGCCAGTGATGTCACCGATGAGCCAGATCTGGGGCCAGCTTTCTAATTCTGGGTGGAAAGGCTGACAGTTTCCATTTCTTTCTAGGTGTAATGGATTCCATGTCCTATTCATTCCAGCTGCTCCCTCTCCTCTTCCTTCTCCTCTCATCATCAATAAAACCCTTTTCATCTCCCATCCAATGAGACAGCTGTGTAAACCCTACCTGTCTCTTCTACATCTGCCCTGTGGCTGCCAGAGATGTCACACATCTCCCCGCTCACACAAAACTGCCAGAACCTTCCCCCAATGAGAGCCTTGGGGTGTTTGGGAGGGTGAACAGGCACACCGTGTGAGAGAGAGCAGGTGACTTCTTTCATCAGTAGCATTGGTCATCTGTAGGCAAAACTGACAGACGGCCATGCTTTACAAAGAGATTGATACACAATACACGTTCATCACCTCCTAAGGGTGGCAGGTCACCATGATGGAGTTACCTGTGCTTGTCTGTAGCCGAGGAAGCAGAGGGTTGAAGCAGGAAGAGAAAATGAGCTTCCTGGTGACTTGTTATTTGCACCCACATTGTTCCCTTCTCTAAGACACACACACACACACACACACAACACACACACTCTGTCCCCTTCTCTAAGACACAGACTCACTACTCCTTCCTCTGGCTTTGCTCATCTATGGCTAAATTCCTCCTCCAGGTACCCTGATCCTTTACAAAGAAGAAAACCCAAATAGTTTCCTTTCTTACATTATTCCCAGGCCCCTGCTTCTCCTCTGGATCCCATTCCAGCCCCTTCCGCTGCTTCAGATATCCCATTCTCTATCAGTACATCTCAGTCGGATTCACAGCTGTCACCCACATGGGGAGCAGTATCTGGTCTCTAAAGGACAAGTTCTCCATGTCCCCAACTTATAGCACCCCACCTGTTGGATATCCACTGTCCTGTCCAGAAGGACATTAAACAGGGGTCCGGGGAGATCACCTGAAAGAGAAAGTGGGGGACGGGCCAACTCAAAGAAGTGACAATCTGTCTATAGTCTGATCAGATTGCCATTTTTACTTTTTCACACACAGGTTATATACACAAAAAGGCAGGATGTGGGGAAGGGGATGATGCAGGAGCATAGGTTTTTGGGGGAATACAGGTATCTTCCAGAACAGAGTGTCAGCTGCATGAAGGTTCAGGGGACAGACCACTATGACTTCGTCTATGATTCACTTGTCTTTATCTAAGTTAGTACTATCCACCAAGGCTACCTATCTACAAGGTCTATGACTACTCAGACTTGGCAGCCTTCCACCAAAGCTGCTTGTTTACAATAGCTTCTAGTCATCTGTTTCACTGTTTTTCCACAGAGACCCAAGACTTTGTGTTAGCAGGCATGTATGTCAGGCCTATTGCTGATTTTAGGCCTTCAGTGTATAAGCAGGGCTGCCCTTGACAATCCACAACTCTGCCATCCTTAGTGTAAGAATCTGGGGCTCAAGGTCAGACAGGTACCTACTAGCTTGTAAAGGGAACCATGGAGGAGGTAGTGTCAAGCAGGAGGTGTTCTGGGGAGGGGGAGGTAATGGAGGAGTGCATGGTACTTAAGATATTTGAATATAAGGAGTTGAAACTCTGCCTTCAAATAAGTAAGTATTCTCCTGGAAAAACAAAGATACCCCCAAAGTGGGGGTGGCTTGGAATGCCAGGTACAACTCTCAGCTCATGGTAGGGTGTCAAGAAATCTCTTCTTTGGAATATTACTGCTATGAACCGGTTTCTCCAGCCAAGATGACATCCATCCCCTCTTCCAGTCTGTAAAGTTTCCCAGCTAGGGTGAGAAGATGTCAGGAGGGAGGAGATACATGAGAGGGACATCGGAGAGAACCTGAACATGCTCCCTTGGGAGTGGGGGCTATCTATCAGGTAACCTTGAGTGCATATAGTTCAAGACGTGAGTGATCTCCATGTTCCTCTCTGCTCACACGAAGTACATATAGTACCCTCATTTCCTCCTCCCCTCTGCCTTTCATGTCCATTTTTATTAAAACAGATAAAACCAGTAGGCTTCCCCA
Source organism: Mastomys natalensis (assembly GCA_021653895.1). Classification (NCBI taxonomy): domain Eukaryota; kingdom Metazoa; phylum Chordata; class Mammalia; order Rodentia; family Muridae; genus Mastomys; species Mastomys natalensis. The sequence continues at coordinate 27,305 of JAJTUV010000178.1, forward strand.
ATGAACCTGATATTGTTGAACAACAGACAAACACAACAACAATGACGACGACGACGACGACGGCAATGACAACAACAGCCTTCTTTTTAATAAAATACACCCGAAGGCCTCTGTGCTGGTTAGAGTTTTGGCAACTTGGCACAAGATAGGGTCATCTGGGAAAAGGGAACCTCTTGGCCTTCTTTGGGGGCATTTCTTAGTGAATGATTGATGTGGGAGAGCCTAGCCCACTGTGGTTAGTGTTACCCTTGTCAGATGATCCTAGGTTATATAAGAAAGCAAGCTGAGGAAACCATGGAAACAAGCCACTGAGCACATTCCTGCATAGTCTATGAACGGGTTTCTGCCCTGACTTTCTTCAGTGAGGGACCAATACCTGAAATGGTAAGATGAAATAAACCTTTTCTTTTCAGAGTTACTTTTGGTCAGTGTATCACAGCAATAGAAAGAAAATGAGACTAGCGCCCATCTGACCTTAATGCTGACAATGGGATTGCTAACCAAAGGCTGTAAGACCAGCCAGTAGGTACTTGCTTGAAAACTCTTCAATATTGGGCCTGCTAGTCCTTAAATGTTCACTGGTAGTAGTGGATGTTTATGTTATTCTATTCTTCCGAACCCACCAAGTTAAAACCAAAATTATCCTTCTCTTCCATACATTTTTCAGTATTTGATTAAGTCATTTTTTTTGTTGTTGTTGTTGATTTCTGCTCACACAATATGTATGACATTGGGTAATGGTGCAATATCATGATAAAAATATCTCTTATATTCTAAGAGGCTGAAACTTTTGCCATATCCTTTGAAGATACTTTTAAGACTTAAGACTCCTGTATACTCACTTTTTAAGGGAGTTATACCTGTTTATTTAACCCACCTTTAAGAGAATAATGAAAGAACCAGCCTTACTTGCTTTGGATTTCTCAAGTAATCTACATTTATAGCCTAAGCTAATACCTGCCTGTAATCTTTAGTTGTGAATTCTTTTATGCCCCTGACCCAAGAGAAATGTATATGTGTTTACATGTGTTACGGGTATGGTAATCATTTGCTGACAAAAGCAAATATAGGTTGAAAGGAATTTTATAAATTGATATCCACCATAAATGTTTAACGCAATACATGCATGCTACTTGATAAACAATGATGTTTATGATGTTGTTTGTTGCCTAGCTCAGTAGGCTCACTTGGAGCCAATGATTTAATCTCATGCAAATCTCTTACAGAATTCTGTGAAGTGTCTCTCATTCCCTCCGCATGCTTTTTGTGCTGTTCAATAAATATAAGCAAAGCTGACTGATAATGAAAAACAAACAGGACAGACATTTGGACAGGGACAGACAGATCTAGATCTAGTAGATGGGCTTCAGGCAGGTACGGATTCATACTCACACAGCAGACAGACATAGCAGACAGACAGAGATGACAGACAACACAGGGATAACAAAAGAGAATTCAAGTCTGAGTTCGCTCTGCGTTAGATGACACCAATCGGGAGAGCATTGGCTGGTTTCTTTCATGTAGCACTGGCAAGTTATTAATGACTCTGAGTCAAGTGTTAACTCTATGTCACATACTGTATAGATTCCTGAAAGAATGAATTCCTTTTCCTGTGCCAGGCTTCCTCCTTTATTTTGTGTATGAAATATCGCACATATATTTGCAGGTATGGTTCCAAGCATGGCTAACAAGGAATTGTGGGACCAGACCATAGACATGTTTTATTTGCTCAGAGATTTAATTAAGTTTATTTTTTATTTTTTATTTTTTTTTAAAAAAAAAACATTCGCTTATGATTGTGTGCCTCAAATACAGAAGACTGTTGTACATTCCTTAGCTCTGGAAGGAGGCTTTATTTGTCCAGTTACTGAAGTGCATTTAATAGAAGCAATAAATGTTGAGTTCTTCTGATCTGAGGAATGAAATGTGGAGTCAGGCAGTGAAGGCACTAAAGTCACACTGGCTCCACCTGGGAGCCTGTGCAATGTGATAATGGCCTCTCTGTTCCTGAAGCTGAAGGGCAGTGATCTGAGCAGCAGCTTGCTTGAGGCAGCATGCAGTATGCAAGATGGCAGGTTTCTGTCTCTAAGGGACATGTTATGTTATGAATTCTTCATTGATCAATGTGTGCTTGTACCATTCCAACACAAAATAAAACATATGTTGTCATGGGGTAGGAATGTAAGGAATTCTCTTCTTGGGCTTTGGGTTTGTGAGAGACGGTATTTTGTGTAGACATAAAGATACTGACCCACATGATAGCAGTAATGTGCAGTTGGTTTGGGTTTTGTTAGTGTGTGTTATGTGTGTTATACATGTATGCCCATGTTCACATAAGCAGAGGCCAGAGGAGGATGCTGGGAGTCTCCCTCTCCTGTTTGCCATCTTTGTTTTTGAGACAAGGCCTCCCACTGAACTTTGACTTCTCTTGTTTTGGGCTGGCTAACTGACTAGTAAACCTATGGGGATTAGCCAGACTCTGCTTCTCAATGCTAATGTGAGAGCCATGCATGGCTACACTGAACTTTATCCCCCTCTTTTAAGATGGATGCTGGAGACTTAAACTCAGTTCCCCTTGCTTTTCATAGTAAGAGCATTACCCACTGAACCATCTCCACAGCCCTTTGTTCTTGTTTTGAAATAGGGTCTTAGGATATAGCCTTAGTTGGCCTAGAACTCACTATGTAGACCAGGCTGGCCTCTCTCTGTCTTAGGTGTGCTGGATTAGAGGTGTGCACCACTAAGCCCTGTTCTCAGCTACTTGTATATCTGCTTTGTGCAGTTGCACATGAACAAGGCACAAATACATGTAGGAGACTTTCTCTGCTGCTTTACCCAGGAATTTGATTATTTTGCTTGGAGAGGGAACTTCAGACGTATAGGGTAGGTCCTTATTGAAGACACTAGAAGGGGCCATTCTCTTTTATCTTAAAATGTTGTCCTGGGCATAGTCTCCCATCCACATGGGTTGGTCATTCTTCTCCTCCTTGCCCTCTTCAGTCTCACGCCACACTGGTCCTGGGCCATTGGCTCTGCTATTTTACTCAGGAGTCAAACCAGCTCCCGTGGTCACCACAACTGCCCCACACCTCTAGTTCCTTTCTTGGTTGTTGTAGATCCCTTTGGATTTTGGAATGAAGTGTGGAATGCATAGTTAGGTGAAGGAAAGCTGTGGATGTATAGACTTCAGAGGAGACCTTGAACTCTGTTAAAACATAACTGCCTTATTCTGATGCTCTTCCAGAAGAGGAAGATATGATTCTGTATTCATCTTGGGTCACACAACTAGTAAGTGGAAGAATGGGATGCTGTTACAGTTGATAGGTTTCCTTTTGTGGGCAAGAGCTCTGCCCATATCATCTTTTGGTTTTTGAGGCAGAATCTCACTAAGCTGCCTTTGCTCTTCTTGAATTTGCCACTTGGCTCTGGCTGGATTCACACTGATGGCAATCCTACTCTAGGCTCCAGAGTCCTGGGTTAAAGATGTGTTACTATGCCTGATGGGGTGAATGCCAGAGTCTCCATTAATTATAAACCAGTTCTAGCCTGTATATATTTCAATATCTTGAATGAAGAAGTATTCCAAAGTAATGTCTAAGGAGTTATATTAAATATCTCAGTTCAAGAGCTTGTGCATAGAAATATACTAACTGGCAATTTTACTTAAACTCATGGGTTCTATGTATTCACTATTAACAACCTTTTCTTGAAAAATGATAGCAATAAAGAAGAAAGCCAGTAGCATCTTAAATTTCACTCTGTTCTGCTCCCTGACTTTTATTGGGCTCTACCTGACTTATTCTCACTTTCTCAGGGCACGAGACAATTGTTTTAGCAAGTTCTACTGCCTCTGCTTAGTTTTGCTCTTGACAGTATATGGTGTTTCAACTACACAATTTGTTAAAGATGCTCCCCCAAAAGACCCATTGTGTTGTCACACAGTAGGGCTGACTAAACTGACGGCTTCTTTAGATTAGTAGTAAAATGTACCATAAAATGTAAGGCATTATTTGAAATAAAACAGGCATTTTTAATGTTATGTTCACAAATGAAGTCGACTCCATTCTGATGGCAGGCAGTCATCTTCAGTATGCATGTGCAGAAGCTAAACCCCCTAGATTTTAGACATCAGGTTTGTTAAAGCGGTGGTAAGGGGTGGGAGCATGCTTAGAATTTCTCTGTTTAAATAGTACCATGACAGTGATGCCTCTTGGTCTTAGGCATGACGGATGCCACTTGCGTTGGCCACAGGGCACTGTGACGCGATGTTAGCCTGTTCCTGGATGTCCTGATTATTTGGCATCTTGCGGTGCTTTTAGAGGGAAGCATTTGAGAGTCGAAAACATAGTTCATGTGAGAGCAACTTAACATCGTTGTTTTTTGCCTTTACTTACTGCTGTGTGTGTGCATGCATGCCTGTGTGTGTGTATCCCTTTTATTTTTTCCATGGGGCTTTGCTATGCCTCCAGTTATACTATGCTGCTTTTATCCACTACCTGTCAGTTCATACTTTGGACAATGAAATAGTTCTGAAATGAAGAGTCTAGGAGTACTATTCTCTTTGAGAGTCCCCACCTCAGTTCTCTTCAATATGTATCCAGAAATGGGATGGATGAGATAATCGCATGGAAACCTCATTCCAATGTATTATTTATCATTGATCTCATTTTTCATAGTGTTTCTACCTTATTTTTATCAGGAAGACAGAAGGTTAGACTCTCCCAGGCCTAACATCAGTGATGTCATCTCACAGCCCAGTAGAATCACAACACAATCATTGTTAAAATTGGAATGATTAGCATAGTCAAGTCACAATAGCATTGTGCTATCTATCATCTAGCCAGTTCCATAGGCTGTGGGGTCTGAAGACAAGCAGCTACAATTTTTAGAACTTCTTCATCACCAGGTACTTTTCAGTATCCTTGGATCTATATGAACTATGCTGGAAAAGTCCAAGCCTTTGCCATTATGTGTTGGCCCAACCAACATTCAACTTCAGTAGGGGTCATTATTTTGATTTGATTTTAAGAAATATATAGACATAAACTTAAACTAATATATTTTGATTATATTTTGATGCCCGAAGGTTGTTAGAAATTCCTGAAGATGAGAGTAAGCATGACAAGGAATGAGCCAGCACTGTTCTGTGCTTATAGACCTGCTTCTGTCCAGATTTAGTGTGTTTTACAAGTGAGATGAAGAGATATTATGGGTCAGTTCACTGTTCATTTTATTGTGGGAATGAGTCTGTGAAAGTGGGTCATGGAGTTTCTACAAATATAATTGGGATTATAGGTCATAAATTAGAAAGTTCCTTATGTACAGGGACGCACACGGCATTACCGTCTGGATCACTTACCAGATCCAGGGACTGCATGACAAGAGTAAAACTTTTAGAAATTGTTCTCAGAAGGCTACAGATTTCCTTGCAGTTTGCCTATAAGGATTCCCTAGAGCCTGGAGTCAAGGTCAGCAATGATTCATCTGTAAGAAGAGCACGTAATGGTAAGAAAGGAATCAATGACCATTACCTTATCACAGAGATAATCTCAAAAAGAACATGTGTATTAGGTAGGCTATTTAATTGCAAGTAATAGCATTGGACTGCATTTCACTTATACCAGAAGAACAACTTGTAAAGATAACAGGACACTTAGAAACAAGACGGAAGGCTGAAAAAGTACACGCAAAATCAGGACTGAGAGAGAGAATTCCTGGGATGGTTTTACGGAGTCTTATCTGCTTCTAATTGCTGCCTGAGGATGGCAGGAAGATGCTCTGGAATTGTAATCTTGGTCTATTTGTCACATAATTAATGACTCAAAGCTTTTCTGGAGAAAAGTCCACAGGGTAGGGACCCAAGTCTGTGCTCCAGTGAGCCCATGATCAGGACTCAGGATGCTGGGCTGCTGTTACCAGCAAGGGGTAGGAGGATATGCTGAAGGAGGGGAAGCCCTGTTACAAAATTTCCACTATCCATTGTTGCTTCAAATGCTGTCTCAAGAGCTGTTCTGGATATCGGAATGGTTGGACGCATACTTCTTCAATAACCCTGTTTTCTTTCCGTACAACTGTTCATTTAAATCACAGAAAGTAACAATCCCTTTTTGGTAAAAAGCCAATGTTGCAGTGAAATATGCATACATAGTTGACTGTCAATGAAGCCCTTTGTTTACATGTATGGAAGGGTTCCATGTAGCAGACCATAGTGGAAACTTGTCTTCCCACCCCACACCCCAAAAGAAAAAGCCTTAGGCAGCTACACTGGAGCAAAAAGAAAACAAAACAACAGCAAAAAATCCCCAAGCCCATGGTTTTGTGGCCCTGAGTCACACACTGAGTATTCATGAGGTAAATGTGAATAACACATTTCCTCTATTCCATTTATTACATGATAAAAGCTTTTTAAAACAAACAATATTTGTGTCTAACACAAAATTCTTGGTATCTGAGTCTGTAAGTAAAGATCATGTTGTAATAGCATTGAATCAAAAGCCGCTTTTCTTTATAAACCCTTATATTTAATCCCTTCCACCAGCCCAACCTGCTGCAAGCTTCTTGGGGAATTAATTTAAGATTGATGATAAAAAAAAAAAAAAAAAAAAAAAAAAAAAGGAAGAGGCCAGTTAATGACATCAGAGAGGAAAGCTCCAGAAGGAAGAAGTGGCTTAAGAAGGAGCTTGGCTGTTTTGTCAAACGAATGTCGGTCGTTCCAGAGAGACTTCTATAAACCCAAGTTATTGCTTCTGTGGGTTTTTTTTTGGGGGGGGAGTGGGGGGGGAGGGAGAGATGATTTCTTTCCTAGTTTATAACCTAAACTAGTCTTGCAATAAATGCTTTAAAATAAAATTTTTCACATGTACCTGGGGAACTATATTGACCGGTTTTATTATTAGATGCAAAAAGGGGTTTAAATATTGATGCTGTAACGTTGAAGAGAGCGAACCATTTCCTCAGGTCGTGTGGAGATTTTATACTCAGAATGTGAGGTTTCTAAATGGATGAATAGACAAAAGGGATTTTGTTGGTTGGTGTGTGAGAGAAAAAATGAGATTTAATTGTGCTCTTAGAAGGAAACCAAAATAGTACAAAACTCGGGAGGGAGATTTTAAAAAAATGACAATTGTGGTGAATGTTTCTCATTTTGAGTAAAACCTAGTCCGTGGAATGGCATTTGTAGTGGTATGTTGCAATGCCTTATTTACACACTTAATCTTATTTTGATTTACTCTAATTTATCTGGTATCAGCAGCCCGTTAGATGATAATTTAAAAATCTACTGCTACCGTAATTGCTGTAGGAAACTTTCCTAATGATAATTTTATTCCCTGGAATAATTTAACTTCCCATTTCAAATGCACATCTCGACGCTGCAAAGTCTATGTTGGCAGCAGAAGATATCTGTATTCGTAGAGAGTGATGAGGCCCTTTAAATGGGTGGCAGTGCTAGGCTTTAGATTTTACGGTAATGAGTTGGACTAAAATTACATTTTCCTCCACAGAACTTCTCTGTTGTGTTGATCATAAACAGAGAAGTATATAAGAAAAAGTTTAAAAGCTTAAAAATCTTTCCCCAGAAGTGCCTTCTAGATGCACACTGGGTTTATAGAGTCCTATTTTGTCAGCTTGTACACCATTATAGCCAGAGTCATTTCCCAGCCTGGTGGCATGTTTGAAGACCTGTATTTGCTTTTTCCTGAGTAGAGAGTGGGAAAGCTTGGTGGTTTCCAGCCCTATTCGTCACCACAGAGCACTGCCACACAGCTCTGTCCAGTCAGAGACCTGGCTCTTTGAAGGGAGTTGTATGCCAAAAGAGGAACCTCTGAGGCCTGTCTGTCCCTGGAGAAGGAGAGTTAATGAGAAACTCCTGGGCAGAGTTTGAGTGGAAAGGCAGAGGGACTTCTTCCAGGAAGAGTCTGAGCTTCTGTGGCTGCTTTCTGGGCATATCTTCTACCAGTCTTGGAGGTGGGAGACTCCTATTACTGTCCCTCAGTGTCTGCAGGTATTAGTTCTAGTTTGGCCTCTGACACCCAAACCTTCAGATGTCCATGTTCCTTACAGGAAATCATGTACTATTTGTGTGTAGCCTTTGCACCTTCCTCCTTGTGTTTTAAATCACCTCGAGATTACCTATAGTGCCTGATAATGGTGTGAATCACCGCCAACAGTTATACCCTGTTGCTTAGAGAATATCAAGTTAACAAATGGCTTCCCCTAGTTAAGAGAAAAGAACAATCATAAAACGTGTTTTCTGTACATGGTAGGTTGAACCATGTCGAGATCCCTCTGCTCCTGCAAACAGAGGAGCATCCCTCTGCTTCTGCCAAGGTTAAGGGCAGGATAAGTGCTGGGGAAATTGAAGTGTGGATGGTGGGTGCTGAGACTCAGAAGCACCCGAGTTTGGAGGGTAAAGAGGACATCATTCAGGAAGGCAGAGAATGCTTGGTGCCTAAGACCCGAGGGAAGGAAGGAGCCTAAACACTGACTAGTACAGGGCTGGGGTAGGGTTGGGGAGTACTGCCACACCTGGGGTTGGGTAGGCAGTTATTGAGACACCAGTTATCCTATTTCTGCAGCTCCTGGCAAATCTCACAACACTCATCCCAGTTGGTTGTGGCCAAGTTGTGGGAAAATGATTGCCCTGGAGGTTGGACCTTGTAGATGACAGCAGATGGATGCAGAAGGACCTGCTAAGCAAGTTGTGCCTTTGAGGACAGTGCTTCTGGTATCTTGGAGGCTTCTCGCCTTTATGGTGCAGGAAGAAAACCTTAGGCAGGGTAACTATGAGGGAGATCTTAGCAACAACGTGAAATTGGCATACTGCTTTTTTAGGAGTCACTCATGGAGTGTTTCTTTTGTTCCTGTAGTACAAACATGATACATACCGTGGGTATGCCATATCCCATTCTTAAGGACTTTATTAAAACAAGGAATGAAATAAGCGATATACGGTTAGTTCCTGTCTGAGAGCCTTGTAGATGATATGATCCATAGACTTAAGAGCCACAGCCTGACCAAGGTAAACTGAAAAAAATAACTATGTCATTGAAAAAAATTAGATTACTGTGGAGAAGCTAGGGTAAGCAAGAGGAAGCCTTGTGGCAGCTGTGGGTGCGCTGCCTTCTGGGCAGTGTGATTCACAACCACAGAAGAGGGGCCTTGGTGAGAGAGGACTCATGGTCACATGTGTTGTGTGGGTGCCCTCATTAGGTCCACAGTGGCTGTCAGGATCACACATTGGTGTTCTTCCTCCTCATCTCCAGGGGGTAGCTTTAGATTCCTTTCCCCGACACGGGAGTGATTTCAGACTTCTTAAATGCTTCACAAACAGTTTTCAAATCTATATCCCCATCTATTTTGGATCTACACGTGTGGCCTAACTCCTACTAATATTTGTTTTGAAATAGAGTATCAGTACACGTCCCAAGCTGTCCTGGAATTCCCTGTGCTAAGGTTACAGACATGTACTACTATTCTCATTTATGTATGTGTGTGTATGTGTGTGTGTGTGTGGTGAGTATATGTGTGTGTGTTTGTATATATGTGTGTGTATTATATGTGTGTGTGTGTGTCTTTGTGTGACTGGGTGTGTATATATATGATTATATATGTGTTTGTATGTGTATATATGTGTATATGTGTGTCTGTGTGTGTCTGTGTATATGACTGTGTGTATATGTGTGTGTATGTGTCTCTGTGTGGAATTGTGTATGTGTGTATATGTTTATGTGTGCATGTATCTTTATGTATATGTGAGTATGTATCTATGCATGTGTTTATATGTCTGAATATGTGTTTATGTATGTGTGTATGTGTCAGTATGTGTATATATGTGTGTGTGTGTATGTTTGTGTATATATATATATATATATATATATATACACATATATACATATATATATGTGTGTGTGTGTATGACTGTGTATGTATACATGTTTATGTATGTGTGCATGTGTGTTTATGTATATGTGTATGTGTTGGTGTGTGTATATTTGTGTATGTACATGTGTTCTATATTCTACGAGGGAATCCAATCATAAGTAACTTGAAATTGGACAATGATCAATTGAGGAGTTACAGACCAATGTCAGGAAACAAGTGCATGACCGCCCTGCCCTGGAGCTGATTTTGTTGGTGTACATCTCCAAACTTAGATTTCTAGAATGTCTTTTTAAATTTTTTTAGTTAACAGTCAATTTAGTTGATATATGTTATTTATACTTTGTTTAGCTTCCTAATATCTATTTACCATAGGGTGAGAAATTCTTATACTTTCATTTTATTGCAAGGAGCCCTATGAAGTATTGCCAAGTAGCATGATTGTCATTTCTGATGCCTTGACTACCTATACCTATACCTGGATATGTGCATATCCATATTTCACATATATGTATATATAATACCATATTGTGTACATTTAATATTTATAAAATATATAATATGTAAAATGCAAAGAAATTACTGTATAGACTCTATTTTGATCAAATACCACAAGAACTTAAGGAAGCAAGCCATTTGCTAAATGACCATTTATTTATGTGGTCCTGGGGCTCTTCCTAAGCAGGTGATACACCACCCTAGCCTGAGAATTTCATCTTATTAAGTCATGATTCCATGACTTAGAATGAAAGCTGTAGAATTTCATCTTATTAAGTCATTATTCCATGAGTCCCGAGTTTCCATGGATAACTGCTCTCTCAGAAGCTGTTATCCTGGGACAGGTCTGTGTTGCTCTTCCTGGTGAGAGAAGCACCTGTCAATCCACGCAGATTCACAATCGCCAACCAGGCAAGCGTTGTCCCCAGAAGGACACTTTCTCCAATGGAGTCAGAGAGTTCATTGTTTGGAATCACGTTTGTGAAACAAGAGAAACCGGAATGAAAGGAGAAGGGGACTGGCTGGAAAAATGAGGGGACCCAACGGAGTACGAGGAGACACGGCAGGACCAGCGCAGTGAATTTGAGCAGTATAAATCCTGCTCATGTAGGAAAATGTCAAAAACTACACAGAAAACAACATTTTAAACTGTAGTCATGTTCTGGGTTTACCTCACAAACATTTTCTTTTTTTTAATGCACTCCGGTGGTTATATTAAAGAAGAACTCTACTGGCTTGCTTTTCGAGAGTGTTCTGGCTTGCTTCTAATAATATCAGGGTCGTCTGGGAGGATGATAACCAGTGTGCATACTCTGTTGTATTTCATGCATGCTGTGCCCTAATCAATAGTACTGCCAGGTAACGATGGACGGCACTTTGTTCAACATGGTGTGGCATTCTATTTCTGGTCTCCTCAAAGTGGGCGGTTGCTGTGAGGATCACCGATTTTCCTTTGCCTTGCCTGGCCATCTTCAGTACATATCCTAGCATGTACGTTCAGATTTTCATAGCAGATTGGAGCCTAGAGTTGATTGACTCCAGAGACTTCATCTTTTTCGTGGTCACCGCTTTCCCGTCCCAGGTGTGGGACAGACCCCCCAAGAGCCTTCGTGAACAGTTTTTGAATTATTATGTGTCCTTACCTCACTGTGAGCTGTTCATGTTGTCTGACACTACACTGCATCAAACCCCTTGTACTTATTGGCCCTGTTTCCTGGGCTCAGAGCTCTGCATCCTCAGGGACTGCATGCCTTAGTGTTTGGGCTTCTCTACTCTTGGCACATATGTTTTATTAAGTATCTTTTAAAAGTGAATACGAATATAGCATTTAATAGGTTCCAGAGAATTGGATGCATAATCTGTATCTTCAAGAGAAAGATCTATTCAGAATTTCAAGTCTGAAAGCCCCCCCCCAAAATCCTCCTGGCATATGTAAGTTGAAGAATGTCTGTGAATGTTGTGTTGCTCCGGATTGTAAAATAATGGCTGTTAGGAACTTCATTAACTCTCAGAGCCTGGCTAAAGCCCTTGGGGAAATATCTGGCATTTCTTCAGCTGCAAGCGCTCAGAATTAGAGTCAGTACTGAGCTCTCACCAGCCTTTTCAAATCTGTAATTATTTTCTGATCCAGAAAGAAATAAAAAAAATTATGATTTATATAGTTTATATGCTGAATTCTTTGTTTCCTGGAATGTTGGCGGAATGTGAATAATCCAGTAATTCTCAAAGGCCTGGTCCTCTGAACCAGAAAAATACTTTCTTTCTTTCTTCTTTTTTTTTCTTTTTGCTGAGAAAGAGTATTTTTTAAGATGGCATGTTTCGACTAAGAAAACTTTAAGTTATACTACCTAGCAAATGTTTTTATTATTTTATTTTGTGTTTTTGAGAGCTCTGATCACTCTAACCAACTTCTTTATAAGGAATATCAGAGTTCTTTTCTATTTGGAAGACTAGAAAGGGGTTCAAATGTTTACGTTGAATGTTAAGGTCCAGTATGCAAATTTGTGAATACAGCTTGAATTATGGTATGTGTTTCTAGTGTGAGACCTGAATCTTTGCTAGAACAGAACTTCTGAACTCCCAAGTTTCTTAAAGGAAAGTTATCTTAATGCTTGTTTGTTTGTTTGTTTTGAAATAGGGTTTCATATCTCAGGCTTCCCTGGAAATTGCCATGTAGCCAAGGATGTAAGCATCTCATTCTCCTGCCCCACCCTATGCCAGGACTGCTGGCCTTTTATGAGTTACACAAATATTCTACTGCCTGAGCTATGTCCCTAGCCCTCGACATTTTAAGATCCTAACTGACTCTCACAAAGCCTGACATACAACAGCAATGGTCAGTGTTTGGGAACAAATGGATTATGGAGCATAGACCTAGGCATGCAAAGACAATGTTAAGTGATTTTTGTGCCTCTCTCGTATATCTCATACAGTCCTAAATATTTAAACCATTTCGTAGTGGCTTTGATCAAACCTGATGATCCTGAGTTATTTCTAAAAGTGGATGACAGATCTTTCAATGGAAGCTTGAAATGGTGTCCTGTGAATAATCATTTTGAAACAGATCAGGAACTTATACCTGGGTGGGTCCCACTTTCTCTTGAATTGCTTTGGGTGAGCACGAGCCTTCCTCTATTTTTATTGGATTATAGTCCAATTATCTTTATAGTCCGGTTATCTTTATTTTTCTCATGATGCCAGAGATATGTTGACAGCGTTGATTCATGAGGGTTTAGCAGCCAGAAAGAGAGCTTGAAAACAAAAGCTTTGGGAATTCCAAAGTAATATGAAGCAGGAAGATTTAGGGAAGTTAATTATTAATTGCTGGGGGTACTGAGTTTACACCATCTCCTCGTGTTTCTTTTGCCTAGGACTCGGTCATGCCCTGTAGATAACCCTTGAAGATGGTCAGTATAATGAGTGTGGCTGGTGGGTGGAGATGGTTTAAAAACCACATTCTCCTGATAATGCTTATTTTATTATATGGTGAGGAGACCGTTTACCTACATGAAAACAAAGTAAGACAGATGTCAGCACTCCATAACCACCGTTCAACTCCACTTTCTACCAACTTTAGGTGAAAGCCATTGTTACTCACTTTTATGCCAGCCTCAGTTATTGCAAATTAATTGTCTACACCCTAATATGTGACTGGATTAGGTTGGAAACCAGGAAATTTAGTTCTAAAGCCTAAACTTCCTACGATTTCAGGATGTTCTCCTGAACATTAAAGCCCCAGAAAGGCCAGGAAGCAGAAATAACCAAATATATGGTACATTGGTAACTGGTAATACATGCTTCAGACTTAAAAACATTTAATCATATATATATATATATATATATATATATATATATATATATATATATATCACATATATAAAACATATATATAACATATATGACATATATAACATATATAAAACATATAAACATATATAATGTATATAAAACACATATAACATATAATATATAATATATGTAATATGTAATTAATATGTAATATGTAATATTATACTATATAATATATAATATGTGTGTAATATATATATACATATATATGTATATATACATACATGTGTGTATAGACACACACACACACATATATATATATGTGTGTGTGTGTGTGTGTGTGTGTGTGTGTGTTATAATTTGACCAGGTGTAGACAGTTAATGGCTCCAGAAATGTATTTCCACCCAGCACTCAAGAAAGCAGAGCTAGGGTACAAGAAGTGTCAATGTGTTCATAAACTGTTCATGGCTCTTACTCTGACAAATTTATCGTAAAAGTCAGTGTTCTGATTAGTTTTTATTAACTACACACAACCTGATTTATCTCCATTAGGGTAGCTCATGAGCATATCTGTGACAGACTCTCTAAGTTGTTAATTCCTGTAGGGAGGTCCAGCCCACTGTGGGCGGCACCATTCCATAAGTAGGGAATCATGAACTAATGAAGACAGGAAAATGCAGGCAGAAAGCAAGCAGGCTCTCATGCATGTATTTCTCTCTGCTCCTGGCTGTGGATGTGACAATTTAAGCTCCTGCATTGACTCACCTGCCATAATGGTGTTGCCTAGAATTCTAAGTCAAATAACCCCTTTTCTTCCTCTGTTGCTTTTTTTCCCCAGGGCATTTTATCACAGCAACAGAAATGAAATGAGAACAGGCAGGATCAGTGCTTAAAGCAGCAGTTACAAAATTAAGGTTACAAGAGGTGGGAGGGGAGATGAGAAAAGGAGAGAGAGGGCTATACAAAGACTCAAAGGCTTTTTGAAAACTATTCGTGGGCTCAGGTTTTTCTGAACACATCTCTGACTCGTTGTAACTCAGTCCTTGAGAGGGGAAAGCTGTGGAGGTCCCCCTATTTGCAGATGCCCTATTTGCAGATGGGACGCAGAGGCCAGGAGTCTGCTTGACTTGACTAAAGTGGCACAATTGCTAATCCATAGAGTAGGGTCTGGAACCACAGGAGCCTCAGTCCTTATTGCTCTTTCTTAGCCTCCTCCACAAATGGACTCAGTTCATCACCTCAGTCAAGTCCCCTGTTAAAGACACACACAAACCAACAGCCTACCGGGTTCTTTGTGTTATTTTTGAAATAGCTTAAAAGTCCCAGACTGATGTTTTTGACATTTGTCCTCTGCATGCATATGTGTGTGTGTGTGTGTGTGTGTGTGTGTGTGTGTGTGTGTGTATATATGTATATATACAGGCATAGTTGCATGCATGTTTATATGTGTATGTACGTATATTTATGTATATATTTACATATATGTGTGTGGGCATATGCTAAGGTATGCATGAGGAAGTCAAAGGACAACTTGAAGGAGCCATCTTTCTCCTTTTACCACATGAAATCAGGAATCCAAGTCAGTACATCATGCTTGGTAGCAAGAACCTTCCAGCTGAGCCACCTCAGAAGCCCTCTGATTTTGCGAGCAGTTTGGCCCCTTTGGTTGCTGGGTATGTCTCTCTCCAGGAATACTGTGAAGCCTATTCTTTTGGTTTGTAGATGTGGACTGACTCCCATGAGAATTTCACCATTTTCCCTTGTGCCGGCCAGTATACCATTTACGGCTTCGGTGACATGTGTGGGGGCGTGAAGGTACACTGTCAGTTGCTCCTTAAAGTTTTAAGTGCTTCTGGGAATACATGTTATTCAGTAAGTTCACCACATTTAGTTGCTCCCTCTGTTCATTATTCTGTAATTTTGGTCCTTCAAAGACGCCTGTGCCTGCCTTTGACACATGGTTGTTTGTTTTCCATTAACTTGCTATTTCATGTTCTGAGGTCTTCTACCTCACAGTTCTGTTAGGTAGAATTAGCTGCTCTAACTGTTGCCTTCTGTGGGTTAATAGGGAGAGGTGTTTGGTGCTGTGCTGTGTATTAAGGAGCTTCAAGTGGTGAGGCCCATAATTTATGGTCAAACTCCTGCAAAGTGATGTCTCCACTTTGTATTTTATGTGAAGCGTCGGGCTTTGATGGGGTGTGCACATCGCTTTCGCTTTCATGATGGTTTGATTATGAGTTGGTAAAGACGTTGCTCAAATTGCTAACGTAAAACTCACTGTTATAAAAGTACCCTTTAACGCCACAGACGACACTAGCAGAGTATAATATTGATATTTCCAATGTTCTAATGTCAGCCATCATTTGATATCAGCGTAATTGTTTTAATAGTCAGTGTCTGAATTTTAGCTCGCTCATTTAAATGCCCTCAAGTGACTTCATGCCGTGAGGATGTCTCTCCAGGCAGGTTCACTTTCAGGTGCAGAATGTGTTTTACTCGCAGTAACGGGTACATGGCACTTCAGAATTAGTTGGATCTTTAAATCACATCAGTGTAACTTCCAGTTCCTACACCGAGATACAGATCTGTCTGGACCTGTTTTATTTCTTCATAGGATTATAAAATATAATTTTTCTTTGGTAATTAAGTCATTTGAAAATGAGAGCCATCTCCTAGTTTCCTGATTCTAATGACATGCTTGCAGATACAGCACATGTCATGGAAATCTCAGTTTCCTGGGTACCTTGCTCCCAGTGCGTATGGCTTTCATGTATGATACCCAATTGGGTCTACGTCACAGATTATTACTTCAACCGGCTTTGCCACTGTTCTGACATGTTTTGAAATAACTGTGTAAGAATGTTTCCTTAGCTCTAGAG
This sequence comes from Mastomys natalensis, assembly GCA_021653895.1. Lineage (NCBI taxonomy): Eukaryota > Metazoa > Chordata > Mammalia > Rodentia > Muridae > Mastomys > Mastomys natalensis. The sequence continues at coordinate 43,850 of JAJTUV010000178.1, forward strand.
ATGTGAACGAGCCACAGAAATATTATTTGAGAACTTCAGAACTGAGTATTTTCATGGTTTCCTTTTTGGATGTTCCTCTGGGGCTTTCTGCCTCCGCACATATCTATGCATCCATGGAGCTGCCTTTACTATGGTAGTTTACTGTTTGCACATGATCCACAGACACAGAAACAAGGAATTCTGGCAACTGTATTTCATTCCTAAAGCTGAACGATAGCAGGCATAATTACTGGGACTAACATCTGGAGCGGTTTATTAAAGGGAAAACTGCCAAGATTGTTAGCACACAGCAAACCGCATTATCCATATGTGGCATTTCATTGCCATTGAGTGCCAGGGTGTGTTAGTTTGAAGGGAAATGAACACAGTCTGCCTAAGGATAGCCACAAACACAGCACCATCACAGAGCTGATTGCCATTTAGCTCCAAGAAGCAGTTTCCTAGGGATTTTAAAAATGATGCTTGTCATCCGTTTAGAGGCTTTCTAGAACTTTAGGTTCCTGGCCACAAGGTCTTAAAAAGAATTAAAATGTACATTGGGTTGAATTATTTTTTTTAAGAATTATTTATTTTATGTATATGAAAACACTGTCACTGTTTTCAGACACACCAGAAGAGAGCATTGGATACCATTACAGATGTTTGTGACCCACCAAGTGGTTGCTGGGAATTGAACTCAGGACCTCTGGAAGAGCAGTCAGTGCTCTTAACTGCTAAGCCATAGCTCCAGTCCTATGAATTTTTTTTAATGTTTTCTGAATCCTAAAATGAATAGAAGGATATTATTAACAAACATATGTGATTGTCAGGTATGCTAGATAGTTTTATGTTAACTTGACACAAGCTAACAAAATTCATTTGATAAGGGAACCTCAATTAAGAAAATGGATCATCATACAGTGCTGGATGCAAGACTGTAAGGCATTTACTTAATGAGTGATTGATGGGGGAGGGAACAGCTCATTGTGGGTGGTACCATCCCTGGGTTGGTCGTCTTGGATTATATAAGAAATCAGGCTGAACAAGCCATGAGGAGCAAGCCAGTAAGCAGCACCCCTCTACGGCCTCTGCACCAGCTCCTGCTTCCAGGTTCCTGCCCTGTTTGAGTTCCTGTCCTGACTTCCTTCAATGGTAGATTAAAATACAGAAATGTATGCCAAATAAATTATGTCCTCCCAAATTTTTTTTTTTTTGGTCTTGGTGTTTTGTTGTATCAATAGATGCCCTAAGACATTGGTTATTGAAAGCATACTACATGCTTACTCTTGTTGAAATGTTCGCATACGCTTGAGAAACTGAATAAAGTTCTTTGCTCCACAGGGGGAAATTCTTATACTGCTGAATTATCATTTACTTCATCCTCACAGGAGAGCTCAATGGTTAGAAAGTCTTGAACCAACAGTGTGCTACACACCAAAACTATTGGTTCAGTCCTCATAGACATTGTCCTGCCAATCATCTTGCAGTTCAGCTGGTTGGCACAATCACCTAAAAGGGTGATCATAACCTCACATGGCAAATATTGACCTCCTTGGGTTCCAGTGGACGATGTCTCGATCACTTTCATCTCACACATAGGAATGGAAGCATAATTTATAGAACTTAGAGTTTTAGGAGATGAGTTTCATAGGCTGGAAAACAGCGTGGTTCTTAGAGAGGTCTTGTAGTACTTCCTTTGTGCCTGCCATCACCAAGTTCAAAGACTGAGAGGAGGAAAAGGATCACAGTTCCTTAGTTTTAGATTGCAAGTCTGTGGTAATCAGGATGACATAGTAACAACTTTGTCTCCAGGTAGTTCCTGAGTGTGGGACAAAACAAAGGGAAGATGGGAGTTTGATGAGCTTACATTGTTGACAACAAAATTTCAGCATCTCCTCTTATTGAAACATTGTAACATTGACAACCACCTTTTATTGAGATATACATACATTGGCCAATCTTACACAGATGTTCTCTGTATTACTTCTGCTCAATATAGCTGCCCCAAATACACCCTTGTCTCACATAAAGCCCACTGTACTCCCATTCCCTGACTTTCTTACTTCCTGTGCCCACACACCCTCAGACATCCCCCTTTATTCCTGAGCCTTTCAAGTCTACTCTAACTGGTCCTTTGATTTTACTATTTTGTAACTTAAAAAATGAATGTATTCATACACATTTATGCTACCACATGCTATTTTGATATGTGTCTATATTTATGCAGCAAAGGTCCACTTACGATGCCTTTGTGTACAGTTCATTTGAAATGTACAGTAGATGATTATTAACTATGGTTACTCTACTGCATAATAGAACACTGAAACTTACTCCTGGGCTGGGATGTAGGATCTGAATTTCACCACCAGAAGCACCATCAAAAACAAAGCCAAAGAGGAAGAATAAAACAGCAATGAAAACAGTAACTGTGAATTCCTTCTCTATAGTTGTAACTATAGCCACTGGCTAATCTCTGCATGTCTATAGGCTTCTATTCACTATTTCTATGACAGCTCTTAAAAGTTCTCCAAATGAATAAGATCACTTTCTATATATAATTTGTGTCTACTTGTTTTAATTTGACATAATGTCTTCCATCATTTTTATGTCTGAATAGTACTCCATTATGTGTATATGGAATATATATATGTATGTATTTATGTATGTATGTATATATATGTATGTATATATATCAAAGTTTAAAAATCTCTCTACCCACTGACATTTAGATTAATTTCATAACTTTGCTATTCTGAACAAAACCAAAATATTGTAAATAATTCTGTGAGCAATATACTGGCAGAAAACAAAGACAGACATAGAGACTAGTGGAATTAAATAGAGAGACCCAGCATAAATCTGTGAATCAATAGTCAGCTGCTCCTCAGCAAAGATGCCAAGAACAAACATTGGGGGGAATGAAAGTCCCATTAATTGGTGCAGAAAACTGGATAGCTACATACGTAAGAATGAAGACCTATACATCTGCATACAAAAAAATGTGTTAAAGCCTTATGTGTAATCTGAAATTGAAATTGCTAGAGGAAAATGTAAAGTGTTTATGTCATTGGAGTGGAGAAGTGTGATTTGGACATGGCCTCAAAAGAGGGTCAATGAATGGTAGAACAGATCAACAGGTCCTTTAGTCCAGTCTCTTTTTGCCCCTAGCATGCCATAGTGTGACTAACTTGGACACAGCCCAGGGAGATTGGCACGACCCCTATGACCCTCTTCCATTCATCCTTGTTGTCATGGGTTGTAATTTTCACTCTGCTAAGGATTTTCTTCCCTGTCATGTTCCCTTTCTTAATCTCAGAATTGGAGAGCAAAAATTCACACTTAAGCTTCTCAGCCCCTGATTTTGATGCCCCCCTTTTCACACCAACCCTGCAGAGATCACGTAGAATTTTAACTTTGTACCTCCCATGGTTTTCTGTGAACTTGTCTCTGAAGGGACAAATGTGAGTGGCTTAACTCTGTTTTCCTAGGATACCCAATGCTGAAGGTGTAGATGCTATGTTTGTGTAGTAAATGCATAATTAAGGTGATAATTGAACTTGCCCTTGAAGGAGGAGTAAGGTTTGTCAGGGCTGAATACTGATGAATGCGAATTTGCCAGAAGGAAAATTCAGGCAAGCTCTTCACTTTTCAGATAGTGTTTTAGCAGAAGAGACTTGTGCAAATCTATTGGAAAGCAGGCTATAGGTGAGCCCTCCAGGAGAGACCTGCATCTTAAGAGGCTTGCTGTTTAAATGTGTGTTGTTTTTAGGAAGCATCCTTCCCACAATGCTGTTTGAGAGCTTTGCTTATTTTCCTTGGATAGGTGACTTATTCGATTTCTAGACGTGCTTATTTTTGCATTACTGCTTTGCTATTTTAGCATGTACCAATTGTCAATGCCCCAGTGGTTCCTACAGACTGAATAAAAATGCATGCACACACACACACACACACACACACACACACACCACACACACACACAGAGAGAGAAATATAGTCAGTCTAAGCATCCATAAACATTTACTGAATTATGTTTCCTGACTGAAATGTGATTCTGAGTCACATGTAGTTGTATCACCAGAGGTAGTTGAGTCAGCCTGAAGGAGGAATGACTTCACACTCTTGGAGATACTAAGTCATAACCCAATCAAGCCTGCATAAAGAATGGAGGATTCTGACAAACAGGGACCATGCAATAGCTGTGGATGATGGCCTTGTCTCATCCCACAGGGCACGTTCTCTGCATTTTCTTTTACCTTTCATTTTACTCTGTGTGTGTGTTGTGTGTGTGTGGTGTATGCACACATGTGTGTATGTGGGTGCATGTACCATGTTCATGTACACATTTGCAGAAGCAAGAGGAGGAATTTGGATGTCCTGCATTACCTCCCGTCATTCTCTTGAGACAGGGTCCCTCACTGAACCTGAGATAGACTGCTGATCTCCATGCTTCAACTATCTTGCTGTCTCTGTCCTGTATAGGGATTGTGGAACCATGTATGGCCATACTCAGCTTTTTGTTTGGGTTCTGGGTATCCTCCTGTTGCTCAACAAGCCCATTACCTGTCAGCCTATCTCCCCAGCCCCTCCCTCATTTTCTGGTTTGCTGCTAAGGCCCTATTTTCTCCTCTTCCATTCCCATGCTCTTCTCTGTGTGCAGCTCCAATGTACAGTGCTCATTGCTTCTTTAGTAACTGACGTTGAAACAACTTAATTATGCTTTGAGGTATCGCAAGAAGCTGTGATGTGCAGGAGGATTTAGGTGTCTCCCTCTGTACTCTGTGTACAGAGCACAGTGACATGTCCAAGGAGATCAGAGCCTGAATTTAATGTCTCTATCATGAGTTTTGAGTCTTGGTATAACCTAGCAAGAGAAGTCTCTTTGGAGTTTTTAGAATGATAAACTTGGACATCATCTATTTTTTTTTCTCTTTGAATTCTTCATGTTTAATGCCCTTCAACCATTTTGACCTCAGTGATAGGAGGAATGTTAACATACTCAGAAGAAGAAGGAGTTCCCTGGGTGTTTGCAGTGGTGACAAGTGACTGCTGTATGCAATGGTTGAAAGAAAACTGGGAACTTGGGGTTTCCCAAATACCCTGAGCATTCATGATTAGAATCCAATCTCAGGAAATAGGGTCGGGTCACACACTGTCTTCCGCTTCATTGTACATGCTTACACTTACTCTTCAGTGGCTTTCATGGGCAAACTTCCTTTCCTTGTCTCCCTGCACCGCAAAGCACTTTAAAGACAATGTGTCACTATGTAGCCCTGTCTGGCATGGGACTCTATATAGACTTGGCTGGCCCATAACTCTCAAGTACTGGGATAGAAGGTATTTGCTACCACAAAGGCCACCATAGTTTTTGAGAATATTGACCTTCCTTCCATACTCTTGGCCAAACTCCCCAAAGCTAGGATTTCCTTGTTATTTGTCTGGTTTTTTTTTTTTTTTTTTTTTTTTTTTTTGGATTCTTTAGAGAGGGTCATTTGACCTCTGTGGTTTCTTGGTGTTATATATTTCCAGGAAGTAATATTCAGTCATCCAAGTTTTTAAGAGCTTGAATCTGAAAATGATGTATGGATCCACTATGGGTAAAGTGTGGATCACAACGTTTAGTTCTGTATAATGGAACTACTAGAAAAAACATTATAGCTATGCCAATTGACAAGAAAAATGTTAAATGAAATACACAATACCAAGTAGAAATGGCAACCAGGGCAGTCAATGTTAAGAACAGCATAGATAGTTGCCTAAATAGATTTGAAATTAAACTGTCAGCAGCTTCAGCACCAGTTCAACTTGGGTGCTATCATTATGTTCCTATAGTCTCCACTGTCCCCATTTTATTCCTTTTCCAGTTGGTTTTCATGTTATAGAAGTAAGAGAAAAAACTGGGCTCATGTGCAAGAGACCTTGAGACTCCATGGTCAGTGCTTTAATACAGGCTTTAGTGTGATAGTTTCACTTCATCGGGTTGGCAGAGTCCAATGGACCATGTCTGTCTGATTCAGAGATTTTCTGTTTGTTTCAAGGATTAAGGTGAAGATACTCTTACAATTGCTATATGCCACCAACTTTATTTTTCCTAAAATTTCTTTGAAATTTGAAAGAGAAAGAACACTATAACGAATGATTATAAAGTTCCTTACTCCTTTTTTTTTTGTAGACAAACATTTCTAGGGATTGTCTGTGTACAGCAGGGCACTATGAGAGTTTCTGAAGACAAAGGATTTGAGTAGCAAGCTGTTTTGCTTGTATGTGATGGGCATCTCCTATCTACCTTTCCCTCCCAAAGAGGTGCCTGCTTCTTTTATGGAAGATCATTAAAAAGGATTGGACATGGGATTCTCTTTTTCTCCCCATCCCTCTTCTCTCCATCCTCTCTCCTCCTTCTTCTCTCCCTACTTCTCTCTTTCTCTCTTTCTTCTCAATACCAGGGATTGAGCCCAGGGCCTTACATATACATGGAGGGCTGGTTCTGTAAAGAAACAACTGTAGATTTTCAAATGAAGCACTGCACTTTCTACAATGGGTTCATCATTTAAGTTGGAGAAGTTATTTCCATTTTGTCATCCGGATCTGCCTGAAGGTAAATGTGAGAGGCTGAGAAAATTAGGAGATTTCTTATGATGTAAAGCAGAAAAAAATGCCTAGAGAGGAAACATAGAACTGCTTGGCCATATCTGAGGATTCTTCCTCCTCCTCCTCCTTTTCCTCCTCCTCCTCTTCCTCCTACTCCTCCTCCTCTTCCTCCTACTCCTCCTCTTCTTCCTCCTCCTCCTCTTCCTCCTCTTCTTCCTCCTCCCCCTCCTCCTTCTCTTCTTCTTCTTTTTCTTCTTCTTCTATTCTAATCCTATATAAATGGTTCAAGCTTGGAGGGTAGGCATGAGCAAGGGAAGAGAAGAAATACAAAAGATGACTATTTTTTAAAAACAGTAGTCTTAGTTTTTGAGATTATAATTATATTGGTTCTTCTCTTCTTTTCCTCCCTCAATCTGTATATAAATATACACAGATAGCATAAAGAAAATGTTCCCAGCTGGCCCAATACTGATCCCTCCAAAAGCTCAAGGTCATGTAAGAAAACCTAACACCAAGCATAAGAAGTCCTCTTTTGAGCTGTTGGTTAGAATTGTCCAAGAGACTCTCAAAACACTATAGGCTATTTCCATGGCCCTTGGTTGACCCCAGAGATGAAAGTGTAATTTCCTCATGATGAAAACTTGATACACTTCAGAAACAGGACCCACAGGTATCTGAGCCAGAGGTGACCTGCAGAAATCCTCCCTGAGGACTGGCTGTCATGGTAACAGAAGGTGCCATGTAAGTCACCAAAGGAAACCAGTCACTATCAGTTGTATACGTAATGTCTAGTTCTTCCTCCCAGCCCCATGGTCTCAGAAATAAGACTCAGACTAAGAATATATTTACAAATACCTTGACCATGTTACTAGACTATTCTCTTTTCTTTTGTTATAGCATAACTTAAATTATCCCATTTATTCTAACTTACATTCTGCCATGTGGCTGGTTATCTGTGCTAAGGTACCATGAGTCCATCTCCTCACATCTTCCCAGGTGAATCTGCCATGCCTGGCTCTATTCCAGAATTCTTTCTGCCTCCCAGATATCCCACCTTCTATTCTACCCTTTCCTATAGGCCATAGGTTTTTAAATTTACAGATGATGCATCCATATACTACACAAGATATTCATTTCTCTACAATCCGTCCTACCCAGCTATGCCATCGATGCGCTAGATGATGACCAGCATGGCACTATAAACCTAAGGGTGCAGTAGTACACACATACCTTGGTGGTAACCAAAGCTTTCTAATTGGAATATAGACTCACTCAACAAGTGGGAAAACGTGCCTTGGTACTGGAAACCCAGCCAACTACCCAGGACTTGTGATGTCATGATATTGGAGGAGAACCTACAACTGCTACTTTACTAAACCAGCATAATCTCTGGCTACATCTGACTTTCAGTCTTGAGAGCATTGCATGTATTCATTGATGATATTCGGGCTTCTTGTTCTCACCATGTTCATCTGTTCAGGCACAGTGATCCCAATGATTGATGCCTAACTGTTGACTCTATCCAGTATTTCAGCAAGAAATAATGTAGTGCAAGAATATTATTGAATCTGTTCTTTCAGTGTGGTCTTGACTATTTACAACCAACTGCTTCATTCAGCTCTTGAATTGCCTTTGAGGAAGCCTGTGGTAAGGTTTTCAAAGAAAATGAATATCCTAACTTATTGAAATATGAATTAAACAGAGGTTCAAAAATATGTATTTTTGATATATATCCAACTTTTACAATATCCTTTTGGGAGATTGAATTGTAACCAAATAATGTTTTCCCAGTCTGCATTTCACTACATATCAGCTCAGTGGATGACTCATAAAGAATATAATTGACAGCTAGTAAACCCTTTGCAAAAATGAATGAGCTTTTAACTTCATATTAAATTACCTTTTCTAAATGACAGAAAACTACAATCAAGCCCTTTCTGTGTAATTTGCTGTAGATTACTACTCTAAGAGAATAACATCCTCTGTTTAAAAGGCTTTTGTGTTCTTGGCTTACCTTGTCCCTTCCTCCCACTGAGGTAAAGCCTCTGCTCTGTTGGTGCCTGCCCCAAGCTTTTCACCTGACCCTCTCTACAATGAGCATGTAATGAGTGTTGAAACTGGGGGTAGATTATTTGAAAGAAGCTTGGATTAGCTCTCTATTGCTTCTCTTGACCTCCTGGGAAAGAAAAGTAGCAGGCTTTCTAATACAGCAGTGGAATTTTTGTCAAATTTCTTTAAAGATTAAACCCTAACAGGTGGAACCCCTAGCCTCTTGGGCAAGCTTTTCTTTATTTCCTGAAGCTACTCATAAGTTGTGCGTGTGGGAGGAACTCCTGTGTATGAGAAATAGTAAAGACAGCATCATTCGCTCTAGGTTATGCAGAAAAATCAGGAGCCTAAAATTGCTCATTTAAGCGTTTATCAAAAAGAATGCCAAGCTGTTTGTGTTGGCATTGTGTGACTTAGCTATTATAAAGTGTTCCCTGGAGTTTATAGAATTACAGTTAAGACCGTGATTATAAGTCTTTTCAGAGCTTTAAAAATACCTTTGACCAGGTTCACCTATTCCTGGCTCTAACACAAGAGGACATCATATTCATTAAAACAGTAATTTATGAACAATTCCCTAAAATTAGATAAAATATTTAGGTGACAGAAATTAGGCCAGCACTTACTTAATAGTGAAGCATAAGATGAATTCCCAGTAAGCCCTCAAATGAGGGAAGGACCTCACTGTCTCTGATGTTCACTGCTGTTTAACTTTACACTGGAATACTAGTCAATAAAATCAGATAAGGAAACTCATTAGATATAAAAAGATTACTATGCAAGAGAAGGGAAACATCTTGCCCATGGATAATACTGAAGAAAATCAAAAAAAGAAAAAAAAAAAAACCCGAAAACCAGCATAAACAGCACGTAGATGACTCTAAAACAAACACCTAAGAGTCAATAGTGTTCATGTATACAAATGTGAACTGGTCGGAGGTAACATGGAAGAGGAAACTCCTGTTTATGATTTCAACAAGAGCTATAATAAGAGAGTAGAGTGAAGTGCACATAGTGTGCACATGCACTTACCAGATCTGCAAGGACACTCTCAGCCTCATTGAGAGAACTAGACAGGAACAAATGGGTTACCTCTTACATGGGTAGATTAATCCTGCTTCATAAAGATGTCACTTCCTTTCAAATTCATCAATTTGATGCAGCAACAATATAAATCTAAGTTTCACTTTGGGAAAATTTGACTCTATTATTCATTTATCAGATATGCAAGTAATGGCATGAAGGAGGACTTGACTAGCGAGAGGAAACAGGGGCAGCTGGGATCTTGGCTCAGGCCTGGAATGCCTTAGTACTCAAAAGCTGAGGCAGGAGAATTGCTGTGGCTTGAGCCAGTCTAAGATGCATATACACTCTGCCTCCAGAAAAGTAACAGTAAAATAGACAACAACAGAAACCTCTGATGATACGACAGAAGAAGCTAGACAGTTGAGTCTGATCCCCAGGCCAAGATGGTGGGAGGAGAGAATCAACTCCCACACAGGACCTCTGAGCTTGTTCTCGTGCACACACACACACACAAGAGAGAGAGAAGAGAGAGACACAGACAGACAGACAGACAGACACAGACACAGACACAGACAGAGAGATACAGAGAGTCAGGGAGGGGGAGGAATAGAAAACTGCTGTTCTTCCTGCTGACTCCTTGGTTCTGGCTTTTCTAGCATGCCCTCTTATGGGAATGGAAAGGTATGAAGGCTAACAGGCTGGCATCTCACACTCAGCAGTACTGGCTTTATGCTGGTCCATGTCTTAAATGGCTTCACGGCCCATCTGTTATTAGAAAAGATAGACTTTTACTACATGGTGATGGAGAAGCTAGGTAATCTTTCTGGCAAATATCAAATAGGATTCAGACTTTAACCAGACAGCATAGTAAGCATCAGATGGGTCAGAGGTGTTCAGTGTAAGAGCCAAAAAGTCTCTGGGGGACAAACAAGGCCAGGACAGATGCTAAAGAAAAGCCTGGGTGGATTCATTTACACGTGGGTCTAAGACAAGCTTTTCTATGATTCATAATCCAGGTAATGTAAAAGAGACAACAATATATATATATATTATATATATATATATATATATATATATATATATATATATATATATATATATATATTTGTATGTAGAAACATAAAACCTCAAAAATACATAGGTCAACGCTGGAGAGATGGCTCAGCAGTTAAGAGTGCATGCCTCTTGATGATATGATGATGTGATGATGATGATACAGACCACATTTGCCGAGGGTCAGCATGCCAGCATTTAGTTCATAACCACCTGGACCTCCAGCTCCAGGGGATCTGATGACTCAAGTGTCTTTGGGGAACTGTACTCATGTGCATATATCACAACCAGAAACACATATACAAATAATTTAAAAACAAAACAAAACAAAACAAAACTTAAAGATAGCTAAGTCTGAAGCTACTATAAGGAGCCCAATCCCAATAAATAAATAAATAAATAAATAAATAAATAAATAAATAATACAGCAAGAAAAATTATAAAGGGACAGTCTAACAGTCAAGAATTAAAAGATTTAAGTATACTGCACACACACACACACACACACACACATCTGTGTAGTCCAAAAGTTAACATTATTGTCTTTCTGCCTTAGCTCTCCATCCTATTTTTAAGACAGTTTCTCACTGAACCTGAGGTTCACTGATTAACTACAGTAGGCCCTGGGTTCTGCCTGTCTCTGCTCCATGTAAGATTTCAGGAATTCTGTACTCATTAGCAGTCAGTGCCATTCGTACCTCTAGTGTGATCCTTTTACAGGTTTGCTTATGCGGCATGCTCCACAGTGATGGAGTCCTTTGTGGTGGCTTTTTTCTCTTAGCACAGCATTATGAAGGTTTTTCCATGTCTTGTTATACAGTGTTCAGGTATCCCATTTCTCACCATGGCTCTATGATACTTGATTGTATAGCTATGCCACATTTTGTCTATCGGTGATTGAGAGTATTCTGCATTGTGTTTCCTCTTTGATTAACCGGTAAAACCAATGCTGCTATGGAAAATTTCATTCCAGGTGGATACATGTTTCCTTTTTTTGGGTCCTGTGTATCAGAGTAGAATTCCTGGGCCCATGGTTACTTGTATCTTTCTGAAAGCTGTGGAACAGTGTCGGAGATGCTGTGCTACCTTCATTTTTATCATCAGTGATTGACAGTTCTAATTTCCCAGGTGCTGATCAGTTTTACTGTCTGTCACTTTGATTGTAGTTCCTGTGCATTTGGGTTTGAGCTTCACTTCCCTAACAATTAGATTAATGACAGTGAGCATCTCTTACCCCTTTGGATAAGCCATTTGTAGATCTCATTTTCAGAAACAACTTTTCATCTCCTTTGACCACTTTTAACAACCATTTACTTCATATCAAGTTTCCAGATTTTTATGATTTTCTTACTTTTGATATCTGTGAGAGAGATAAAGGGAGAGATTCTATTTTCTTTTTTTTTTAATTTATGTTTTTTTTAAACTTTAAAGAATTTCTTTTGTTTCTAGATTATTTGGGGTTGTAAAAAAAAACATATGCCATCATCTGTTTTAGTAAATAATATTTTTGTTTTCAATTGTTGTGGTATGGGAAACCAAACCTGGAGCCCGGTGCATACTCACAATGCCCTCTACCACTGAGCCACATCCCCAGCTGTCCTTCGGGATTCCGAGTGTATAAATAGTGAATTCCTGCTTAGTTATATACCCTCAACTTCATTGTTACGGGTCACAGCTGTATTTAGTATGGTCTTCTGAGGACAGCCAAGTGTCTGGTATTTTTGTGACTGGCCAATGGCATGTCAAATTTGAATTTATGTTGGTAAGCTGTTTGGCACACATAGAAATCCAAATTGATAGCCACATTGTCATTTATCCCCAACTTAGTTGTGGGACAGCAGGTTCATGCTTGGCTTCTGTTTCTAGAGTAACTCGAAGGCATAAAGATGGATTTTCCTCCGTGTTGTGCTCCATGCTTGCCCTCCTATAGCAAGACCCAGTGAAGGAAATGCAGCACCAAAGAATCATGTTAAGTGGGTAAAGGCAACTATTACCAGAAATCATGTACTTTGTGCAGGTTGTTCTTACAAATGTCATCCCATATAACCCCAAGTATAACTCTAGTCTCAGAATCCTTTCTGTTATAGTCACTAAAAATCTAGGAGTCCACAGTTTAAGGTAACTCACTCCGGTCATAGATTCACTCAGAGAGTACTGGAAATAGAGATGGGACATTAGAACCCTAACGTGTCTCCAGCCTCAAGCTTCTTCATTGGTGTTTTCTCTAAGCACTTCTGTGTTCAATTACTTTGTACCCTGATATGTCTTGTTATCTGTTAGTTTTTTTAAATTTATTTATTTATTTATTTTTTATTATTTATATATTATTTATTTTTGGTTTTTTCGAGACAGGGTCTCTCTTTGTACCCGGGCTGTCCTGGAACTCACTCTGTAGACCAGCTGGCCTCGAACTCAGAGATCCCCTGCCTCTCCCTCCAAGTGCTGGGATTAAAGGCGTGCACCACCACCGCCGGCTTTTAATTTTTTATTTGTTTACATCTTAAATATTATTCTTCTTCCTGGTCTCCCCTCCAGGAATCCCCACCCCGCCTCCTCCCCTTTGTCTTTAGAGTGCCACCCACCCACCACACCCCATCACCCTCTAGCATCCCTCTTCACTGGGCATGAAGCTTCCCGAACCAAGGGCCTCTTGATGTTTTGATGTTAGTTGCTTTGAGAAAGTTTTCTGATCTGTAGTTACAGTATTCCATTCATTAATTATTTGATTTTTATGCTTTCGACAGGCTTGAACTGCTAAGATTTATTAGTTGGGTGTGTGTGTGTGTGTGTGTGTGTGTGTACTGCTGAGGACAAAGAGGGTAGCATGTTCCCTGGACTGTTGAGGGTGAAGAGGGTTGTGTAGTCCCCGGAACTGAAGTTGCAGGCAGTTGTGAGCTAACTGATGTGGGTGCTGGAACCTGAATTTGACTCCTCTATAATATGCTTTCTTAATCCCCAGCCACAGACTGAGTGTTCAGTGTGATTTAATATCCTAAATGACAGAATTTCTCTGTCTTAATAGATAGAGAAAGAGCTAGTCTTTGTCCTGGAGCATGTGTAGGCTATCCCTCAGGTAGCATCAGCAGTTTAACCCCAAAGTTCAGCCCTTCTCCCTTTCAAAGTTAGCTTCCTCCAGCTCCCCTCGTTTTTCTTGTCTGTTTCTTTAACAGAGCTCAGGCTGGCACGTGTAGCTCATGGTGCTCGTCACACGCTCTCCCTCCAAGCCCTGTCCCAGCCCTCATTTCCCTCAGAACCTTTCTGTGTGAGGTTTTCCTTTTAGGGAATACCTGTGCATTTCTTGTGCTTACCATTTGCAGCTTCGGGTTTTTGGAGCCAAGAACTTTGCCAAGATCCCTGTTTTGTCCATGATTCAGCACATGCTGACTTCACTCTGGGTAGAGCTGTAGACAATGTTGTCAGGATAGGTTAGACAGCAATGCTCCAGGCAAGTCCTTGAGTTGAATAATCTCTCTCCCCATTCTTTTAATATTCTGCAACAGGCAGAGCTGCTGTGTTTAAAAATAGCATTTATTTGTATAAGGGAGAAAGAGAAACAGTACCAAATACTTAAGAGAACACAGTCCAGGCAGACTTTCTGTCCAAAGGAAACTGTAACGTTCATGTGATTTTGCCAATTAAAAATGGTTTGGAGGAAGCAGTGAGGTTGCTCTTCAGGTAAAGACACTTGCTATGGAGCCTGACAACCCAGGATTGAGGCATAGAAAAAAGGAAAGAACTGACCACAAGGGTCCTCTGACCTCTACATACACACCACTGCATGCACACCTCTGCCCACACTAAAATGATTGTAAAGCATTTAGAAAGTGTGTTTAGATGGTTGGCGTTACTTCCTGCACTGCCTGTTACAGAGCGGCTTCTTGGTGTTTTCTTCTTACTATTCCTAAGCACACATTTGAACCTATGTCCTCAGTTATTTATGCTTATGGGCTATATCAACTTTAAAATAGTAGTTTGTTATTGTACATGTATAGGTGTTTTGCCTGTATGTATGTTTGTGTACCATGTGCCAGCCTCGTGCTTGCAGAGGTCAGGAGAGGCCATCAGATATCTTAAAGTGGAGTTACAGATGGTTGTAAGCCACCATGAGGGTGCTGGGAATCAAACAAGGGTCTACTGGAAGATCAGCCAGTGCTCTCAACTGCTCAGCCATTTCTCCAGCCTCAAATTACACCAACTTTTACAATCCGTCTACCTTTCCACTTACAGGATGTAAATCACACAGAATTGTGTAACCCTCAGCTAACCTCCAGCCCACTCTTTTTATCTTAGTGATAAAATACTGAATTCATAGATCTTGTGGGCATTGTGTGCTGCTGAAGTTGTCACCAGTGCTTCCTGAAGGAAAATCGACTTTAGCTGGGTTGCAGTGCTTTTTTAAACTGTCTTTCTAGTATTAGTACACTGGGGTGGCTTATATCATGGCCCTAAATATTCACATGCCTTTGGCTTTACTGTGACATTACCCTGGGGTTAGATGGATGTTTCAGGAGTCCTCTAGCTAGCATGTTTGACCAGTTGTGTAAGTGATAGGCCCTGGTAAATTAAAGTGGCTTCTTAGCATTAACTTAAGACATTTGTTGTTGCTGTTGCTGTGCTGCTGCTGTGCTGCTGCTGCTTGCTGCTGCTGCTGTGGATGATGTTTTGAAGATGTCACTGCAGGTGTTAAGGTCTTAGGATAAATCGTACCCTGTTCTCTTTTTCCTGCTGAGGGTTTGGTGCTTGCTTCCTTATAAACTTAGTTAATAAGTTATTGTCTTCAGCTGAATATTCAGTGGTCAGCCACTTTTATATTAGTGTAAGGATATCTTCCTATATCTTAATGTCCCTCCGTTCCTGTACTCTATTATAAATTAGTCTTAGAGTAGGGAGGTAGAGCAATGTCAGCATCAATGCTACCTTAGCCCCTTTGTATAACAGCTTCCTTCAATATTTAAACCTTCCATCTCTAAAGAAGGCTACTGGAAGACACAGGATCTTACAGAGGAGTTTAAAATAAAAAGGCCAGGTATTTTAAGACAGGATATGGGGAAAGGGAGGTAAAACAACAGAGGGGGTAGTGAGAGCAGAAGGAGCCTCCCTCAGACACAGGATGTTCACAGGGTGCTCAGGCAGCTGGCTGCTCTAGAAAGCTAAGCACTCCACTCTGCCCAGAGAATAGATAACTCAAAGGCTCCAGCAAGCCCCAGAAAAACGATTAGATACACCAGGCCCCTCCCTCCCAAGCTTATAGAAGTAGTAAGGATTGTGGAAGGACTCACAGACTAGCTGAGCTATCTCAATGAGGCTCAGAGCAATTGAGTTACCTGGGAAAGGCCCCTCCACCACATTGAGCTGCTGCAGGCTGTGCCAATGTGCTCCTGTTTTCCCTGGTTATCTGAGCTGTAACCCTTGCTTTGGTGGGCTTTGGTGGTGTACTTGGAGCTATTTCTAGTACTATGAGTAATCCTCACCCAGCTTCCTATCAGTAACCCCAGCAAAACTTACTGGTTTACCAGAGTGGCCTTTGGTGGTATTGGAACTTTTCTCTGGCATTGGTTCTCTATCTGGGGTGGATAGACACTGTGGTGGTTTGTATATGCTTGGACCAGAGAGTAGCACTGTTAGGAGGTGTGGCCTTGCTGGAGTAGGTGTGGCTTTGTTGGAGGAAGTGTGTCACTGTGGGTGTGGACTTTAAGACCCTCATCCTAACTGCCTGGAAGTCAGTCTTCCACTAGCAGCCTTCAGATGAAGATGTAGAACTCTCAGTCCTCCTGTACCATGCCTGCCTAGATGCTGCCATGCTCCCACATTGATGAAAACGGACTAAACCTCTGAACCTGTGAGCCATCCCCAATTAAATGTTGTCCCTATAAGAGTTGCCTTGGTCATGGTGTCTTTTCACAGCAGTAAAACCCTATGACAGACATTTATTCACATCACCCACAGAACAGTTGTCATGGTACACCCAAATATTAGAAACGTAAAATGTGACTAGAAAACATAGCACTCATGAAACACCCATATTCCCTGAAAGACAACTAACTCTTCAACTCATAAGTATTTCTCTTCATGAATATAAGATGTCTAATTACAAGTTGTTGTTTTTTTTAATCTGTGGATGCTGTGTTATTCAAGTAACATGGAACCAAATGATGAGACTCCTGTACCAGCCCATCATCGTGAATCCCCTCCCTGAAGGCTATTCACTATGGAGTCAGAATGTTTTGTCTTTGCTGGGTATATCTAACTTACTGTATATACTATATACTGTAGATCTGCCGAGACAGCAATGCCTCCCTGGCATGTTGATTGCGTGTCACATCACAGCTGGCACAGAGGGACTCATTCTGTAAGGCTCTGGCCTTTCCCTCTATCATAATTGCTGAGTGTCACACAGGCTTGGTGGAGATGGATGTGGAATGGTTGTCAATGGGAGCTCTTGATAAAGACGTGAAGTTCAAGCGTAGACTCCGCCTGTAAATTCAGCAGTAAGCATCAGTCATCTATCATAATTTAACCAACGAAGACGATCAAAACAACTTTCCATCCATCACAGCTATTTCCTTATGCTCCAGAGTGAATTAAATTGTATTTAAACAACCTTCATCTTACAAGATTTATACACTCTAAAAGTGAATGGCACTGCTTCATTGAGTTGCTTCTTTATGTTGATCAAATTAAGATCTTAAAACTTGTTCTGGGTCATTCAGTATTTAGTCCGTTATTTTCCAAGTCTTCATGCCTCACCCCCAAGTTTTACTCTTAACAATAAGAATGGGCATCAATCATATAAGTAGAGCAAGAGAAATGTATGGACAAAATCAATAGTATCAAAATAGTAGTGTATTTCTATATATGCATGATACTAATTTGGATAGCTTGGTTCATAAGCTGAGCCCCAATAGCTATCTGATTGCCATAACAGGGCCATGTGGATGGCCTCTAAAAAAAAAGATAAAAGAGCATATTCTCTCACTTTGGAGGGCAGTTTACCATATATTTCCCCTAGAAATTTTATATGGATTTGGTGAGGTTTATCAGTATGTTTGAGTACTTACACCAAGATGGAAGGACGGCCGTTGAGTTTTAGAAGTTGCTGTTTTGATTTTGAGCGTTATGAGCACTTACCTATAGGTAACAAGAGGAAAGAGACTTCATTGTGTCTATGCTTCTTTCCAGCACATACAGTATGGGGAGCTGCTGAAAACTGATTCATGAATATTGTCAATAGAATTGTTCTGTGTTTCCATCTTGGTTAATTTTAAGTCTGCAGAGGCAAAATTGAAATACTTAGGGCTTTCTTTTTTTCAAACGAAATAAGAAAATTTCAACAACAACAACACAAATGTGTAATGTCTTGATGGAGTATCTTGGTATAAAAATTTTATGTTTTAATCAGGACTAGATCCAGTCTAACATGATGATGGGCACAGAATCATGCAGAATATATTTATATTTAAGTAAAAGAAGAAATCCTTCATTTTCCCTCTTTCTCACTCTCTTTACTGTGCTGCTAATCAGCTGTTCATCATGTAACAAAATGCCCCAGATAAAGTTATAAGGGCAAAAGAGGTTTACAGATCATGCTTTCAGAAGGTTCAGCCTATGGTTGCTTCGTCTTCATGCTCTGGGCTGCGCATGAGTGTGAGCATAGCAGGAGTGTGGTTGTTCGGGAACAACATGAGAAGGAGCAGTCAAGGGCTCAGGTGCATGCTCTAAGTCCTCAGTTACCTGCCTTTCCATCCACTGGGCTCTACCCCCTAAAGCCACCCTCATCTGCTAGCATGTGTACATTGTGGCTGGTAAGCCTTGAACATGTGAGCTTTTGGGATATTTATGATTCAGATCAGGACACGTGTGTCACAAATGAGGGCTGAAGATGCTTGTTCATGCTCCAGCCATCATGTCCTTATCTCAGGATCACACATGCTAAGGGGCAGTGTGTGTGGTGAGGCAGTATGGACTGGCTTAAATGGAGGCATCTGAAAAGAGCCATGTAATGGTTCTACTGAGGTTTTGTTGTCTTTGGCCAGAACCTACTTACAGAAATATACCCACTTTTCACTTCTAGAAAGTCTTAAAATTTCACATCTTTTGGTCAGCCAGGAGTCCAGCTGGACTTGGGGAATATCACTATACCTGAATTTAATAAACCCTATGTTATAGTTTGTATATGCTTGGCCCAGGGAATGGCAATATTAGAAAGTGTGACTCTGTAGAAGTAGGTGTGGCCTTGTTGGAGTAGGTGTGTCACTGTGGGTGTGGGCTTTAAGAACCTCATCCTAGCTGCTTGGAAGCCCATATTTCTAGCACTTCAGATGAAGACGTAGAACTCTGAGCTCCTCCTGTACCATGCCTGCCTGGATGCTGCCATGTTCCCACCTTGATGATAATGGACTGAACCTCTGAACTTGTAAGCCAGCCCCAATAAATGTTGTCCTTATAAGAGTTGCCTTGGTCATGGTGTCTCTTCACAGCAGTAAAACCCTAATTAAGACACCCTAGTAGTTTAATTTGAAGACTTGTGTTCTGTTTTCAGACAGGATATACCACATAGCCCAGCCTCTTGTTAAATCTGTCTTCCACTTGTCATTGTTTCCCCAATGCTACATCTGTAAGCTTATGCCATCATGCCCAGCTAGTTGACCATAGGTGACACTTTGTCATGTGTGTACAATAGATCATTCGGGATTTGACTGCTTGCCCCCTCCCCAGCCACTCTCTCAGTAAGGTCCATTCTATCATCTGTAAGCTCTCCTTTGACCTTCTTTTTTAACCATGAGCCTAAAGAACGGAAAGCACTTTGTACTGCTGTAAATTCCCCAGAAGCCTCCTGCATCACAGTGTGTTTAACACCTCAATTCATTGTCCAGTTACTTTTGCTGTTTGTTATTCAAAATGAATGGCTCAATTCATCAAAAAGTCAACTTCAGGACTCTGAAGGGTTTCTGGCATCATGGCTTCTCACTGGGCCCATAACTAAATAGAACCTCTGTCCATTAGCTCTCAGGCTGAGAGGGGAAAGGGACTTTGGGAAGCTTTGATAGGTCAGAGCATGCTTATTCTTAGACTGTTGTCTTCCCCAGCCGTATCCTTTGTTCCTCACAGGAGAGCATGGGCCTCTTTTCTCTGTCCCCACACCACCTTGGGTGCCTCTTACGGCCTCCATAGTAGTCTTTAACCTGTCTGGGTGCTCAATAGAGGGAGCTCAATTCAGTGTAGCACAAACCAGCATCATGTATCTCTCCTTAAACCCACCCATTTTCCAAAACCCATGGGAAACATACTCACAGCTCAGGCTGTAGAGTTCCTACTTGAGCCAGGAAACCAGTCTCTGGGTTACGTCGTAGACTGCTTTCAATGGGCTCTCCCTGGGCTCCTTAGGCAGCCAGCTCCAGTGCATTTAAGTGCAGGCAACTGTTATACAATGCCACTCAGGCTGTCGTTATTCATGCCCCTGTCTTAGTTAGGGTTTCTATTGCTGTGAAGAGACTCCATGATCATGGCAGCCCTTATAAAGGAAAACATTTCATTGAGGCTAGCTTACAATTTCAGAGGTTTAGTTCATTATCATCATGGCACAGCGGGAAGTATGAAAGTGTGTGGCAGACATGGTGCTGGAGAGCTAAGAGTTCTATATCTTGATCCACAGGCAGCAAGAAAAGACTGAGCCACACTAGGCCTAGTTTGAGCATCTAAGACCTCAAAGTCCCCCAAGCCCCAACAGTAACACACTTACTCCAACAAGGCCACACCCACTCCAACAAGGCCACGCCCACCCAATGAGGCCACGCCCACTTCAACGAGGCCTTGCTTCCTAATAATAGTGCTACTCTTTATGGGCCAGCATTCAAACACATGAATCTATGGGGAGGGGCATACCTATTCAAAACACCACATCCCCTCAGAAAAAAACCAGACACACTGAAACTAATAGAAGAGAAGGTGGGGAAGACCCTGTATACCTAGGCACAGAGGAAAGTTCCTGAACAGAACACCAATGGCTTAGGCTCTAAGATCAAGAATTGACAAATGGGACTTCATAAAATTGCAAAGTTTCTGTAAGGCAAAGGACACTGTGCAATAGGACAAAATGGCAACCAACAGATTGGGAAAAGATCTTTACCAATCCCACATCCAATAGAGGACTAATATCCAATATATACAAAGAACTCAAGAAATTAGACTCTAGACAAACAAATAACCCTATTAAAAAATGGAGTATGGAGCTAAACAAAGAATCTCAACTGAAGAAATGCGAATGGCCAAGAAGCACCTAAAGAAATGTTCAACATCCTTAGTCATCAGGGAAATGCAAATCAAAACAACCCTGAGATTCCACCTCACACCAGTCAGAATGGCTAAGATCAAAAACTCAGGTGATAGTAGATGCTGATGAGGATGTGGAGAAAAAGGAAACACTCCTCCATTGTTGGTGGGATTGCAAGATGGTGCAACCACTATGGAAAACAGTCTGGCAGTTCCTCAGAAAATTGGACATATCACTACCTGAGGACCCAGCTATACCACTCCTGGGCATATACCCAGAAGATGCTCTAGCATATAACAAGGACATATGCTCCACTATGTTCATAGCAGCTTTATTTATAATAGCCAGAAACTGGAAAGAACCCAGATGCCCTTCAACAGAGGAATGGATACAAAAAAATGTGGTACATTTACACAATGGAATATTACTCAACTATTAAAAACAATGAATTTGATAAATTCTTATGTAAATGGATGGAACTAGAAAATATCCTGAGTGAAGTAACCCAATCACAAAAGAACATACATGGTATTCACTCACTGATTATTGGATTTTAGCCCAGAAGCTTGAAATACCCAAGATTCAACTCACAGACCACATAAAGCTCATGAAGAATGATGACCAAATGGGGAGGGGGGCATCAGTCCTTCTTAGAAGAAGTAACAAAATACTCAAGGGAGCAAATATGGAGACAAAGTACAGGACAGAAACTGAAGAAGGGGCCATTTGCAGACCATTCCACTGGGGTATCCATCCCATGTGCAGTCACCAAAGGTAGACGTTGATGTGGATGTCAGGAAGTACATGCTGACAGGAGCCGATATAGCTGTCTCCTTAGAGTCTGCAAGAGTCTGACATATTCAGAGCAGATGCTCACAGCTAACCATTAAACTGATCATGGGGTTCCCAACAGAGAAGATAGAGTGAAGACTGAAGGAGTTGAGAGGATTCGTGACACCATGAGGAAAGCAACAATATCAACCAACCAGAGCCCCCAAGGTCTAAACCACCAGCCTGAGAGCGCTTAGGAGGGACCCATGGCTCCAGCTATATATGTAAGGGAGCTATTTATAAGTGGGAGAAGAGATCCTTGGTCCCATGAAGGCTGGACGTCGTGGGGGGTGGTATTCAAGGGTGGGGAGGTGAGGTACAGGGGAGGGTGGGTGGGGGTACACCATCATAGAGGCAAGAGGAGGGGGAAGGGATAGGGAGTTCCTGGGAGGGGGGGGAAAGGGGATAAGGGGAAAACACCTGAAATGTAAATAAAATTTCCAATAAATAAATATTAAAAATAAAAAAAAGTCTCACAGTCTTAAACATTATATATAATATAATATATATATGGGCCCTGAACTATTGATAACTGCCAGTTCGACTTTTACAGCCAAATATATCCCCGTCTGATTTTTAATTCGGTGTCTTCAAGCTCTTTTGTAACCTCCTGTTCTCTCACTATACCAGAGGATAAGCATACTGTATTAGTATCAAGCATTGGGAATAGATAGCGACTGAGTGTCCTAATTTACATGCGTCAGGGGCAGCAGAGCCTGGAGAAGAGAGAAAGCTGTACATTGCTTCTGTGCAGAGCCAGTGAGGGCACAATGCCTGGGCAGCCTGCTCACCTGTGTGTTAACTCTGCTTTAAGTGTGATAGTGCTGTATCTAATAAATCTGGAAGCTAGTCATATAACTGTGATCCTTTGTATACTCGAGTTTAATTTTATAATTATGTTTTTATTAATGTTTTAATTACTAATCAAGATTATCATGTAATTCTGTCAACAGATGAATATTTTGGGGTAGAAGACAGGCAAATCTGAATTCCAGTAGATATTTAAAATTTATCAAAATTATACAAATCTGGATTCTAGTAGACATATAAAATTTATCAGAATTATTTTTCACGAAGGGAAGCTGACTAGGGATCTGTTATATATTGTTAATTCATAAAGAGGAGAAAATGGTATGGAATTTCACTATGTCTTAGAAAAGTTGTACTGACATCCGAGTTCCAGGGTTGCATTGTGATATTGCAAAGTTCAATTAAAAATAGTCTCCTGATAGCTCTGAGGGCTTACTGGGGAAAACACGAATTCTCTAAAGAGCGATACTTTCAAATTCATTAGGACAAACATTTTCTCTCTTCCTCTGGAGATTTCTTTTAGCTTCAGCTGGAGTTCTTGTTTTAGCAACGGAGCCATTTGATAGCAGAGACACTTAAAGCCACAGATCCAGATAACTTGAGGTGGCGGATAGGTGATATTAACTGCTGAATGACCAGTGATAAATTAACCACTGAATGACCAGTGATTTTAACCACCTAGTAGGCTTCCACCTGTCAATTCCACTCAGGAATAAGGGTCTAGTTGATCTTAAAAGCTCTAAACTTGGAAATTTGAAACTGAAATAAACTGAGGAACCCTTACAGTGGTAAGATATGCTCTAGCCCTCAGAGACTCCTAGACTCTTAGGCACCTGGTGTGTCAGGTTGCTACAGTGTGTTGACAGCTTGGTAAGAGGTCCACCTGATGCTGATAGTCTCCCTCAGGGGCTCTGTATGACCAATGCTCAACTTGGGCCAACCCATTCATGATGTCTTCTATCTACCCATTTTTAAATTTTTTTTGCACCTGCTGGGTATCTGACACTGCCTGTGGGTGACCAAGATCCATTCACAAAAGAAAATATGTAGTGTCTGGGAGGTCTTCTGCTCCTCTACTCCAAGGCTCTGGCTGTTGGCTGCCCACTGCTGTATTTCTAGTGTTACCCAGGGTACCATACATTTCTCTTGGGTTGGTAGATGTACCACTCAGACTTGCTTGCGTCTCCCCCAATGGCCTCGCTGCTAGCTTCTCACAGCTGTACCATCTTACGCTCCATGGTGCGTCTAGGTGGCTTTTTCATGGACAAGCATTCTGCCCCATGGGTTGAAAAGAACCTTCTTTTGATTACAGATCATGTTCAATTTGCTTCCTTACTCCTCAGCCTTAGGGTGCAGTGGGGATTGGATACAGGAAGCATGGTGATAAGTGACTAGATATCTTTCATGTGTCTCTTGTGGTTACTCATCCATGCCCTCCTTGCGATGGGTGTTCTGGAGCCCTGTGCTCTTACAGGGCAGCCCCCTGCCTGTGCTTCTGTTTATTGCTCTTCCTTGGCCTCCTCTGCTGCTGGTGAGCACATGAACTGAGTTTCTACTACTGTAGAAATATCTCCTTTCATTTAAAGATGTTTTAAATATTGAGATTCTTAATGAAGCTCTGCTTGTATGCCTCTCGGAGCACACTATTTCACCTCGTTCTGCCCCATATTGACATGAGAAAATATCATTTGTCTATTCTTACTCTTCCAGGCTGACCTGCTATAGTCTCACTGTAGATGTATTTTACGTTTTAATCTAGTGAAAATTAAGTGAAGTGTGGAATGTCTTTTGCTCAGTTACATTAGCTACCTGTGGCCAGTCACACAGTACCAAACAGTTCTGCTATCGGGAAAATTCTGGGAACTGGAAGGCTTTCAGGTCTTGAGGGATTGGGTGGTCCTTCCTTCCTGGCCACTCACACCTCAGCACAGTGTTGGAAGCATATTGTCTGCACAGCACCGGAAGCCTGGTGTGCTTCATGCTTAATGTGTAGACCATGGATGAGCGAAGGTTGCCAGGGTGACTGGAGCAATTTATGAAACTGCCTCTCAACCTGTTTACTTGTTGGCCAACTCAGAGTTGCCCATAACTCATTGTTCTGAGTTCAGACTGCGGTACTTTCCCTCAAAATTCTTAGCATAGTGATGGGCACACTGTCTGTGTTTAGTACAAGTTCGTTGTGAGTGTGCATCAGGTGGATATCGTTCCTAAACATGCATGCCTCGAAGTCATGCTCTGTGACAAGAGGGAGGCACGCACGCGCCGCGCACCACACACACACACACACACACGCACACGCACACACGCACACACACACGGACACACACACTCGCACACACCCCTGTCTCTTGGTTCTGTGGTCATCGTAAGGTACATAGTTTTCTGGAAGGGAGCCTTGTCCACTGTGGTTGCAATTATCCCTGTTCACATATTTTTGTGTGGAGCAAGTGCTTGTCACTGCATTCTAGCGATGACCGATGTTGGTTCCAATCCACAGATGGATCTCCTTTTTAACATTGGCAGCAAGAAATTTATTTCTTCTGAGCCCTTTAATATCCTTTATAATTTTGATTTTATGTTTTGAGATGAGGTCTTATTGTGCCACCCACATGGGACTTGGATATGTGATCCTTCTGCTTCTGCTGCCCAAGCACCACCACAACGACACCTTTAGAAAGGCTACCATAGACTGTATGCCAGTCACTGATATTTTTCAGTGAATAAAACACACGGCAACTTCTCTCTGGTATGGCTTCCATGAAGCGGCGTGTGGTTACCTCTGAGAAATCTGTTCCTACAAGTGGGCTCACCTTTAAGACTAGCACTCTAGATCTGAGGAAGTTTTCATTTCAAAAGTTGTCCCTGCCTCTGATGAGATGAGTTTCAGCCTGCAGGGTTCCATTGTGGAGGAAACCATGAATTCCTGAGGTACAAATGAATCTCCCCCGCTGGCTTTGCCTCAGCAGATGCAGGGATGTCAGCCTCTGTGCCCTGTAATTGCTTTCATCAGTTCCCTAGGGCAACATCCAAATTACAGATCCCAGGGGAGGAAGTGTTCCTGCCAGGGAGTTCCTGTTTATGGGGATGGCTGTATACCCAAGTAGCAAAAGTCATTGTTATCTGTATGTGTCACCTCCTGTTCTCCCAACCCTATTTCTTTAAAAAAAGGGACATCTTGCAGGACTCAATTATTTATGTCTTTAACATGTTGCTCTTCACGTAGGATTCCAGTTTGAGCTAGGATATATGTATATAGAAAGCAGTAGGTAGACAAGCTCAGAAATTCAAACATTATCATTACTGGGAGAGTGATGGCCTAGGGTAGCATTGCAAAGGGATTCTGTATAGGTGTCCATCACCCCCCTTCCAGGGCTTTACACAGTTAACACAGAGTGCTGCTAAGTTATGGTGGATGAGACATTGCCATTTCTAATAATTCGACAAAGGATTCCTGCACAGATTCAAAGAGTTAATTTTTAGTACAGTGTCATAGACAATCCCCCACCACCACCACCGGGCATTTTCTCCATTGTGTGAAATTATTGAGGGACGAGCTGTTGTTCACTTCTCCCACCGGCCAGTCACCCAACCAGTTTGAGATCTCACCGCTTATGATTAAGCAAAGCACGAGTAAAGGGATTCTAAAATGCTTCTTGAGACACGCAGCAGCTAAGTCTTTCTAGAGGATTTCTTTGGTTTGAAGGACATGCTGGGATTTTTGTGTAGCAGGTGAAGTCTGGCTCTGATGAAAGACTAGGAGCATATGTGAGTCCTAGCTAGCCAGAAGGATGAGAAATAGCCAGAGACTGTGGTGAGTGTGTATTTATAATGTTGTTAACAGTTTCTCCTGAGAGCTAAGATTTAACTTTAGACTTGGAAATGAAATGAGGCTGCCGGGCACAGGAGGCACCCTCCTGTTTCTCGGGTACTCTGCTTTCTCTCTCCAGTTCCCACACAGAGTCTGGCATAGTTATTCACATCTGTAGTCTAGCTGCTCAAGAGGCTGAAGGATGAGAATTACTTCTGTTCAGGTCTTGGAGGCCATTTTGACCAGGAAAAAATGAGAAAAAAGGGTGTAAAAGATGTCTAGGACCAGGTTCCATTGACACCTGACCTTCACGATCAAATCTTAGTCTAAATGGATTACATTTGGGGAAGGTAGAAAGACAACAGAAATGAAAGTAGAAGGTGTGATTCTGGGGTTGAATGGTGCAGTGGGGACAGGATGGGGGGTAGTTAAGAGGGGGAGCAGGAAGAGGAGAATTCACCAAAATGAATATACATATATATGAAAATCCCACATGGAAATGTAAGAATGTATATTTTTCAAAAATCTTTTAAGGTGTTCTGACTAGAAAGGAAAGGGTCCATAATCTCATTCTGTCACTTGCCACGCGTGTGGTCACTTACCTTCCTTTGTCTTTTTTGGTCTCATTTTTCTCAGCTATGCAAATGGGAATGGTGAGGCTTGTCTTATCCAGTTGAACGTGTTGCTGTGGGCAGGTTATGTGACAGTGTGTGTGCGAACGTGTTTGGCACTCTGTTGTGTTACATGAGTGGGTTGGTTAACATTCTCACACTTTGAGAAGTAATGATGCAAATTTAACGCAATCATTACAGAGGTCAAAGGACCGCTGTGAGAGCCACTGTTAGAGAATAGTCATTTTGAGTCTGAGTGTTTACTGCATGATGATTCTGAGATATTAAAGCTAGGAAATACATATGACTGCGTCATGAATTCTGAATAATGTTATATACTCCAAATAAAAGAGGAATGAAGACTCAGAAGGACCCGATGGTTTAGCAAATTGGACAAATGGAACCCTGGCTTTAGCTGGGGAGTGGACACCAGGCTTTACCATCATAGGATTATGTATGCTATCAGCTTATAACAGCACATGTACCTTCGGTATTTTGCACATAAAGCAGAGAAAGGAGAGATTTCTATGCAGCGTAATAATTCCTTAATATGTTCTGGTCTATCAACCATTTTATAGAGAAATCCATGCTTATCTTTAAGACTGTAGATTTAAACCACCTATACCAGCTATGTGCATTAATAATACTTTTATTTACATAAAAGTCCAAATGCATTATTCCATAGCTCTTTTTCTGGGCTTAGTGTGCTTTTCTCTGAGAAGCTTCGCGGATCATTCCGACGTAACTGTGGAATTCATCAAACAAATGGGCATGATTACTGCAAAATCAGGCTTCTTAGACTTGGCTGCAATTAGTGGAAGAGCATCATACTTAGTTGTGTGTGTTTTTTTTTTTTATAGTTAGATTGATGGGAGAAAAAATCCTTTTTAAATCCTAAAGCAGACTATATATTTAAAATAATTACTTAGTAAAGGTACAACTTCCAGGTGCAAAGATGGTTGCTGACATGAGGGACGGTCAGGCTACTCAAAGAATCTGGGCCTTTCTTTTCCTCCATTCAGCTACAGGGGAGCAATCAATGCAGAAGAAGAGGAATCAGTTCTAAATAGGCTCTAAGCCAGAGAGAGCTACAGTTAGGCACCATAGGCCAGTATGGGCAACGAGGGTGAGGGTGAAGTCTCCAGGGCTGAAAACAGGATCATTACGTCTTTTAGGAAGCTTCCTCGCTGGTGGGGCATTTGGCACTAGAGTCTACCACTGTCTCAGAAGGTCTGAATCAATTCTGAGCTACTGGGGAAATGTCATTGTAAGTGGGGTTGATGTTTGGCTGCTCCGAACAACACTTAAAATCCTCCGCCCATTGGACACAGATTTATGACAAAATTCCAATACCTAAGCAGCCATGGGTCTACTGGTGGTGTGGGCTTGTCACACCTATCCAGCTGAGTCTCAGGTCCCTTGAGCTCAGGAGCTGCTTGTGAGACTGGAGTCAATATCCTGTACATTCACCTGAAGGTCTTCTCAGTTCATCCAGCAGTAGACAGGCTGTCTTTGGGCCAACCTGTAGACACCTAAAAGAGTCTGTGTCTCCCAAGCTCGCTACCACATTTCTTCTTGACTACATTACCGCCACACCTCTTGACAGCCTCCTGGGAGAAAATAAAGCAGCCCAAGTCAAGGTGCTGTCAGAGTCATACTCCGTGTATCTATGATTCCTTATCCAAGGACCCCCTGGCCCGGTGTGCTAACTCTCAGGCTGGATCCTTAGGTGATCTTAGGAGGCACTTGGGACATGGGGAGGAAATACAGAATTTCAGAGGTTCCCCGTAGTCTCTAGACATTTCACTTAGTCTCCTACCTAGTTTGTCAAGAGTAATTTTTTTCTTCCCTGTGTGAAGTTTTGTCATCCAAGTGAAAACTAGAGAATTTTTAATAAGAGTCAATTACAAGACCCTCTTAAAGCTTTCTCGAGATAATGAAAACCAAATCTGTACAACCATCAGTCCACAAATGTCTGCAGATTTGGGGTACATAAACCTGGCGCAGACTATCAGACTCTGTTACAAAATCATTATCAATTTGCCTGGAAGCCATGTGAGCAGCTTGGGCATTTCAGAGTGCTGTGGGGTAAGGATTCTTACCTGGGAGGCACTGAATAGAGGAAACCATTGGCAGGAGAAAAGGGTTCAGCTGTTCTCTAAAGAGGCATGATGAACACTGCAGGGACGGTAATTTTCAAGTATATTTTAGGAAGTCTTGGGTAAAATAAAATACTATGCCCTGCTCATTCTACTAGGACACCTTATAGGGCCCCATTCCTCCACTGAATCTAGAGCTATGTAAACGGCTTACTGGTTGCCCTCACAACAGTGCCTCTGCATTAAAAGACCTTCCAAATCCTCAAAAGAAACTTCTGAGCTCCAAACCCTGCCTTCGAACTTTTGCGGCGAGGGAACTGGCCCGACAGTCTGCTGGGCACTTGGCTTAAGGCTAGAGTCTGTAAGGAAAGTACGGTAAATTTTCATTTCCTGCAGGCTGGAAAGAAGGCTCCGGGCTTACAGAGGACCCAGATTTGACTTCCTGCACTCACATGTGACTTCATTCTCAGGGGATTCAACACTCTTCTGGCCTCCGATGGAGCCAGGCAGGCACATGGTACACAGATATTTAAGCAGGACAAAGACTCATAGGCATTAAAATAACAGAAAGTAAATAAATAATACATACATAAATATTTTGTTATTTGCTATTTATTTTAGTTAGCATGTAAATAGTTACATGTGGCTAATAAGCCACAGTTATTAGTTTACTCTGAGGTAAATGTGAACACAAAAGGAACGGAACATGTCTTGGTGTAGTAGCCTTCTCTTCCTTCTTTGTGTCTGTATTGGATATGGAGGAGCTGCCTGTCACCCCACAACCTATTTTAGAGAGAGTACTTTATTCACTTTGGCCATAAACTTGCTTGTAGCTATGAGCTCACAACCCTGCTGGATCCGCCCCAGATCACTGGGGACTGCAGATTTGTAAGGGGTCCAGGCAGCTCTGCAGCCACAGTAAACCCAGCTACACAGTTCTCTGCCTTCTCTTGTTAATCTCACCCTAAGCAGCAACAGATGCAGATCCCAGCAGCAGCAAGATGGTGATGGATGCATTCTTTGTAGATGAAAGACCTTCGCTGCAGCCTCCATATGACTCAAAGACGGGAGGCCAAGTTGTCTTAGGAACCCACAGCCTTCCTTTCCATTTTGGGACATCCCCAGTAGGGCTAACCCCCAAGCTAGATGTCCTGGAAAAACCTTTAGATGGATTTACCAGTGTTTAACTCTAGGATAATTTTAGAATTCTTCCCCTCATCTTTCCATATAAACGGTCTACATTTGCTCTGGGTGAGAACTCTGTCAGAGAAGCACTGTCCTTACTCACGGAAAACTTTGTAGATTGCTGAGTTGTTCTTATCTGCCCAGAGAAGTCCCCCAAATGATTTTAGGAAATGCTAGTAGCCTTGTGGGGACAGAGCCAGCTGTGGCGGGCCAGGGGCTACTGAGAGGGAGCAGGGGGTAGTGTGTGTCTCTTCCTCTTTCCCCTTGCAGCTCCATTTAGCTGGCAGAGTCACCACCCACTGTTTTTGTTGGCAGCATTATTGCAAGCTGTGTATGCTAAAAACCACCATTTTCTTTGTCAAGCTGTTTTGACAGGGATTTTTCTCTTTAAATAGTAATAGCTCATTAATTGCCTTTCTCCCTATAATCCAGAACTTTCTGGGTCTCCTTATATAGCATGGAATATCAAAAGCTATAAGCTAATATATATATTTTTTTTTTGAGTGGGACTATAGGTATGTCTAAAAACAAAAACACAAAACTGGTTGGTGGGTTCAAGCGGCATATGTATGTGTGTGTGTTGCCTGTCGTGGGACTTGAGCCTATTTAAGTGTCATTACAGATCCATTCCTCAAATTCTGGCTGAAACCAGCGATGAGACAACGGAGACAGTTTGCGCTTTTAGCATCAGATGCCGATGATGAGTTTCCGGAATCTCTACTCTGCTGCTTCTCCCTCATATATGCACATTCTCTGTCCCCTTGGTAGAGACACTCACAAACAACCATCACTGGAATCCCTAGAGTTAAAACAATTCTACTTGTAAGTGAAACGATTCCCCTCCCAAGGCTCCTCTGCCTCATCAAGTGTTTAAAATAACCACTTACTGCAAGCCTGTGTTTGCAGACACCCGAAGAAGCACACTATCCACCGGTTAGGACAGGTAAATGCTGGTTAATGCTCCTTTCACGCCTCTTAAGCAAAGTCCTTATTCACTTTGGGTTTTAAGGCCTGGCATCACACTGGGTAAGCATTTCCCGGCACTTAAAATGGTCCCAGGTTTTGCTGGGGAGATTGGAAGCACAGGATGGTTTTATGATTGTAGCCTATTTTGTTACTTTAGTAAGTGGAAAAGGAAATGCCATGGGGTAAGTTTCATTTTGATAAGCTGCATTTTAATCAATACCCTTTGTTCATTTGGAAGTTCTATTATTTTATTATTATCTTGAAATGAGTATTCAGGTGATGTCTAAGCCTCTTAGTCAATCAAGCTTGTTAAAGGGATTTTGTAACTTTTTTTTTTTTTTTTTTACATTGCCAAGTCTTCCTACAAATTACTTGGTGGGATTAGCCTTCTTTGTTACTAATTTGGAAAACCACCTGTCTGATCTCTGGCTCTGCAAAAATATGGGTATAGTAGTGCCTGCAGGACTTCATTTTATTCTTTATTTCTAAAACAGTACACACCAAATTAACTCCCCCAGTCTCAAGCCTTTAGATTCCTTAGAGTTGAACATTTGAGGCCAGCATGAGGATAAATGCTAAGGCCCTGGGTACACAACAAGATCACCACGTTGGGATCTCCTGTAGCTACAGCAGATCCCAGCTTACAGTGGGTACACATGAAACTGTGTTTGTCCTCTGATCCCAATGATATTTTCAGGGTTGTTTCTACACCTATGTATCATGGGCAGAGGAGAGCTGGGAGGGAGCTTGGAGGGTAAAGACATCCTTGGTCAGTATTCAAGGCCAATATCACTTGCTTCCAAGCTTGTCTGTCCAGTAGAATGTACTGATTCTGAGATCTGGGGTCTGTGTAGCTTGGCTGCTGGGTCTTACTTTCCTCTGAGGCAAATCTATTTCAAATCCTGTTAGAACTCTCACCTTTGGGTTTCTCTCTGGTCCCTCTCTGACAGCTCTAACTGTTGAAGACAGCCCTAAGCATCCACATCTTAACTGGCCTTTCTTTGTCCCTTCACTCCCATGTTGAACTTGGCATTTTATTACCACCAATGCTCACATATTACTTTTCCAGTCCTACAGCCGTAATCTCTGCTTTTATGGTTGTCCCACTCCAGGAAAGTGAGTTTGTATCTTGGAATTTTGAGCTCTCACCTGCAAATGAATGAAGCTAGAGAGTCTCCTGTTGCAAGAGTGTGTGTTCATGTGAATCCATTTGGTGAGGGCATGTACATTAATGTGTGTTGGGGAGGAAAAGATACTTCCTTCCTTGATGCCTTTAACTTATCTTGAAACAAAATTGTTCTTTTGTCTGCAAGTTTCCCTCATTAGCCTGGAGTGCACCAAGTGCTTGAGGGTTAGCAAGCCAGTGAGGCCTTGTATTCTGTCTAGAATATACAAGGTACCTATGATACTTGTGAAGACATAAAGTATCCTTTGATGTGATTGACACTCAACAGCCCAGGATTACTCTTTGTAGTGATGTGGCTTTGTCCTTTTGGTATCTATTCTCTTGGGAATGAAGCCACAGCATGGACAGAGATAATTTGTGGGATCCTAAGAAGTTAAGGAGTAGAATTCACATCCCTTTGCACAGGTCAGAAGGAGATGAAGTTGTTCCCTGGTGGCTAACTGTGCTTCTCTTCCTCTTTGCAGCCAGTCAGAATGTCAGTGTGGGGATATGAGGTTGATCAGCAGGGCTAGTAGAGAACTCTCTGTAATGCTTTGGCAAGCAATGTGTCTGTGCATGTGGCCAAGGGATGCAGTGTTCTTATGCATACTGCCCCTGTGGCTTGGTTTTCTGTGTCCTCCTTTCAATGCCCAAGCAAGACACTCCATTCTCACCTTTTAAAAATGTATTGTCTGATTAAGTGCTCTTCAGTTTAATTTTTGAAGGGACACTGTGATATTTGGGGTCATGATTCTGATGGTAATGAGACACATCAAACAACTAGCAGTTATAGATGGATATGTAGCCCCATGGAAGAAGCAGGACTATCACAGAAAACACAGGGAAACCTGATTTCCCAAGAAAACAGTAGCAGGTAAGATCCAACACAGGCCAAAACTTAAATTAGTATATTAAAAACTAAGAAAATTTACATGACTGGGCTACCATGTAATATCATGTTGCATGTATACACTGGAAATAAAAGATTAAGCATAGATAGATCCCAAACCTTATCCTTCTTTATGGTAAGCACAACTTAAAATCCCTTCTTAGCTTATTTCACAGTGAAAAGCTCCTATAAGAAAGAAAACATCATCAGAGAGAAATGGCAAAACACTTGGAAACTTTGTATTTATTAAGTAGTTCCAATCCTGAACATGTGCTGAACTCCAAGACTGAAAAACAAATGCTCAGCTCAAATGGACAGTGTATTGAGTAGACATTTATATAGGTGGCAGTGGGTGGTAACAATGTTTCTCCTGAGTAATCATCAGGGAAATGAAATCAAAACTGCAGAGAGCCACCATGTCACCCAGCAAGAATGCCTGCTACAAAGACCAACAGGTAAATAATATTGGCAAGCAGGAAGAGAAAAGGAAGACCCTGTACATTAGTGCTTGGCATATACGTTAGTGCAGTCACTGTGGAAAAACAGTATGATGATCCTTTTAACAACATTGAAGAAAACTTCCATAAGACATACTCTTGAATATGTGTGCCCCCCAAAAAAAAGAATGACAAAAACAAAACAAAACAAAAAAGCCAAAACTCAACCAAATAAAACAAAAGTCAGTGTGTCAAAAGTCACTGTCACATCTTCTGGTTCATTGTGGTATTGTTTATAATAGCAAGATACAGAATTATTCTGTGTATCCACCAGCTGATGAGCATGCAGAAGAAAGATATATATACAATGAACTACTTCTGACATAACAGAGAATGAGATCCTGCCATTTCCCATGACAAGGGTAGGACTAGAGACCATTGTGTTAAACAGGATGACCAGGTGCAGAAAGGCAAGCAGCTCAGGAGTCTCACTCCATGAACAGTCTAGAGTGGTTATCTCATGGGGATGGAGTCTGTAAGGGTTGCCAGAGCCAGGGAGAGAGGTGGGTAAGGAGATGTCGATCAATGGATATGAAGTTCCAATTTGATAGAGCAAGATGGTCTGGACAGTT
The DNA here is from genome assembly GCA_021653895.1 of Mastomys natalensis. Classification (NCBI taxonomy): domain Eukaryota; kingdom Metazoa; phylum Chordata; class Mammalia; order Rodentia; family Muridae; genus Mastomys; species Mastomys natalensis. The sequence continues at coordinate 78,248 of JAJTUV010000178.1, forward strand.
TGGCGGTATGGTGACTGGAGATAATGTTTATTCACTGCATATCTCAAAAATGCTAGAAGGCAGGTTTTCTTTTTTTAATGTTCTACCATTGTGTTTGAAAGTTTTCATCTTAAAGATTCTATAAGAAATTGAATATCATGACTGTTGAATCAGCTAACCTTTTTATGTAGTGAGGAGAAGCAGAGGTAAGAGGGATATAGAAAGTGTAACACATTGCCAGGGGTAATATGCATGCCTATAGTCCCAGAGCTCTGGAAGTGAGTTTGAAGTGAGCTTGGACAACTTAGAACCAGGCAAGCCATGGCTACATAGCAAAATCCTGTCTTAAAACAACTCTATCAAGAAGAAACAAATGCAAACTTGCAAGGAAGAAAGAAAAGAAAGGAGAAAGAAGATGAAAGAAAAGAGACTTGGAGAGATTGCTCAGTGTGTGAAGCACTCCTCTGAGCATCAGGATCCTAGTTCAAATCTCAAGAACCCCTATAAAGCTAGGTGCACCCACTGCTTTTATGGCAAGATGGAAAGTAGAGACAGGAGAATTCCTGGAAGCTTGCAGTTTGCCTGGTGCACTCAGTGACAAACCAGCAAATAGGCATGTCCCAAGTAACGTGGAAGGTGAGGACAGACAGCTGAAGTGATCCCACACATGTACTATGGCACATGTGTACCCATGCATGCACAGAAAAACTTACACACATCATACACTCACACATATAAATATATTAAACACACAGGAAAGGGGAGGAGGAAGGAGGGGAAAAGGAGGAAGAGGAAGAAGATGACAATGAGGAGGAAGAAGAAGAGAGAAGAGGAAGAAGAGGAGGAAGAGAAGCTAATGGTGTCCCTCCTTAGGTGTGAATGAGGGAAGTCTACCTACCCCATCAGAGAAGAAAGGTGTGCACAGCCATGCTTCAGTAGCCTAGGAAAATGATCACTAGCCTGTAGAGTTGAATGTTTACAAAAGTGGGATTTGAGGATTGGTCCCAGAATATTAGACTTCTGTGTTTGCCACTGGCTTTACCCAGACTTGGATTTCAGTGAGAAGAAAGATCTATCGCCAACGCTTTGTGTCTATTCTTAACTATTACTGGCCTGATGTGGCCAAGTCTATTATCTGCATGTTCTTGTCTTCAAATGTGACAGGTTGTGGTGAATTACATTCCCTGCTGAGCCTAGCAGGGAGTGTGGAGGATATGAAGTTGTAGGCAGAAGGCCTACACTCATCTTTCAATGTAAGTCTGATTCCCTTTGGAACTGCCCTTGTATGGGGTAATTCATATATCCTTGTTCCACCTGAATTATCTGTAAGCAGTGGCTTCACCTCCTCTGTTCCCATGTACTGTTGGACTAAGCTCTCTCTCTCTTTCTCTCTCTCTTTCTCTTTCTCTCTCTCTCTCTCTCTCTCTCTCTCTCTCTCTCTCTCTCTCTCTCTTTCCAGCTTTGAAGCTTTGATAGGGATTTTTTTTTCCTTCAGCATAGTGATTCCAAGTTGGAGAACACTACAACTTTTCCTCAATTTTGAAGACATATTTAGATCTCTGGCACCCTCTCCACATACCCATGCTTTCTTTAGTTCTTTTGTCCTGGTGCTGTGGATAGAATCCAGTGCCTGGTGCATGCCAGATAAACCCTATCCCACTGAGTTATTCCCCCAGAGTTTTCTGAGGTTTTGATGGTTCTTTGTTTTTCTTCTGGTACCAATTGAAAAGCAAGTAGGCATCCAAACCCCAACCTTTGAAAGCTTGTCTTACGCATTCCTTTCCCTTTCCAGATTACTTCTTACACTCTTGCTTAATGCACTTTGCTTTGTACAAGATCCAGAACAATCACTGAGAGTTGATCCCGGGAGTAAGTTTTTGTCTGGTACCTATTTATAAACACTGGTCTAACCTGTCTCCTCCCTGATCTTGTTTCTCGTTTCCTTTGCCGCTGGGAGAGACCCCGGTCTTGTGCATGTTAGGCAAATACTCTGACACTGAGTTACATCTCCAGCCCTCTCTCTAACTCTCTTTAACTAATATCTTTCTATTATCATCAGATTGACATTTGATAAGTCTACAAATAGTCCCTGGGGTATTGAGATGCCAGTGTAGTTTGGCTGTAAAATTCAAAGGTAAAATATCTAATGTGACGCACTTAAGAAGATAGAACTTTCTCAAGTAGTCGATATGTAGAAAACACCCAGAGTGGACTCCCTTTGTGGTTATGTAGCTATATTCTAAATGAGGAGATGTACCTCTTAGGGGGTGGGATTCCTAGCATCAAGTTCTACCTTAGGGTTGCCTAGTCTCTGGCTCAATGTGAATTATGTTCTGATGATGTCCCTTGTCTCTGAGCGGGAATAATATTCTCACCCCAACCCCTGTCATTATGCACCTGTGATGGCTGTAATGAATCATGTTCATGACACTGTGAAAATCCCAACCTTTCCCAGGATGCCAGCATTCTCCTGTGAAATGGCAACCTTGTCTTCAGTCACTGTTAGATATTATTTGTGCCATGGTAAACTTTCATTGCAGGAGCACACAGTGACCCTCTTGTGACACCTCATTTGTATGCTTTCTGAAATGTTCCGTCTGTGTTTCCAATGTTCATCTGACTTCCCAACTGTGGTTTCAATGCCTCCTTCTCTGTAATTTCAACCTTGTCCTTCATAGTCCCCAATACTTTCACCTTCTTGTCACAGTGTTGAATCACATTTGACGACATGTGTGCCATGTATTCCTATCCAAGCTGAGGCCAGGAAGCTCTGTAGAGCCTTGGTATGGCTCAGGAGAAACTGGATGTTGATTGGATCTGCTCTAATAAGCCAGGTAAACTTTAGCCTCTGTGTCCATATTGCATCAATCTGTGGCCCTCTGTCTAATGTCTTTTGTAGGTTCAGGGTACAGGATGACATGACATAGCTGTGTGCTCTGTGTAGACATGTGGGTTGGACATCTCAGCATTAATATAGACAGGTCATAAATGACCTCCTGGACCTCTGGTACCTGGTACTTGCTGTTTCAGTGGGAATCCGAGTGTAGAAATGAACCCACTACAGGATGTATGAGAATGGCGTTAGGGAAGAGGTCTCAAGAGCATGCTGTGAAGTGCTCCAGGTGAAGGCACAGGAGAACATAAAAGAGGAGAACATGAAAGAGGGAAGGGGAGATTTTCACAGGAGCAGGAGTGTGAAGTATGGGTAGGGCACACTGGGCATTAGAGGACATGCCCTTCAGCTATGTAGTGTGGTAGTGTGAGTTCCTCAGAGACAGTTGAATGACAGTGTGGCATGTCTTTCAGACTGGATGATGTTCGAGTGGGCAAGGAAATGGCCTGAACACAAGATCATCCTGTTACCCAGACTTCCCTCCAGCAGTAGGGTCACTGGGGAAGTGTTCTACAGCTCAGAGCCTCAATACTACTCTCTGTAGCTCTGATTCCATCAAGGTGGTGGAAATCAGGACATATGCACTAATAATTGATCCCTGACAATCAGGTGCAGGTGGCCAATGAATTATCCTTTGACGAGCTGCCAATTTGTCACCGAGAATTTGATACCCTGGGAGTTACAACATTTCCTCCAATACATGTTTTTCATGGGGAGACAGATCTCATCCCTAGCTCTGTTATATTCTCAAAGTCACCCTAAGATGCTGGAAACAGAGAGGGAGAAGGCCATTTGGCAATCCTGAAGGCAAGAACTTGGAAGAGTAGGAAACCCTTATTCTCTGAGTAGAAAAGTGAGTGGTTCAGAGTTATCTTAAAAACATGGGAGGGACATAATGTTTTCCTACCAACTTGTAAATTAGGGCAGTATCTCAGCACTGAGGGTTGAAAGAGTATTTAATGGATCTACAGACCCATCCCCTTGTCTGCAGTGGCAGGTCTCTTACTGTTTGTTTAATGGATCCAGAGATCCAACCCTCACCTGCAATGATAGGCTTCCTAGTTTCAAAGAAATAACTCAAATCCATGCTTTCCTCCTGACCTAATTAAATCTTCTGGTTTCCCCATGGGTTTCCTGCTTTAATTTCAAAATTAGTAATATAAAGCAGTGAAGTCAAATGAATTTTCTTATTGAATGTTTTAGTACAAGACCCATTTTACTGTCTCATAGTTAAGGTCATGTCTATGCTTCTTTAATAAACAACTCTCTGAAATTGATAGAGCATGGGGAAAAAAAAAACAAAATTGGTGCCAGTTGTTTTTCTCTCCCAGCCAAAGAATTTTCACACCGATCAAGTGCATGTGGAAAGGCGCTGGCACCCCCCATTCTTCTCTAAACTCAGGATAGAGTGAGTCTATTACTAAGGTTGGCAATTTTACCTTCTCAAGTGGGACTTGGCAACTCTAAAGAGAGGCAAGAGATGTCACAAAATGATAGCTCCAGCTCCCACAGTGTCTCATTTGGGCACTGCCTTTAATGTTCAGAAATGGAGTTGCCCTTTGAAGTCTCCTCTAGACCTACCACAGTGCCTTGCAGGGCTACTGGTCCTTAAGCTGAACCCTGTCAATGCTGTATTGATTTATAGGGGTTTACTTTGCATTCCCATTGTGCTCATAGATACTCTTCACAGTGTATGCCCAATATGGCTAAGGCTAGCTATAAGCTTACAGTGCATCCCATAATGGTCAGAGCTGGGCTGCATTGAATTTACCAGGATCCCACCATTCCGAACATTCAGAGAGTCTGTGGGCAACGTGGGCTTTATAATATCCTGTCACAAAAATATCAAGACCGTAAACAAAAGGAATGAAAAAAATGAGAGGGGGAAGGTGAGGAAAGGGAAGGGGTAGGGTGGAGAGAGGGGAGATTTAGTTTTATTTTAGGATAAAGATACTGTTTATAGAATACAGACTTAAAGTTATTAAATATTGTTACATGTAGACATTTTGTTGCCCATGGGATCCCCCAATATTTAAAGTAAGTGTGGACTTAGTGTAATCCTAGCTAGTCAGGAACTTTCCTATTGGTTGCTACATCAAGTCAGCTAAAAAGTTTGAGACTAGCCAGGACAGAAATATCCGTGTTAATAAAAAAAAACCCCAAATAAACAAAGTGTGTGTGTGGTAGAGTGAGAGAGAGATGAGAGAGGTGAGAGAGGAAGAGAGAGAGAGAGAGAGAGAGAGAGAGAGAGAGAGAGAGAGAGAGATAGATCATTCTGATGAAAACAGAATTTTAGAAGCTCTTGAAATGGTCCACCTTTGTGCTCTCAAGACTGTAGTTGGTGCCCTAATTCAGCCAGGCTAGCTAATAGATTGATCACTGCCTGTGAAGAGGAAAGTCAGCGTTTGCTTAATTACTAGACAGATAGGAAGAGAAGCAGGTAAGTAGATATTACTGTATTTTATATTCTATCTATGAACACATTTCATCCTGACAGCATTCTTGAAGGTGGACGGTGCCCCCGATACAAGGAAGAAAGCAGCTTTTAAGTTTACAGGGTAGAAGCTTGCTTGTGTCACCGTGGTGAGCACGTTGTATCACTGGTGGTGAGCATGTTCTTCCCATTATATCTTTCCTGTGCCTGCCAGTCAACTTCTACAACGCCACATAACTGGAACCCAGACCCACTGCTTCTCAGACCAGCTTGCTGCTCTCAGACAGCCTGCTCTTTGTAGTTCACTGTGGACTACATGCTAAAATGTGACTAGATCATTGAGCAAGCTCTTAATTAGGACGAGAAAGACATATTAGTACAGTGACCCTGAGAAAGTTAATGTTCCTAGTTCGCTACATTTGAGCAACTAATTGGTCCTAGAAAATGACTGGTGGGAAAGCTGACTCATGGCAGTTTTGTGCTTTGTAAGCCTTGCTCTCTGCTGGAAAGATTTTATGTAGAATCTGTTTTCTAATTTTAAAAACTATGTAACAAGTCTTCAAAGCTTGCTTTCTTTAGAGCCGAGTACCAAGGTTTGTTACTGAGTGTTGACTAGTTTTCTATCTCACACTCTTGAAAGACTTGTAACATGAACTCACCAAGGTTCTTTTGTTGCTTCAAACCTAAAACCCAACCTCACTGGCTGCCTTTAAGCAGAGACCCAGTGTGTTCCACAGTCTGTGTTTCTTGTTGACTTGTGCTGAGGTCTGCTAAACAGTAGCCTCATTATGCAGATTCTTAGAATAGCAGGCCCTGAGTATCTTTGCAGAGTTTTGCTTCCAGTTGCTGACTCTCTGCTTTCCTCTTCTTGTAGATGGTTTAGGAGAAGGAGGGTTTTAGGACTGGCTTTTGTTTTTTTTTTTTCTCTTGTCTCCTACAGAATTTCTGTTGTTCCTTTTAACTCTCTAAGCCCCCTGAGTATTCTCATATTTACCTTCTGTCTGTCTACTCTGCTATCCCTTCTTTTCCTCCCAGTGCCTGATTTAATGACTGATACCTAAGTCCAGTTGGAAGGCGTTGGGACTGAGAGAGGGAGGGAGATGGCCCCAGTCACATCAAAAGAGAGAGAACTCTAGAAAGACTTCTTCTTCCATTGGTGTGGCCTACATATTGATGTTTAGTGACTTGGGCCCAGGGATGGCTTTTCTCCTGTCTTCCCTTCCTGCCACAGACAGAAGGCCAATAGATTTCTGCTCTCATCTTTGTCATAAAAACTTCCCATAATTCTAAGTATTTAATGAGATCAAACATTTTCTGGGACTGGGAATTAGTGATACAGAGATGAGCAGAACATTTTTGTTTTCCTATTTAGCGGTTTGCAGTGTGATGGGAAAGACCAGCTGGCACTATTTATTGTAAGAATACCAGAATGATCTGTTCTTTTAGCCATGGTTGACAAGAAGGGATGGCAGATTTTATCTGTGAGATGGCATGAACAACAGGGACTCAGAGAGGTGGATAAGAATGGATAAGAATATTCAGACTAGATCTTGGGAGTGGATGCAAGGGCAGTGTGTGCAAATGGGTGATAAGTACTCAACCGTTTCACAGTCACTGGAGGTGTATCTATGGATACCCAAAATCATTAGATGTATGATTAAAAGGAAACTGCAGTAAGAATCAAAGGTAGATGGACTCAAACGCCCTTGGCTAGTCCCCTGTTTCCCCAAGTTAACAAAACCATCAATGTGTGTTACATGATAAAATTAAAATGTTTTCCCATGAGCAGTTAAAAGTCAATGAATATACTAAAGTATAGACTAGGTTGAGACTTAAACCATAGTATAGGAGGGATGAGGGGCTGATTGTGGAAGCCTGGAGAAAGCCACGTGGGTCACAAGATGCCAAGCAGAGAGCTAAGTGACCCCAGTCACTATAAACAACTGTAAAGAACATCTGTTCATTGGTGTTTCTCTTCTAGATGCTGTGAGACTCATATAGTGATAGATATCTTGAATCAGTGGCCACACTTTGTCGTGTACCAACAAATTTAACCTTCTCCGTTTCCAAGGGCAGCTGATAATAGTTGTTAGATCCGTGTATCCCATAAAAGGTGGACTCTCACTTTTGCTCATGATCAGGATCATTCATGAAAACGCCCTTCAAGGAATGTCAAAGACTAAAGACATCACACAATTCCACAGTCATTTCAACAATGACATCAGGTCCCCCTTGGCATTGAAAGACACAGTTATGTCCTGAAATGAGCATTAGAATCAGGTGACAGGAAGTTTTGTCACACTAGTAAAACTCAGGGTCTTTACACACTGAGAGTTACCCTGAGGGGGTGAAATGCCTCACTGTGTCAAGCATGGGGATGGAGGAACAGAGGTCAGTTGGGAGAAGGATGGTGGGGGTGGTCAGAAAGAGTGACAGGCCATTCTTTTCATTCCTTGGTTTCTGGGGGTTTGGGACATCCGGACCAAGCATACTCATTCTCTACCACATACTTCCCTTGGCATCCTGGAATTCACAGAAGTCAAGTGAACATTTGATATGAGAACTGCTCACATCTAGAATCTAAGACAGTGAGCAAGACCTGTTATAGACAGATCCGGCACTTCTCGGAACTTGCCTCCCTGATCCCAGTTCAGCACATTCATCTGCACAAGTGCCCTATGATTTATTAGCCATTCCTCTACTTAAAGGAAGCTAGAATAAAGGGTTTATACTACCAAGAGAACATATAAAATGGTGCGTACCTTCACCTTGCACTTTGATCCTGCTCAATGAATGTAACGGATAGAGCTGTGTTCCTTAAGGTATGCACATTTAGCAAGCATGATTGAATGGCTGGATTCAGTTTATCTGGCGATTCTGACAATAACGGATGCGAGTAAAGTTATCAAGAAATAGATTTGTAAATCATAGCAAGCAGGCAGGAGTGCCCCTGGGCTTGGGTGAAATCCTGCCTGCTATCAATTTCCTGCATTTGTTTTTAGCATGATCATCTTCTACTTGTTGAGAGGATCCACTTAGGAGAAAAAAACAACAGATGAAGGGTATCCTGACAGGGATTGAGAACACACGGTTTAGGTCTTTAAGCCAGCCCTGATGTTTTATTGTCCTTCATGTGTGAGGTGTTTACGACTAAATTCATACGTGTATTAAGAACTGTGACGACCAAACAGTTTTGTTCAGGTCCTTTGGAAGAATATAGTGTGTCTGGTTATTTATGGCATAAAAATATTTGGGTTTCAACTTTTTCTGGTAATACTTTTAAAAGTTCATTGCGTGCATGCTGCTATAGTTGTATATGTACTGTACTATGCAAACAAAACTTATAAATAACAAACATAGTGTGATATGACTTTTGAGAAAAAACAATGTCCCCTTTTTGTAAGTGCTAAGGATGGACCCCATGACCTCCCTCTTGCCAAGTAAGTGTTTTTATCACTGAGCTATTATTCTCTAGCCCGCCAAAACTTGCTAATGTCGTCTTAAACTATTTGTAACTACTAATCTAGAGCAGTCTTTTTAAAATAGGTTAGTGATTAGATTATTCTGGGACCTATTTAAAAGCTATAGATCCCCGAGGCTGGTCCCAGGAGTTCTAGTTAAATGTGTTATTCTAGGAGATGATTGTCAAACAGTCTACGTTAGAGTCACTGGAAGCTTGATAGAGCCCAGATAGCTGAGGGCCATAGTGTTTGACTGAGGAGTTGGGGTACAGCCTGGAAATGTGTGCTCCTCTCTGGGTCCTACAGATGCAGCTGGCCCTGGGACCCACTTGATAATCCCTGCTCCACTGTGGCAACCTGAGGCACAGAGTGAGCCAGGGAATCACATAATCAATCTTGAACAGAAGGTCTTCTTCTCCCCCAGACAGTGTTTCCATTTCTCTGTCCTGTATCTAAGACAGAGACTGCCAGATGATTTTCACAGTGCAGTGTCAGAACTACAGTGTAGAGGACAGGAACACCAGGTAGATTCACAACTGCACAGTAAGTTCTTGAGAGTGGGTTTGCTCAAACTAAGTAACAGCTCTATTAGAAACATATCTATATAGAGGAAAACAGAGACAAGTTAGAAATCACTGCAGGATTTAGAAACATAAATAATGACCCCACCATTAAAAACCAAAGATTTTTAAGATCGATAAGGACAAAAATAAAACCAAACATTTTATGGCTTTCTGCTATCCAGCCTGTTTAAATATTCGGAATTCGAAGTTAGGTAGGAAATGAAGACTGTGGTAAGAGTAATAAGCCATGGAAACTTTGGAAACAAGCTCATTTGCTCTGCGCCACACAAAACATCCACAGGACATGGCATGTTTTACAATAGAGCGTCGCATTAGCCATTTAAATGCCTGTGCAATGTGTGAAAACTGCTTGCTAGATTAAATTATGTCGGAGAGCATTTCTGTAATCTCGGTGTCTGATCCACTAAACATCATAGCACAGTCACAAAGTTTCAGAGGCACCGTATACTTTTACTGTTTAGCAGGCAATTAAATGTCAATGTCAGTGTGATTTAAATGAAGAAGGCTGGGGCTCTGGCATGTGGGTGCAGGCACTTTTTCTCTAACTCTTAAAACAATTATTCTTGCTATAGATCACTCTCTGTTTATGCTCTGAGTTGCGTGGCTTATAGCTATATGTCTTTCAAGATTGAAATAAATGGGTAGAACCACCCGCGGTTTCATGTGTTTCAGGAAAAGAGAAACCTGAAAATTATTCCTTGGAGGAGTATTTTAGCATGATTTTTTTAGATGTTTTCTTCATGGAGAGACCCATTAAATAGTTTTTTGTTCATTTGATAAAGCCTGCCTTAAATGGGGTCATTCTGTATTTCGAACAGATGGATAAAATGTATCACAGTCTTCCACAAAGAAACTTTAAATGGACTGCAATTACAATCCTAAGAAGCATGGCTCCATTCTGTAAGTCAATTCTACCAGTTCAAGGCAGAACAGTTCATGATGCGTGTTTATCTCACAGGCTTATGAATTGGACATCAGATTGTCCCCTATTTGCTTTTAGAAGCCTTGCTTTCCGGTGCTCTCTTATAGCGCAGGCTATTAGCAATCAGTATAGTACTGAGTGGCTTCAGAGAGGTCTGTGAAAAGCACCCACGGAGGAGAGCCTGAGTTTTGCATGTAGACCTTGGTTGAGCTGCTGGCTATGAACTGAAATGCTAGGGTAACTGGGTGAGCTATTTGATCACACTCAACTGCCATTTGTAAAAGTAGGTGTGGTCAGTCAGGGTCCATTCAGAAGGCAGAAAAAACACCAGGCTGGAAAGTGGGACGTGACATATAGACACTACACTGCATTGTTGGAAAAGGAGAGCTCTGATGAGTCAGGGATGGCAGAGTGTGGAGCAGCCCCAACCAAGCATAGACATGGAGTGATTGAAGGAGTCTTTGCAAGTGTGCATCTGTAGACCTTCAAGGAAACCCTGGAGGCCAATGAAGGTATATATGACAGTGCTCCACTGAGGTCCTCTGCAAAGGTCCTGGAGTGGGCTCTCAGACAAGCTACTGTCAGAGATGTCAGCACTAGAGAGGGTCCCTCTTTGGTGTGCTAAGGACCCACTAGGCACATAGCTAGACTATGTGCCTCTTCTTCCTACACTCTCTGTCCCACACCCTCCCCCAGAGGAAATTTTCACTTCTTGCCAACTGGACAGGGAATTAGGTAAAATGTCTAGACCAGGTCTCAATCCTCTAGCACTGTGACCCTTTAATACATGTCTTCATGTTGTAGTTGACCTCCAAACGTAAAATTATTCTCATTGCTACTTCACAACTGTAATTTTGCTACTGTTATGAATCATAATGTAAATATCTGTGCTTTCTGGTGGTTTAGGTGACCCCTGTGGAAGGGTATTTTGACCCCCCAAATGGATTGCGACCCACAGATTGAGAACCATGGTCTAGACAGGATAGGCACTTCACAGAGCGAGCAATGTTAACTGTATAAAAGCTGATGCCTAGCACAGAATTTGAAAGCTACTGTGCTTTCCTCAGGATTTCAGAAAAAAACAAAACAAAACAAACAATTGAACCAATTAAATGTACCTGTATTTCATGTTCTAAGTTCTTTGAACCCACCATATTGAGACAAAAGACTCACATTGGATTTGAGGAATAGACACAAAAACATTGTCCTTAGACTGCAGCAGGCATTTGCCCACTTTGAGGAATTGGTGCCTGTAACTGGTAGAGGATGTTGGACATCACAGGCTGCTCTCTGGCTAGCTTGGAGGAACTCTCACAGACTGTGTATTGCTTTAAAACTTCAACCTGTCCAGTCAGCTTCAGGTAATAGAGTCTGCCTCAAACTGTAGAGGCTTTGATAGCATATTTGATTCCTTCTGGGATGAAGTGAGTAGGTCTGGGCTGTTGTTCACAAAGCTGAGGAGATCAGAGTGGAAATGATTCCGAACGTAAGTAGAGAGTGATTTGGTTTGTAAATGCATGTAGAGGTGAGCTGGATCCAGGTGCCCTGACTGCAGGATACAGTCAGAGGAAGTTTATTTTGAGGTTCATTTCTACATATGTGCCCTTTCCACAGAATATGTGGATATGTGCACAGAATATGTGCACGTGTCCACAGAGGCCAGAAGAGGGCTCAGATTCCTGGACCTGGATTGCAGGTGGTTGTGAGCTGCCATATGGATGGCAACTGAACTCAGGTCCTCTGGACAAGCAACAGGGACTCTTAACTACTGAGTACCTCTCCCACCCAATAAGTAAATATATTAATAATTCAACCTGTCCCTCAGCTTTAGGGAATAATCTGCCTCAAACTGTAGAGGCTTTGATAGATAAATTTGGGGTTTTTTTTTGGGGGTTTTGTGGGGGGGTTTTTTCACAAAGCTAGGGGAAAGTGGAAATGATTTTCCCCCCGGAAATAGGGTGATTTTTTGTAAAACTGTAGAGGTTTAGGGCCCGGGCCCTGAAAACGCAGAGGAAGTTTTTTTTTGGGGTTATTTCTACATATGAACGTGCCATGCACACGCCAAGCTGACCTCTTACTTGTAACCCTTTTGTCTCAGGCTCATAAGAACTGGGATTTTCTTTTTTATTTCAATTCTGACATCATTTCCTTTTATCTCTTCCTGTTTTAGTTCAATAAATCATCTCTGCTATCATGCGCTCTCACTGATAAAGAGTACATACAAGGCAACATATCTTAAGGCAACAGGAAATGTACAGCTAAATTCGCCTTCAAGGGGTTTGACAATCATGTGTCCTCCCAGAAAGATGTATTTTCCCTCTCATGCTTTCTTTCAAGTGGTCAGAACTTTGCTCACACTGGCAGCACGCTACTTTGTGGTTTCTCTGTATCCATCCTCACTTCAGCACCTGGTTATGTCTTCGGTGCCAACAGTCATTTTGAAGACCAAATCCTTAACCAGACTCAAGTTGCCTTGAGGATACTTCTACTGTTCCTGCTGTTTAAGATCTTGATAAAGGAGTTAGTCAGCATCCTGCCTGTGTTGTCCCAGGAGGCTCCTCTTCTTTAGTGTTACTTATGCTGTTTGGTTTCTTCTTCAGTGTTGAAACTATTCTCCTTGTTACAACTACAGCTTGCAACAGAAGAGCCCCCACCCCACCCCAAATGGTTACATAGTCTCTGAACATCTAGCCATATTGTTCCAGAACTCAGTAAAACTGAAAGGAGGAGGGACACATGATCATCTGTTGCCAGGATTGAACTTTGACTTTAATCCTGTACCTTTGATAATGAGCTTGGTGTTCCCTGGGGAAGGCTTAATTGAGACTATACGTATTGAAAGCATTCAGAAGATAGCATACTGATTTCACCCTCGTGCCTAGAGCTGCTGACTGAGCCAAATATCTTAGAAGGCTGTTTGGGACATCCTGAGGTGTCTTGACTCACTCTTGTCTAGCATTGTCCAGAACATGTAGGCACATTTGGACAGATTGCTCATCGTATCTTAAGATGTGGGTGGAGTAGCCTTTTTCCAAAACTGCTAGGAACCAGAAATGTTGTGGGTTCAGGAGTGTTTGAAACACTTGGGTATATAACAAGGTGAGCTCCAGGGGCTGCAGCTGAGCTCTAAGCACAGAATCTGCTCATTTCATAGGCCCACACATACAGCCTGGCGATGATTTTTGCATTATTTTCTGTGCATCGGCCTTTTGATCTTGTCTCCATCACCTGTCAGTGAGCAAGAAGTTTCACATTCAAGAGCATTTTGGATTTTTCGAGTAATATTGATTATTCTGTATATATATATGTATATATATATATATATATATATATGTGTGTGTGTGTGTGTGTGTGTGTTACTGTATCTCTCTCTCTCTCTCTCTCTCTCTCTTATATATATATATATATATATATATATATATATATATATTAGTTATACTGTATATATACAGTAACTAATTCCATAATGACAAATGACAGGGGCAGGACTATCAAGGCTGCCCAAGGGCTGAGTGGAAAAAATGACAGATTTGGTAAGGATAAGCAGATTGCCTTGTGCATTTAGAGAAAACACACACACACACACACACACACACACACTCACAAAAGGAGAAAACCTTGACGACAAGTGTAGAAAGGCATGTTCTTTCAGCTCAGGATGGATCAGGGCTCTTGTTCAGCATGTTGTTAGAGTGAAGTCAAGGGCAGAAGATAGCTGGATTCTGCTCCAGCACAGGCTGCCATTCTTTGGGATACCATTCAGAGAACACCTGCCAGGATACTGACAGGTCTAAAACCTCCCAGGAGGAATTAGGGAGAGCAGAGCATGTATTGCCGGGGGAAGCTAAGACGTAGGACATGACAGTGCCTTTAAATTGTCAGTTTTTCTGGGCCAGGGCTGGGAATTTTACTATTGCCTTGTGGGGTAGAAGGAAGATAAACGGATGTACCTTTAAGAGGCAGAGTAGGGACTAGAACTTCTCAGAATGTTCTGAGAGTTTTCTACATACAAAATGTGCAGTTTCTCTCATATCTTCCGAGACTAGCTGTCCCTGAAGGCATAGGATTGGTTTAGGGTTTTTTGGGGGCAGGGTGTGGGGTAAAACTTGAGTCAGGTAACTTTTAAAATTCATTTTGTCTTTGGTTTTTAACTACAGTTTTCCTTGCCTTCTGCCTCTAAGGTGTACATGGCAGGCACAGTACCATAATAGTCCTAAAGCTGCATCTTGTCATAAGTCCTCACTTCTTCCCAACTGCCAGCAATTATAATTAATATTTTGAATTAATAGGATTCATTTATTATGCAGCTGGTTATGTATCTCTACTATTCATTATGTCATGGATAGCAGGGTGTTTCATGATCGTTGTTGGGATGGGTATCATCATTCACTGTCCTCTGTGAATCATTTGGACAAAGACACGTCACTGTAAGGAATGGAAGGTAACAGGCATCTAGAAGTCTGTAGGGTGGGACTGGAAACTTTCAGTGCCCTGAGTGGCATTGACTCCAAAGCAGCTGATCTTCTGAGCATGTGGATACTGCCTTTTATATCTTCTTACTTAAATAGCTTCATTCAGTGTACCAAGATTAAGCAGATGTTTAGTCTTGAAATTTCTGCCACTAAGACTTGTGTGGATTATGAAGTGACTTCATGATCTATTTTTTGATGATGGGTCCTCAAATTTCCTCAACCACAGGCTGAGACCTGCTTCCGTGTAAGGTACAGAAGGGTATTTTGCAGGCTATCCTCATCATTTGTGGTATGACCTGTCTTCTACTCTCACACTGGTGTTTTGGGGAAAACGATTTCTCATTTTAATTTTTGAATAAATTATAATTTTCTATCGAAAACATGTTGAATCTGTGAGGGGAATCCTATTAAAGTTTTGAAGGCAAGGTGAATTCTCTAAGTTCAGCATTCATCTGGAAAATGTGAATTTTAAATCTGATTATTTCAATTATCTTCTACCATATTGGGCTTCTTCTAGAGAGTAACAGATGTATTTGTATTGGTAAGACATTGTTACTATCGAGCAACATTGTTCAAAATTCCCCAGTTCCCAAGCGAAAACGTCAAACCACAGTTCCATGTCAAGTAGATGGTTGTTTAAGACTTCTGGGTTAACTTACATCACCTCTCTGCCTTCCCTTGTAGGTGGCTGCCTCTTTGATGACCATATAGCACATGTGGATATAGTCAAGCTGACGACGATGACTTCAACTGGGAGCAGGTGAACACCCTGACCAAACCGACCTCTGACCCATGGATGCCATCAGGTTTGCCCTCGCTCTTCAGTGTTCTTCTGAAATAGGGGCAGATGGCTCAAGAGTCTTCATACTCATAGAACATTGTCACTGGATACTGGTTGAGTGAAAGCCCATGTCTGTCTCTGAGTGCTGTTCTTGGCTGGTCAACTGGGGAGGGTGGTGTAAATTAGAAGATTGGTTACAGGAGTTCAACCTTGCATCTCTCTCTTAAAGACTAGTTACAGTCCACTCTCTGTATCTTTGGGTATATTTTATCTGACATCATCACTAGTGGACATCATCCAGATGATCCTTTCTCAAGCAGCAGATGTGGAAACAGTTGGATATCTCTTCTGGAATCACATGTGGAGCACCTTGAAGCATACTTCCTTTCTCAGCCTCAGAGCCTCGGGTGCTTCTTGTCCTGGGAAGTCATGATCCTGAAAACATTTGGAGGAAGCCTGGATGTGTCTTTCTCTCCCCTAAGAGAAGTGCTTAGTGAATTTCATGCTAAGTAGAAACTACTTATGTCACTAAGCATCAGTCAGAATTATTTTCTTTCTTTTCTTCTTTTTTTTTTTTTGAGAAGAGAAGAGTAGAAAGAGAATGACTGGTTAGTCACAGCATTGCCTGTCTATTTTATGGGGACTCTCTTTTCAGGCTGTGACCTTGACAGTCCTTTTAAAGGTTTAGATTTGCAGAGTCACTATTGAAATTGGCAGATGAATGTGCCATTTAGGACTCAAACTGCTAAAAATCTATTATTGAAATTTAGTTTTCAGATAAAGCACATTTTTTTTAAATATATGAATATAAAGCTTTTCATTAATGTGCCTACATGCAGCGGTAATTAGATTTTGTGTGTAATCTTGTAAAGGCACCTTCAAAGCATGAGGTAGAATCTAATGTTGTTCTTAATAAGCTTTAACAATTATGATGACCACATGGTCTTTCCTCTCCTTCCCTTAATTCTTTATAATTTCCAAGTCAGGAACCCTAATCTCTTTAGCACTGTGGCTTTTTGAGGCTTCTGAAGCTTCCCAAGTCTTGCTTGGTGCCCAGATCACCTTCTCCTTTGATTGGCTTTCCTTTTCTCTTGAGCATTTGCCTGTCACTGCTGCCTTGGGAGTGACTTGATTACCGCCACTCTAAGTTTCATTTCTTTTTTATTTGTGATTGATAGATAGAAACATGACTGTTCCTCCCTGCACTGGTCCTCCCCAAGCAGAGTCCTTGCCCTGAGACTGGTTGAGCCTGTCTTTGTCATTGCCCCATGTGTCTACTGGTGTCCAGAGAAGCTGAGGTGGTGGAGAGTTAGATCTGGTAATCGTCCATGCAAGCACAATCACTGCTCGTATCACATCTGTCTTCTCATTTGATGAACTCTGTGCCTTTCTGTTTGGGTGCATATCAGTAAGAATGTGGCCACTTGCATGTTAGATAAATGCTCCATCTACCATTGAGCTGCACCCCAAGCCTCCGATTTATAATCTGTTCACATGAAGTGTTGCTTCCATTACTGTGGCCCTTTCCACTGGAAAAAAATACTTTGAAAAAAAAGCCTAAATATGGCAGAGTCCTCTTCAGCATGTGCTGATTCTATTTGAGTCATAAGATAAGCACCTCACTGGATGAAAAAAAGGCTTGCCACCAAACCTGACAACCTGAGTACAATACCCAGATCCACATGATAGAAGGAGAGAACCAACTCCAGAAAATTCTTCTCTTTTCTCTCATTGTAGGAGACAAACTCAAGTCTAGAAGTCTAGATACACATGTATGTGTATGCACATACACAGAGAGACAGAGACAGAGAGTCACATACATGTCACACACACAATAATAAATCTGTAAATATAATAACAAAAACTATTAACATTTCTTATGGTCAATGGATGGCAGAGAGAACCAAATGGCTTTTGTTAACCATATAGGTTAAGTTGTTTAAGGCTTTATTTAACAACACAATTGAATTCGTTCTCACACCTGTGTTACTTGGTCTGCTACATGTAGGCTGATGTTTATTGATCAATAAACAGTTGCCTTGTTGACCAAATGTAGCCACCGACTGTTTTCGCTATGGCTTGGAAGCTGGGAGTGGTGTCTCCATTTTTAAGTGACTGGAAACTTTAAAAAGGATAATAGTATTTTGGGGATACAAATATTTTAAACTTCAGCATCCCTGGAGTTTATTGTCACACAGCTATGGCCATTCTCAGGAACAGTGGACCACAGCTTAAGCTGTGTGGTTAGATCTTCATAGCTGGGACAGAGACAAGTACACAGAAATTCATTCTTCCCTCTCCCTGTTACTGGGGCAGTATGTACTCCTGACCTAAGCTGTTTCAGATCTCGATTCTTTTTTTATTCCTGTATTCACATTATAAATATTAACCACAGCATGGCTTCACGTTTCCTCTCACCACCTGTTTCTGTGGTTTTCTAGTCATTGCTTGGCTGTCTCCTCCAAGTGCCTCAGTCTTGGCTGCACTACTTGGTTCCTATTAGCAAATAACCTATCAGAATGAGTTTCAAAATGATGACAGCCTAAAATATTACTTTAATTTTAGCCCTTGATGTTACTCTGTCCTTTCTGAAATCAAAGGTGGGGTTTGTCCCTTGGTATCTGCCTGGGAGAGGCTATTTATAACCACATTTAAAAAGTTAAACACAGTCTGGAGCTTTATCCAAACTGACTTGATCTCCCCTTTGAGCAGGTAGCATCTCTCTGGAACCACATTTTAAAGACAAATACCAAGTGTTATGTAACTTTGTATATTTAAAGTTGAAGCTTCTGTAGTAGCCTCTGTACCTTAATGGTTTTCTTAAGGGTAAAACAGTATTAAGCTGTTCTCTTATTGGTAACTGTGTGGCTTCTTTCATATGAGCTGATCTTCTTCATTAACACTGGGGGAAATTTTAAATGTCTATCATAAAGATTGCTACTCTGACCCTGGAGACTTTGATTCAAATCCAAATAAGAGTCTGGTGTATTTTGTTAGCACTGTGGCTTCTGGCCTGACAGAGCAAGCCACATTCTGTGAGTGTCACATAGGCACTTGTCCTAAGAAGTATTTCTTGACCACAGGATATGTACTTAGAGCAGGACTATGGTCCATGTTTCTATAATTTCTTACTATATAATATTTGTAACTTACTACTTTAGTTCTAAACATAGATACTGATTTATTATTTAAATACTTTTTTTGGCAGTGCTGGGGAGTGAACTTGGGGCCTTGTACATGCTAGGCAAGTGTTGTACCCTTGAGCTATACCTCCACCTCCAGGGTGCCATTTTTATCCTTTTATTTGAAACAAGGCTTCACTAAGTTATCCAAGCTGGTTTTGAACCCACTCTGTGGCCCCATACAAACCCCAACTTGTTATTCTCCTGCCTCAGCCTCCCCAAGAGGGATGCGCTATTAGGCCAGATACATTGACGAGGCTGAGTGAATGATTGATAGCATGTGTTGCTCTTATAGAGGACCTGGGTTCAGTCCCCAGTGCCTATAGGGACCTTGCACAACTGCCTACAACCCAAACTCCAGGGAATTACACCCACTTAGGACCTTCCCACATACCTGCACTCAAAACTCAAAAGCAAACACCCCTCCCCCCATACACAGAATTTTAAAACAATAAATCTTTTAAAATTTGATATTTGTCTTTTTAAATATTTTTAATATTAATTTTAATATTATTATTAATAAAAATACCTTGTGAATGAGATCAGTGACTGATGTATAATAAAAACAATATAGTTTTCTGCAGGAGCTCTTTATCCCAATGTAAATTCAAAGCACGACTACCTGGTATTCATAGAATTTACATGTATGTCCACACTGTCCATTTAAGAGATACTATATCTATAAGGTATAGTTCTTTTTTAAAAATTTATATATTTATTTTATTTATATGAGTACACTGTTAGGTATCTTCAGACACACCAGAAGAGGGCATCAGACCCTATTACAGATGATTGTAAGCCACCATGTGGTTGCTGGGAATTGAACTCAGGACCTCCAGAAGAGCAGTCAGAGTGCTCTTAACCACTGAGCCATCTCTCCAGCCTATAGTTCTTAAGGCAACTATTATGAAGTTGCAGGGGGTAGGAGGTAGAGGAAGAGAAAATCACCCTGCTGATTCTCAGGGAGCATGGCTATCAATCACAGAAAGGTCGGTTTACCTTTTTGTCTTGGCTTTTCCTGTTGGAAGTGGTGTTGGTAGACAGAGTGACTCAGGACTGAATCATGGCGGTGTGGTACCCAACTGAAGGCAGGGAGACAGAAGTGCCTGGCAGAGGAGTGATAGACACTTTTAGTGTGATGACCCAGAAAATGGAAAAATGACTAGGCGTATTTGTTTAGCATCAGCTGCACATTGGAGAGGATGATGGACTGGCAGCGTAATTGAAGTTTTCTCTTTGGGTGCGCTTATCAGGCATATTTCCCCAGGCTGAGGATAGCCTCCCCATTTATTTGCACTCTGGGTCTCCTGTGGTGTTTTGTGAATAATGAAGGGGATGGCTGTGAACTTGGGAAGGCTATTTGTCCTCTTGAATCACTGTGTGTATCCAGTAAGAAATACTTTTGTCACAAAATATTCAAACATTTGTTTAATTATCTCACCAATTCTTCAATCAGCTGCCCCTCTACAAATGTTAATTAAACACCTGCCTCACGCCAGGCATTGTCCCGTGAGCTGAATAGAGATGCTTCCCCAGAGCCTCATTCCATCCTAGGTCTGACTGAATGGGTCAAAGATCACATGCTATAAAGCTGTTCCCTCTTGTTTAGTGGTGAGGTGGTAAATATTTAAATGATAATGTCAATTTCGTTTCATCAGACTTAACACTAAGCAGCATGAAGTTGGGTTTGGCTTTCCTATATGCTTTGCCCCTTAACCAAAACAGAAGGATCTGTGGGAAAAGGAAAGAGTGTAAATCACAGGCGAATGTCTGTACTCGCTGGTCAGTCTGTCTCATCAGACAAAATAAGCTTGTACAAACACATGATTCTAGCAGTTGGCACACTTGGCCCGTGAGCTTTGTGTAATTTGAGGCTGTGGTGGCCCCAAGAGCCTGGGTTGAAATCTTCATACTTTACACCACAGGAATCAGAAATCAGCGATATAGAGCTTTTGCTTTCCAGACTGTCCTTGGATGACCTTGTAAAGGCATACATGTGGCAAGGCCATAAGTGTTCAATCTATATGCCATCTCTAAGCATTGTCAAGTGAGCATGAAAACTGGCTACTCTGGGACTGTCTGCACACCCTACAAGAACCTGCCCTGTCCCTTCATAAGGCCCTCGTGTAAGTTCTTAAGCTCTTAAATTTATACCGAGTTTATTTAGTCATATGGTCAGCCTGCCTTACCTGTAGGCTGTATATTCATGGATTCAACCCACTGCAGACAGACAGGATTCAAATAGAACTATCTCTACTGGCCTTGCGTGGAGGTATTTTTTTCCTTCTCATTTTCCTTTTAACAATAAAGTATAACTGTTTATGTAACATTTATGTGTCGCTGGTTCTTATAACTCATGCAGGGTTGACATAAATACATGGCATAAAAACGACAGTGTGCACAGTGAATATTATAGCCCTTAATATAGAGGACGTGAACATCAGTGATCTGGGTATTACTGAGGGGTCCTGGAATAAATCCCTTGTGGATATTCAGGGACAGCTGTATTTATGTGTAGAATGACTTCTGTGAAGTTGGCCCTCAGTAGACCAGCAGCTGAGTCTTTCTTCTTGTTGATTATAACCCACAGAGGAGGCAGGCACTTGACCAATAAGTAGTGAGAACATAATTAATGGTAGGCAGTACTTCAGGCCAAGCACAAAACCTAAAGTCAGGATAAGGTTTGAGTCACCATGGAAATGGTAGGTCTCTACTGAATAGAGACCTGAAGCAAGGCAGGGCCAGGAAGCCATGAAGGCTAAGTGATCCAGATGAGTGGGAGTGGGGAGGCAGGAGCAAAGGGGTAATCTTTGCAGGGCTAATGGTGGCAGACTATGTAAAACCTTGACAACTATGAGATATTAAGAACCTGCCTCAGAACTGGCCATGGGAAAATCTACCATCCATATCAGAATCTCAGCTTCATTCCTAGCCCAGTATGGTGTTAAAAAAATAACCACCTCCCTCTTCCTCCTCCATTTCTTCCTCCTTCTCTTCCTCCTCTTCCTCCTCCTCCTCTTCTTCCTCCTTCTCCTCTTCCTCTTCTTCCTCTTTTTTCTCCTCCTCCTGCTCCTCCTCCTCCTCTTCCTCCTGCTCCTCCTCTTGCTCCTCTTCCTCTTGGTCTTTTTCTTCCCCCTCATCTTCTTTCTTCCCCTGTTTCTCTTTATCCTCTCCTCACCCCTTTCTCACTCCTTCTCCATCCACCCTCCCATTCTCTTCACCCCTCCCTACTTCCCTTCTTCCTTTTCCTGAAGTTTAGTGTAAATGCACCCCTCAGCTTGCCTTTAACTCTGTAACGTAGGTAGCTTGTGCCAACTTCTTATTGTCTTTTCTGAACGACACAAAGTGAAGAATATGACTTAAATATCTTTGTGAGATTTTTGAATAGATTTATAAGAATCTGCAAAGAGCCTTTGAGAGTAGTGACATTTGTTACTGTGATGGCAAGTCAAGGTGCACATGTCACTGTCTGTGGAACATGTTTCTTTTGTGTTTCCAGCTTTAACTTTATCATAAAACTCAACACAGTGGATTGTGTCAAGTCTTGGACTATTGTAGTTGGGTCTGGATATTTCTAGTCACTTAACTTAGGACATGGAAAGACATTTGCTTGTTCTTGACTCTCCCATGCAAGCCTTCCATCCTGTGACTTCCAAAGAACATTCTTTGTCCTTCATGAAACTCATGTCACCAGGAGGGAATTAGAATGAGTTTCCACTTTGAAGTGTGAGCCTGATACAATGTCCTGAGCTGTGTCCTGTCAGCAGTCTCTAAGTTACAGAATGGAGAGAAACAGCTAAAGATGGGGATGAAGACAGCCAGGCAGTTTAACTCAGTGATTGATGGAGAATGCCTGGCTCTGTCTGCTTCATGTTCACATGGTGTGATTAAGTGGTCCTCTCGTGGTGGCCCTCACTGGCTGTGTAACTGTGTAACTGTGATAGTTATGACTACATGAGGATTTTGGATATGGCTGTATGGGATGGATCATATTTCTCATTAAATACCAAAGAAATGAATTGCCTCATCTTTGAATTATGTATGATTTGGATTTTTGCCCAACTAGAAATTTTGACAAAATATAAAAAACATCAAACTGGCCATTTTGACCACTTAAATTTTTTTTTTTTTTGGAAATTATATTAAATCATTTCCTTTTCCCCTTTTCTTCCTCCAAACCTTCTCAGATATGAGATGGTCCTTGTTCTCTTTCAAATTCATGGCCTCTTTTTTTCACTAATTGGTGGTGGTAGTCATGGTAGTAGTAGGTGTGTGTGCTGTGTGTGTGGGTGTGTGTGTGTGTGTGTGTATTCCTAAATAAATTAATATAGTCTTCTCAGTCTAGATAATCCTATGTGTATGTTTCAGGGCTGTACACATAATGTTATATGTATAGTCATCAAGTCTACATAGTGTCATGTGTGATCATTTGGTATTGGTAAACTAATTGGTGTTCTCATCCCTGGGAAAGACTATTTTTCCCACTCTGAGAATTCCTTAGTTGCCTGTGTGTAGTATTGGGACCTTACAGTCTTTACCCTGCCCACTTTAGCATGTCCATTGTTGTTGGCCTTGTTCAGCTCATGTTGAGGCACTCATGTGAGTGAGACTTTATGGGTTAGCTTCTGACAATCCTATGAGACACAATTTCAAAGTAAATTACCTGTTCCTCTGGCTCTTGAAAATGTTTGGCTCCTCCTATTTCAATAATCCTTGAGCCTTAGAGGTAGATGTTGTTTTGTAGATGTATCCTTTGGTATGGAGCATCTCAACTCTGTGTTTTGATTGATTGTGGTTTTCTGTGTTAGTCTCCTTCTATTAAAAAGAGAAGTTTCTATAATGAGAGGGGTAGGTGAGGACTACACTCATTTGTGGGTATAAGGAAAAATATTTACAGTGTTGTTAGGGATTATGCTGGTTTAGTTAAAGTAGTGGTTGAATGTAGGATCTCTCCAAGATCTATGACTTCACTAATCTTAGGTAGTTCATTAGGTTTCTAGTACCGGGCATGGTTTCGCTCCTGTTGAGCAGGTCTGAAGTCTGGTTAGAGAGCTGTTGGTTACCATCAAAGTGTGCATGCCACTACTGCACCCTTTAGGGTTGTTGTGGCTTGAAGATGTCATCGCTGGGTAGGACTGTTTATTCCTTCCCTCCTTCAGCACCATGTGTGGGCTTCTCCAGATACTACGAAACTTAGACCTCAGGAAGTAGGACTTCAAATAAGTTCTAGCTAAGCCACCTCTGGGCTCTGTGTCTGAGTCCATGGCATCTTCAGCAATAGGGACTTACCTTTCACTTTCCGGGGGTGGGGGTGGGGGGTGTTAAACAAAGATAATAGCAACAGTATATAATGCTTTGGGAGTCTCTTGGACAACCCTGACCACCATCTTAAAAGAGCTTCTCGTATCTGATGTTTGTCAACTAGTCTTTGGTTCGTTGACAGCTTAGATGGGGAAAGTTTATTTTAACTATATGCATATATTTATATGCTGACTTTCCTGTATTGTAGACATTTTTAGGTAGTTAATAGTTCTGTATGGCTTTCCCACACATCCTTACTGCTATTTTACCCTCTTCCTTTCTTCTTCTGGACTCATCTCAGTCCTTCCTTCACTAGAGCACCATCCACTCTGCTTTTCTCACTTCTCCATCAGATCACTTGGACCTTGTTATTCTCCTCCCTGTTGCTCCCCGACCCCAGCAATGGCTCCTTTCCCCCTTTATTCTAGGATAAGTACTTCTATCTGAAGACTTGCCCCATTGAACTCTGGAAGCAGGTATAAAGCCTTTCTCCTTGAAGTTGCTGTTTTCGGAATGTGAAAACATCATAGCCAAGGGAAAAGAAACTAAGACAATGTTGCTATTTTGATGACCCAGACCCTTTCAGTGACTCTGTCTTTCTATGTAAAAGCCTTAGAAATTAAGATTGATACTGTTCCCAACACTGCTACAACACTTGCTGGTTAACATGTTTCATTCCGGCCAGTGAAAGCCACAACATTGTTTGTAACCACGTATACCAGCAGTGTCTTCTAAGCAGTCAACAGATGTTTTCCATTCAAGTTCTTCTAAATTCCAGTCTTGGATACTTGGAAATTCACAAAACATAAGAATAGTGATTAACTCTGTTTAATATATTTGCCGCAAAGTATACAAATCTGCCTCTGTATATAAATAAGCACTGTAATAGTTTTACTTCTTGCTTAATTTCCTGTAAAATTATCCAAGATGGCATTATCAAAGAGATGGGAGGCCGAGTAATAGAATAAACAGAGAGGCCAAATGTGGCAGATGATGCAAATGGAGCCTGCATTTGAGTAGAGGAGTAGAGGAAAGACAGAGATGAGGATCTGAGAAGTTAGGTGATGATATGCTTGCTATACTTGGCTCCAGAACAGCACACTGAGAATTTGGAGAGTGGTAGGGGCCTTTCTGTTCCACCTCTCTGCTCTACAGGGAAAGACTGATGCAAACATGACCTACTTATAAAAAATGTAAAACCTACTCTGAATAAGTATTCAGGAACAGGACCATAGGTTATGACTTGGGACCCAGAAATAGCTCCATTCATCTTCTGAGCATATTCCTAACAGAAAACACAAACTGGGGTTAACAAATTGTAAGACCATTTAGCCAGCACAAGAGACCCTGAGGCCTAGATGCTTGTCTCCAGGGCCTAGGGAAATTGGTCAGAACCTGTCTCTCTGTGAATGCTTGTGTGTGGTCAGACAGGCTTGGGGTAGGAGGGTATTGCTCTATCTGGGTAGAGCCTGGTAGCAGGTAAGTGGTAGTCCTGGTAAGTCTTCATACAGCCAAAGTAGGGATCTCAGTGGATATACTGTGTGTCCTAAGGCTCATGTCTTTCACATTCTACCACCTGCTTCAGAAGTTATTTCACAGTTCCTCAGATGTGGCTCAGGACTTCCCTGGCCTGAGCTGCTAAAGTGTGAAGATCATTTAAATGAGGAGGTCTAGGATCAGACTCCCAACTTCAAATCAGGGCAGACTGAGGCTCCATCTTTGTCCTTCATCCCACTTCATGCACAAAGCACATCTCTAGGTGCTGAATTTATAGTGACAAGCCTGGACCCAGGTGACCCAGTGCTGAGGAAGCGATGTGATACTATCTGGCTGCCCTGAGTCTGACAAGGCTACTCCCTACCAAGGCTAAGTGTGGAGAAACAGAAGACTTCTAGAAGAAAGGCCCACAGATATATGATTAGGGCCAGAGCATTACACAGAGGTGGTCCTGGACAGAGACAGAGTGTTGGGACAGAGTGTGAGCATGCTCACCCTGCCTTGGAGCTGCCAATGGTATGAGTAGCAGCCATGCATCTTGAGGAAAAGAGACAAAATGGGGCCCTCAGAGATGCTTGTATGTGTGTGCATAGGTCTGTGGAGTACATGTAGGTATTGGGGTATGTGTATATGTGTGGGAAAAGAAGTGTTTCCTGAGTGCATATAGGTATACATGGGAAAACTGGAAGTTTATGTCAGATATGCTTCATCATTCCCCCTGCCCCTCTTTTTTTCTTTTGATGTCAGTCACTGAATCTAGACCTCACCATCACATGTTGGCTAGATGGGCCAGCCACCAAATCCTTGGGGCTCACATTCTTGTGCCCATTTTTATGTGGGTGCTGGGATCTAAATCCAGGTCTTCATGTCAATTATATCCCAAGCTATCTGAGTAAACACTGTTAGAATTCTCCTGAGTCCCTATAGGAAGAAATACAGGGAGATGCTGATCTTTGGCAAAGGAAGGAGAGGGTATTGACTACATGAAGATGGAAGTTCAAGCTGTCAATACTGTGTGTGTGATTTATGTGTATGCACGTAAATATGCAGGCAGGCACCTTATTAGACAAGGTTTCTCCTATTCACTACTGTAGATGTCAGGCTAAGTGGCTGGAATCCTCCAACAATTGCCTTCCCATGGTGAAGTGTTGGAACTACAGGTGACACATTGACCACTGTGTCCCATATCTACCTGAGACCTGGGTATCTGAATTCAGGTTGTCAGGAGTGCATGGCAAGTGCTTTCCCCACAGAGGCCCCTCCCTGTCTGAAAACTCAGATTTTCTGATGAGAGTATCAAAGACGTCATATGAGGATTGCCTGGAAAATAAAGACTGAAGAAAAAAAAAACACTTATGTAAGATATTCATGATCTTATGAGATTTTCTGCCAAATTTAAAGGATCATAAGTGTTTGTGTCTGTGCAGGAGGAAAATAAGTGAAACAGTGTATGCATGTGTATGCACATTCACGTGCATGTGTGCATGTGTGTGTGCCTGTGTGTAAAGCAGACATGCCAATATGAGCATCTTAACAATTATTAAAGCTAGGTAAAGTATATATAAGTATAATTACTCTTCAACTCTTTTGAACTCCTGAATTTAGCAAAATCCACAGTGTAAATGTGGGGGCAGAGAAGAACACGTGGCTGGTGTGGATTGGCAGCACACCTCATCGACCTGAATTTTATCCACTGATGCATTTTAGGCAAATGCTGTCAAACTGCACAAAAATATTTACATTTCAAACAGTGAGAGCTGAGCCCTGCTTCCCTTTCTCAGCATATTGTGATTCAGTCCTTGGTCACTGCTAGAGAGGCTCCTGAGAGCCCAGGGATTTATGTAACACCAATTTGGGGCAACTAATTTCAGGGATATAATTCTAGGACTATCTAAACTAGGACAAGTCCTTCATGCTCTGGTCTTAGGTCTCAGTTGATGTGTCAAGTGTAACACTATGCATCCTGTCGATAAATACCTTGCTAGCTGACTGACACATCGAAAGAAAGTGCATAAAAATGGGGATTGTGAACTTTTATTTTTTGAATTTGTACTTGCATGTGTTTTTGTCCTCTTCAGAATAGGAAGACTAAGTATAGGAAATCTCCTGTCTATTTCTTGGCAAACTCTAGGAAATGATTATGCAGATCATTATTTTAAATAAGTGGACTTTAATGCCTAGTTAGCCAATACTTTATTCTGGATAGTGACAAATTATATTTTAATGCAGTGTTCCAAAGCTTAAATGGTGGGAAGAGAAATAAATATGGCTATTTAATTAATTGTCTGCTGGACAATCACAGGGCCTCTATCTAGTGGGTGGACAAATTCAAACATCTGATTATGTGGCAGTAAGTGTCCCCACACACACCTGAGGTAGCACACTATTATAGATAGTGGTGCTTTTATGATGATGTAAATGAAAAATTGCCCTTCAAGTGTTTGGTCTTTAGTTGTATGCTTTAACTGCCTACCATAGAACTATCTCTTTCTCTGTGTGTATATGTTCATGTGTGGCAAATGCATATACACATTGTGTGTGTTTCTGTAAAGACCTGTGATTGGCATTGGGTGACTGCCTTAATCACTTCTCCACTTTCTATTTTTGAGACAGTCTATTACAGATCCTGGAGCTAGGCTTGGCTAGACAGGTTGGCCAGCAACCCTAGGGTACTTTCTTTTCTCTGTTTCCCTGTTGCTGGGATAAAAAATGCATGACATCATTCCCTGGCTTTTACACGGATGCTGGGGATCCAAACTCAGGCCTTCATGTTTGTATGGCAAGCACTTTACTGAGTGAACCATCTCTCTAGTCCCAGCATTGAAGACGTTGTACATTTTGTACATTGCTAATTGTAGAAAATGTATTCAATAATGACATTCTTACTAATGGACTTAAAGACAGAGGTTGTGTCTGATTCCATGCTTTTAAATTAGAAAACTGGAGTTTCTGGGCTTGGTCTTGGGTAATTCTAAAATCCTCATCTAGTCATTTATTATCATGACGTTTGTTTGCTCTTTGCTTTGCTATTGAACATAAGAACCATCCTGGGATCTCACACCTTGTGAAAACACCACTACCTCCCTCATTATTCTCTACAAACAAAGTGTCTCTTACTTCTTGGAGTCTTGTGGAGTGACAGGATACAATTTGCCAGTAGGTCAACCACTGAGCTGATGACAAGTGACCTTTCTAGCATTGCAATCAATGCGTGTTATTTGGGAAACAAAATGATACAGTTTGTATCTTTCAGCTGGGAGGTCATTGGGTCTTTCTACCATTGACAGATGAATTTGTTACTTGACCCAGATGAGTCAGTTCAGACAGGAATGTTAATTTCTGGGTAGGAGAGACGGCTCAGTGATTAAGAACATTTGTTGCTTGCTCTTGCTGAAGACTAGAGTTCAACTCTCAGGATCCATAGAGTACAGCTTTACAATTGCATATAAATGCAGCACCAGGGGATCTTATGTCCTCTTCAGGCATTCCTCGGGACTGCACTCACACACACACACACATACACACATACACACACACATACACACATACTCACACAGATATACAAATCAAAAGTAATAAGAATGATTCTTTTAAAATAACGTTTATTTATTTTAATCAATCTGGATCTTGGTCACCTGAAAAGGTTCAAAGATTTGTCAATGGCATAATTTATTATGTCAAATTGGCTGTTAAAACAGTGGTCAAAGAAAGACAGAGTATATTGTTGCGGTAATATTTTAAATCTGCGGCACCCATTCTTGCTTGTCGTTAAGGGGCCCACCATGTTTCTGACTAGGCAATGCCTGAGGCCACAAGCAGCAGTGTGTTCTCGCTGTTGCTGTGGCTCGGGTTGCTGGCTCAGGCAGGACAGAACACCGGCCCTGGCACCCACGAGATGCCATCGTGGGAGATGGCTCTGCCAAACTACCCCACTGTCTCCACAAGGTTGGGCTGAGCCAGACCATCCCGCCATCCATGCAGCACCCAGTAGAAATGAGACTCTTAGGCTTAAAGATCAGCCAAAGGCTTTATATATTTGGTAATGCTCAATAAACAAGATGCCCACACAATTAGAGGTGTGTCCAAATATCTAACCTTAAGATATAAGTTGTTACCCAGGACTGCTCTCGATACATGTGGTATCTTCCATGACTCCTACATCCTCTGCCTCCAGCTCCTCCTCTTCCTCTCCTTACTCCTCCCACATTAGCTCCTCCCAACTTGTGGAGAAAATATCCTGCTACAGTAGACAGTAGACAGTAGACAATAGCACTATGCTGATTTGGGCAAGCATTCACTAATGTTTTGTTTACACTGTTTTTCTGTTGTTTTGAGGAAAACAATCTTAAACATGTAGGCTTGAGTGGATCACAGCCAAACACAATCTATTCCTGCATTTCCTGAAATTTGTATGGTGAAGTCAAAGAAGAGCCTTTGCAGGTGAATAAGGTTCAGTAAATGACGGGCAGAGGGGAGCTGAGAGCCGATGGAGCCCCTGTGGTAGTTAGCAGTAGTGTTGGATCATTATGAAAAGAGATGAGCTGACAACACATGTAGCCTTTGCAGTTGTCAGTAGATCTGGATAATTGCTTCACTTTCTCCTAGATGCATTGGGGTATTGCACATCTGTGTTGCCTGTTTTATACACAAAAACATCTGCCTTGACTGATGGAATGCAAAGAAACTTGTTGATCCAGGATAAGCTTTACCATGTTTTCTTGCTTCTTCCTGTCTTGGCTGTAGACTGTGGGAGCATTGAGGATCTTTTATGCTGAGTGACACATGCTGGAACCAATCCCTAGCTTCATAGGCTGGTTCTATGGTATTTGGAGGTAGGCTCTTGGGGAGGTTAAGGTTCTTTGAAGTTCTGAGAGTACGGCCCCAAAGAGGGGTTTGTAGGGCCCCAAGCAGACATGGCCCTCACTGTCACTGTGTACTGTTCTCTACAGTGCTGTGACATAGCACAAAGCCTCCACAGGTACCAGTGGCACAGGTTTGAATTCCTCTGCCTTCACTGTCATAGGAGATGGGCATTTCTTTATAAAAATACCTAGTCGTGGTCTCTGTGGTAACAACAGAAAACAGATTATGACAGTACCACTGTCCTCCACACTTCACACTGGGCCAACTGCAGGGTGCCTGGGAAGAAAATAAACTATGTATTGCACCTCTGAAGATTTGGGAAATGAAGCTCAGGCTCTTCAGTGGTAGGATGCCTTTGATAGCCGGGAAGTATTTTTTGAAAGATTTAAAGGGCTATTGTCAACGTTGAAGTGTGGATAAGGCCTACTGCTAACTTTTGGATTATGTACTAAAACTGGTCAGGGAGTGGGGGTGGGGGCACAAGGAGAATGAACGTCCATTCCCTTGGGCAGCAGAGCAACACTGTACCTGTGAAGAGGCGAGAGGAATGTGGGAACAGGACTGTCAAGTGTTCTGTTATCATGGAAATAGTTTTATTTGAGGTTCCCTGAAAGGATCTCAGGGACGTTGGAGGTCCTGGAAGACTCTCCGAGAAGTACTGTGAAAGGCTTTCTTAAGAGATGACTACCTCAATTTATAGTTAGCAGAGAAGTCAGCAAGGAAAAGAGGGGAAAGAGTTCTAGAAACTGCATAAAGGATACCCCTGGGGATGATAATTCACTTTCTCTTTGAATAAAGATAATATAAGTAGTTCATTCTGTTACTGAGAAGTTCTTTATACTAACAAATACATTTCACTAGAGCATCAAATAAAATAATACACACAGAATGGCATCTTAGCAGGCAACATAACCGTGTGCGGATGTTATTAATTCTGTGAAGGTTGAGTTTATGAAATCTCATGCTCCAGAACAATTGGAAAATAGGATTAATATTCATACATTTGAAATTGAGTATAGGATTTCTAAGGAATAGAAGGCTGGATAAAATGAATTATTTAAACGTATATATGAACCTGCCCATCTAATTTCATTCAGTAGTACCACTTCTGAGGTTTTTAACTGCTAGCTGTCGTATATAGTGTCATGATAAAATCAGCTCAACTTTTTCTATTATGAAATGTATAGTGACAAGATAGTATAAAGATGACTAAACATGTTTCAGAGAGAGTTGGAAATGGTGCTTGATGGAAATTACATAAGAATCAATAACAATTCACCCCACAGGTAGATTCGTCCCTCACCCCCCATCCATAGGCCACTCATGGAAGGGAACGGATTTATTTCTAGAGGAAAGATCTGTGTTCTAATTGGATTTGCTGATATTTCAGAGGTAGAGCAGATGAACACTGACTTTTATGGTAATATAGTTAAGGAAAAAGCCCCTGAGAAGGTGGTGATTTTTGACAGTTTTCTCTGGCTTTTATGCTGGAAGCTTGGGGAGAAAGAAATAGATGATCTCTTAATTCATTGGTTCTCTCTTACCTTAATTATATTTTCCCTTAACAGTTTCACATGTGTACACAACCAGTACTGACCCAGCCCCCACCTTAGATCTTCCTACCACACCTATTCACCTTCCTCCAGCCCGCAATTTTGTTTCCTGTTCATATCCATTTTGTTTTATGACCTACTGGGTTTTTAAAGTTATATTCTTGAGGTATGCCTACTGTAGTCAGGCACTGATTTTGTGTCCTCCAAGATGAAGAGCTTCTTTCTCAAGTACAATTTCAGAATGAATTCTTTACCTGCACAGAGAGACAGACTATCTCCATGAAATGACCCCGTTTTGTTCATACACTGTTGACTTTGGCAACCAACCAAACAACAACCAGAAACACCACACTGCTGCATTTCAACCTTTGTTGACTAAAAGCCATAGCTGTGCTCGACAGGAGTAAGCATGATCTTATCTCCCAGAAAAAGTAGCACTTTGCTATCAATTCCTTCTGATAAGCATTCGGCCAAGTCGTACCTTCTGATCTTGGTAATTCCTCAAATTCCCCAGCAGATGGAGATGTGCAATCCTTCAGCCTTGAACTGGGACCACTGCTCCAGGCCCTGGGTGTCTGGCTTAACTTCAGGTTCAGATGCAGATTCTTAAGTAAGGCAATGAATGTTCCTTGCGCCTATGGCCTGTTTGGGCCTGTGGAGAATTCTTATTTATCCTTGCACTGCATACAGTCCTCTGTCCTCAGTAATCTTTAGTAGACAAGACCAATATTTTCTTTAAGGAGTCATCCCAGCCAAGCACAGAACAGAGATTTCCTAGTGCACTGACTATCCTAGGGGAGCTAGTGACAGGCCAATCCTAACCTTGGTTTGATTCAGAGTAAATCCCAGAGGTCAGATCTGGTTTCAGCCAGCAGGGTAAACTTTGACCACAGATTTCTGAGGTCATCATAAGAAGTGGAGAATCTAGTCTCATTTTCCTCTCTGTGTCTCCACTAACACAAAGGGAAAGGAATTTTAAAAGAGTTCCTAGCTCCGAAGGATCTCATGATTTAGGTAAATGTGGTTTTTTTCCCCGATTTCTCTTGACTGCTTTATATTTAGTTCAAATATATTAAAGAAGAGACTCCTAGGATTTTTTTATTTGACAAGCTCAATAATACCTTTCAAAATTAAGAATTGTTACAAAGCACGTTAGAGCCATGGTATTTGCTACATTTGTGGCTATTCTTGTTATTTGTACCAATTGCCTTGGAAAGATGATTGATTTTCAATTCTTAAGCCCAGTGCTTTTCTGTACTAAGGGACTTGCATCCAGAAAACCAAAAAGAAAAGGAACAGAAGGTAATTTGTAGGAATGGGTGTAAGCTTGAGAATTGGAAAAGAAAGTTAGTTAAGCACACATGTACACATGTGCACCAAAACAGATATGACATGAACATGGGAACAGAAGAACAAACTGGGGTGGGGGTGATATATGTATGTGGAGAGTGTGGAAAGTTGGTGGTTGATAGAAACAAGGCATTGTGGTAGACCTGTGCAAATGTGTCACAACAAAACCCATTCAATATTCTAGTGTAAAAATGAATAAACAAGAAAGAAAAATAAATTGTGACAAAGGGTTTTGCTTTTTGATGGGAACTTGAGTTTGTCATGTGTGTGTGTGTGTATCATAGTAGAAGGTTTTGTCTGTAATAAGCCTCAATTTGCAGATGTGTCATACTCCTAGCTAAGCCATGATTACATTCTTATAAGACACTGTCATTTTCTTTGTATACTCCTTCATAGGAACAAATAAAATGGTTGTCTGCAAATGGCTATTGACTTGTTAGATTACTTCTGAGATTGCAATATGTCTGAATTGAGTAGGCCTTGTCATCTAGATCTTTGGCTTAAGACTTAAGGTTTTCTAATGAATACAGAACTCTTGAGATTTTGTTAAATTTGGAGATGCAGACAGGTGTCTCTGTGTTAGCCCAGATGCTCTGATAAGTGGATCTCATAGTGTAAGGCTTTAATACTTTGAATCCTTATTTTCCATCTCTTCTATGATCCAAGGTGGTTCTAGATGAGAGGGTTAACCTGTTAGGGGCTCTCCACACATACATCTAGGCTGAGGTGACTCTGACATCTTCAACGTATTTCCCAAGATTGCCCTTAAGGCAGTTATTTACATGGGACCTGAGAAAAACCCAAGAAGATTTCTCTGGATTTTTCCTGTATTGAGGGAGGAGGATGCTGGAAGCAGGACTTCAAGTATGTGGCTGAGTGAAGATGCCTGTAGAAAGAAGTACATAGTATCAGCTTCTGCCATACTTGTACTGAGAGTACTTTATCCACTAGTCCCAGTATAAGTTACCAGAGGAGAAAATCATTTAAAATTAAAGATGATGTTTAGAAACATTGTACTGCTTTGGTATAAATGGGTGTGAGGAATTAATGTGTAACTCAAAGGTCTTGGACGGCTAGATCTTTGCCTCAGCTTTATATTATGTCAGACCCTAAGATTTCTATAAAATATTTGCTCAACTTTGATAAGATAATTTCCCAGATAGAGCAAAGATAGATGAGCATATATTGCTACTTAATTCAGTCAAGCAAATATCATTGAATAAATGTCAGCTCTGCCAGAGAAATCGCTGCACAGAACCTCTCCGGATAATATATTTATCAAAAAATCAATACCGAAGGTAAACAGATTTTTAATGCATCTGAAGGATCTTCCTTAATAAACCCAAATGCCAACCTATAATTTAAAGCTATTGATACCAGCAAGTATTTATAGATGACACTATCATGACTTTTATATGGTGTTCTTCAAAGTAGTCTTCCATCTACATGTAATTTGGCTTTAACCTTGTGCATGGGGAATAGTGCTTCACCGTGCTATGGCATAGAGGCTACCCTGCTGGGGACTACACTGGCTTCTCTTTCCAGAGAGGGTAGCCCCAGAGGGCTCACAGCCTCTAGATTTGCTTGTTTCTCCCTTTCTGTTGCGCTCTGTTCTGTCATAGTGGTCCTGTTTCTCTGCTGTCTGTCAACCATCTCTGCAAACATCTGTGTCTAGCTTCCAGCTTCCTGTGACTCATCTTCTTTGTAAGCCATCGTTTTAAAATTTTGAATCTGCTGATTAAATGATTGACCTTTATTTTTTTAAATTAGTCTAGCACAAATGATTTGGAGAATATATATGTGTGTGTGTGTGTGTGTGTGAATATATACTACTCTGAAGAACACCATATAAGAGTCATGATAGTGTCATCTATAAATACTTGCTGGTATCAATAGCTTTAAATTATAGGTTGGCATTTGGGTTTATTAAGGAAGATACTTCAGATGTGAATGTATACATATATGTGAATATATACATATATGTGAATGTATACATATATATGTGAATATATACATATATGTGAATATATACATACATATAAATAAATATATATACAGATATACATATGAGTATATATATGTATTTCACTATGTATGTTGTACATATGTGTGTACATATATATGTATGAGTATGTGTGTATGTGTATTTGTGAGCATACAAGTTGCATACCCCTAACTTCAATATCCTTTAACTACATGACCTCATTCAAGTTGTTGCACTCTGAGCCTCAGGTTCCTCATCTGTAAAGTGGAGAAAGAGTCTCAGGTCACGTTCTTACAAGAATGGAATGACCACAGTGTCTAGCACAAAGAAAACACTCATAGTTTTATGGACCATGTTTTAAATGGTGTTTGCTCAAGACAGGAGCAATTCACATTTATTCTCCCAAACTTTCACATTTACTCCCCTTCTGAATTGCACTGTGTCCAGATCTGCTTGGCATTCCTGGCTATGTACAGCATGAGATAGACACAGAATTTATTTTCATGTGCATTCTGAAAGCAGATACCAAGTAGTCACAGCCTCGTTTATTGGAAAGAGGACATTCCAAACAGTCATCTGTTGGCTCCATGATTCTTGTGTTAAAACCGCAGCTTCCAAAGTAAGAAATGTATTTGGAAATAGGCTTCTTGAAAGAGGTGAGTAAGTTCAAATGAAGCAATTCAGGTGAAGACTCATCCAATATGGCAGTCTGTGTCTCTGTAATAGAAGGAAGCACCATTGCTCTGTTCACTCAGAGAAAATGCCAAGAAAGGGCAAGGGCAAGTAAAAACGCAGGCTCAGAAGGAGTCAGCCCCAATGGCACCAGGTGCTTAGACCTTACACATTCCAAAATGTAGGAATCAATTTTGATTGTTTAAACTATTGAATTTGAGTCGATTTGTCTCCCACCCCCTGTACTGTTGGAGATCAAATAGAAGGCTTTATATCTGCTAAGCAAGTCCATTATACAGTTCTTCTGAGGAAAAATGGGTGTGTGTGGTAAGAAAATATCATGTGTATGTGTTATATGTATTTTTGTCATATCAAAGCCCTGCCTTACTAATAAATTTCCTTTCCCTGTTGATTGTCCTGACACCGGCATGGGCTTATTTTTACCTCCTGCGTACAACATGGTCAGCCACAGTCAAGGTCGGAATGTTGTGTTGACAGATGTCACTTGAGTCAGCAGCCTCTTGAACTCAGAGTGTCTTCCCTGGCACTCTCTGGGACTGGCCAGGGTGACCCATTGGAGCAAAGCTATTCTCTTCCTCCATTCATGATGTACCTAATATGTGACTCTTCTCTGGTTGAAATTTTCTTCTTTCCCTTGTCCCCACTGTGTTGTTCAGCAGGGAGCAGGCTCTGAGGATGATGATGTTGAATTCCCCCTGGGGATGTCACAGGATAAAGATGGGGGATAGGAGAGCCACAGATCCAGAGCCTCATAGTTGGCTTTCTGTATTATCGTCTCACAATGGTAAACTTTAGGTCTCAGAGTCGTTAACAAGAGTGACACTAGAGCATGTTTCTCATAAGGCCAATTTATGTCTCACAGCTGGCTCACGTTGCCTGCGGTGGTTTCGTGAACTGGTATTTTTAACTTGTATATCGAATGGCATGGCTAAGTCAACACTATACTTTTTCATCATCTAAAATACTAATATATGAAGCATTTAAAATACTGCCATTTAAGAACTGTTTCTTGGCACCTGTCCACTTTCTGTGTGCCAGGGATCTCAAAATAGCCTGGGCACGGGCCTCTTGGGCCCCAAATCCCCTGTGCCAACTGTTCCTGGGGAGCAAGTCAGGGTCGGGGGCAGCCATGTGCAGCTCAGATCTCTCCGTGGAATTCTGGTCTAGGCGCCAGTAGCATTGACCTCTGGAGACTTTCCATAGTCTGCTCTCCTGTGTGACTCCTGAGCCAGGAAGTGTGGCTCACTGGCTGCTGGGTCTTTTGTCTCCTGATCCAGCAGGAAGCACTGTTGGCTTCTACCTATTTCTATTGTATTTTGGTGGCAGGTTAGAGGCCAGCAGTGTCATTTTGTGTATTGAATTATCTCAGTAGGCTCTGTGCCTCTCTTCTGAGTGCAGTGTTCTACCTTTTACTGACTTTAAGAGTGGCTCAGGACTGAGCATGGAGGCCTGTAACACCAGGCCTCCGGGAAGCCAAGACAGAAGGAATCCCATTGCCTCCAAACTGTCTGAATGATTTATACCTATTTTACCCTATGAAGCAGTGGGTTTTTTTTTTCTAAACATCCTGACAACATCAGTTGTGGGGCATATTACTTAAATCTCTGTTGTAGATGCCTCTTGGAAATCTTGTAAGCTTTTGGAGATGTCCCTGTTTGTTAAAGCTTGGTGATTGTTACTTCCTTGGGAACAGAGACATACAGATGACCTTAGAATAACCGCCGTTTGCTTTCCTGTTTGTGCTTTCCCTAGTCCTGTCCCAGACAGTGTCTAACTTAGGATACATATGCATGTTGGTGGGGTCATTTTGAATGACAATCGCTTACTCCTTTCCTGACGCTTTTGGTCCTAACCGCTTTGGAAACATGAATTCATTTTTTGTAAATTTGAATTCAAGCCATGCCTAACACTAAAGAAGATGATCACTGTCACAGAAGTGTCGTTGAGTCAACGATGGAAATAAGATTTAACTAGCATCAGCTAGTACCCTGCCTGCACTGACTGACGACATGAGCTAGGTTAGTCCTTGTGTGTGGTTGGTGCTTCCTATCTGACCTCGAGTGACAGGTAGAACCGCATCTCAGACTTCACACCGCTTCACCTAAGAAACACGCTCCACATATGTGACCTGGATGATTAAATGCAAGGCCTCCCACTATGTGAGTGCTCCGACAAAAAAGGCTCAGAAATGTGGTTGGAGAGGCAGGGGTGACCCAATGACCTAGATTGTATCTAAAGTGACCAGTACTAGACCTTCTACTCCTCCAGCGGGGCCCATTAGGAGCTACCTAGCCATCCCCGGAGGAAGGCAAAGACCAAAGGTGGCTGCTGCCCCTGATGTGGAATGGATAGAGTTGATAGAGTTGCTGTTTCTTCAGGAGAGTCCAAGCTTGTCTGGATGCTTCCCATCAGATCAAAGGGTTCAACTCCAGTGAGATGCACACAGCCTTGGTTTAGTCCATTATCTTGGAAACAACTCACGAGGCCCTTGCTACAAGGTTCATTGAATGAACCATGGCACCTCCTAAAGGGGCTTTCTTGCCAGGTTCCTCTGGATGCATATTCAGGACACGTATAACGTTTCCTGTTTTTGTTTGTGTGCATGACATGTATATGTAAATGGAGGCATGCTTGTGCCATGGCACACATCTGGGGTCAGGGGAAAGTCATGGCTATCTGCCCTCACCTTTACCTGGTTTGAAACAGTCTCTTACTGTTTGTCCACTGTATACTTCTGACTGTCCTCCAGTGTCCACTGCAAAGCCTGTGTTGATTCTTCTTTCTTCTGTCTCCTGGTAGACCACTCTAGGACAGCAGACATTTCTGCTCTTGTATCCAGCTTTTACATGAATTCTGGGGAATCCAAACTCAGGTTATCAGGCCTGCACAGCAAGTTATACCCACTGAGCCTTTCCCTGGACCTAACTTTTAAGGATCATGAAATAGTAATATCATAACAAGGTGACTTTGAATATCATCTTTATTCTTATATTTCAAATCTGTGAAATGTGTGCAAATGCCTTAGCTTAGCCATGGAAGCCATGGCTGCTCTGGGGTGCTACTCACTGGAAATCTCCAAGTGCCATGTGTCTAGCCCTGGGTCACCTCTATTCTTAACTTCCTTTGTCTGGTCTGTTACTTGGGTTCCAGTTCCACAAAGTGAGCATGGAACATTTGGCTGAAGCAAGTGCCTGACCTGAGTTTTGATCAGCGCCTCTGACATTGTCCTTCTCCGACCTCTTTCTCTTGGTCTAATGAACCTACAGGTATCTTGTCTTTCATCCAGATCATTGATGTTCAAGGTAAGTTCACCTGTGAAGTCAACCCATATTTTCCTGGGACAACCAGATAGTTGCTTTTTTTTTTTTTTTTTTTTTTTTTTTTATCTTTTTAAGATTCCACTACTTTCTCCAGAACTTTCTGTTCATTTGTGCTTAAAATTGATACATCCAAGGCCTGTTTCTTCCTAAAACCTTCCTTCAGAATTGCTTGCCTTTGGTCTCATAGTTTGTCATTGCGGGGGTATTCCATAATTGAAGATGACCCCAATTGAGAAGCTTTCCTTATGCAGGGCAGAACCTCAACCCAGTCCCTGACAACCAGTTATCTGCTTTCTTTGACCGTGGATTTGCCTATTATGGAAATTCTTACAAATGGAGAATATTACTTTGACATCGAATTGAGATTAATCTTCAGATAGCTGAACCCGTTCTCTTTCAGTGACTGTGGTGGTCTGGATTGTTTTCTATTAGAATACTCCAAAGCTGTTAAAAAAAAGGCTGTTCATATGCATTTATTGATAATTAAAGCCACTAGGAACTGGAGTTAGAGTGCAGTGAGGGAGATATTGTGTAGTATTCTTGATCTTGAGATCTTGAGTTTCAATCCCAAGACCAGAATCAAACAAAATAGCCAATAATGTTAACTAAGGGAAAAGTAGGTTATAAATTTTGTGTTATGATTACATTCTACAAAATATTGCATGCTCTTTTGGAAGTAATATTTTTATTGACTACTTAAGGCGAATGGTTTGGATCTCCTTATTTTATGTGTATGTTTACCTGTGGTGTGTGTGTGTGTGTGTCGTCTGTCTGTCTGTCTCTGTGTGTGTGTGTATGTGTGTGTGTGTAGTTGTATGCATATGTATGGAGGTCAAAAGCCAAAAGCCAACATCGACTGTTGTTTCTCAGGTGGCGTATTATTTTGTTTTTCTTTTTTTTTTTTGAGGCAGGGGTCTCTCCTTGGCCTTGTGCTCACTAGGTTGTCAGGGCTGGTTGTTCAGTCAGCCCCAGGGAGATGTCTGTCTCTACCTTCCGAGGACTGAGATTGGCTGGTGCGTACTATTACTCCTGGCTTTTCTCTGTGGATTCTGGGGATTGAGCTCAGGTCCTCAAACTTACTGTAAGGCAAACATTTGCCAACTGAACTATCACTTGAGCCCATTAGCTTTTCTTAATGATGTTTTTGTTCATGACATTTTTTTGTATCACTTATTATTTGGGATTTGGGCAAACATTTACTCAAATGAGAAAGTGTTAAGTGTGCTGCCTTAACTGGTAACAAGTAACTACTCGGGGTTAAGAATGTGTGGGATTTTGAGAGTTCAAATAAATTATATTAATGCTGTTAGTTATTTCAGGCAACAAACCATTGTTCAGTCTTGAAATGAAAATCACACAGGTGTGTTAGTGTCAAGCCACCAGAGTCTGTCATTAGGGAGGGCAGTTATAGCAAAACCATGGAATTTAAAATGTGTAAATGTGTAGATTAATTCAGCCATTGACAATTCTCAGAAAAAATGTGGGCTACTCAACTAACAAGAAAAATAGGATAGTCAGAATTAGATATTACAGAGCTGTTTGATTATGTAATAATATAGTGGAGTAATTTGTATGTTTGTGTTACCCATGATTGTGTCTGTACAAACAGAATAACCAAATATGTCATTTCAACCATAGTGTTAAAGCTGGAAGAATGGCTGAATGCAGATAAACACTGGTCTATATACCTATATTACAATCCTTTTGTTGAAATGATACCAAAGACAGCATCTTCTCAGATATTTTTCACAATGAAAACATTTATTGTAGTCTACCCATACGTCATACTCATACCCATTATTTGTCTTCAAGCCACCTGATGTGGATGCTGGGAACCGAACCCAGGTCTTCCGTAAGAGCAGCAAGTGCTCTTAAGCACTGAACTCTTTCTCCAGTCCTGATGCCAGTCATTTTCAGTTATATTTGGGACAAATGATAATATCAGCAGGCGTCCTTCTGTTTTCTGCCCCTGGCTGTACGTCCTTTGGTTTGCTTCATTTAGCCGCTGCAGTTCAGTAATTTCTCAGCCATGTGCTGCTCAGAGGTCCTCTAGGGTGACTCTTCTTGATAGTGGATGCATCTTTTAATTACTTTATTTTCCAAGGAATATTGAGGAAAATGTCAGGCAGTATTGAAGACAATGTGGCAGATTGTGTCTATATATGTGACCCACTGAGGTAATGACCTCAGTGCAGGCCTCCATGAGTTGCTTGTTTACAACTAAATGCAGGGGAGTGGGTAACATATAGATGTACATTTAAATAGTGATGACATCATTATCAGTTTAGCTGCCATTGGGATAAGGAGTTGAGCCCTGACAATGGCTAAGCAGTTCCCATTACCCTTTCCTATTCACAGCCTTAGGTAAGCACCTCCTTGAGCTTATTACTTTATATTACTTATTACTTATTACTTATTACTGTCTCTCTAAAATTAGGTCAAACACCTATGTAAATATTTACCCCAATTTAGTTTTTCTTTATGAATGTTGATTATTCACAGTCATTCTTGTCATCCTCAATTCCATGAAGTCAAGAGCTGTAGAGAACTTAGCCCTGATCCAAAGCTATTTCCTGGGCTGTTTGCAACCACAGGAGCTGAGCCACAAGACCAAGAGTGCCTGTCTTATGTAGCAACTGTTGACACTTGGCCAGCAGAATGCTTCAGTCTTGGGCAAGACTTCCAGAAGGAAGGAATTTGTTTCCAAGTAGCTTGTACATCCTCCTCTTTCCTCCCAGTGTCTGTTGTTCTCCACACACATCCAGGAGTGCCGGGTCCGCATGGCCCTGGTGGGGACAGAATGACACAGTTCTTGCCCCTGGGACAGGGCCAGAGGACATGGGCCTCCACCAGTGCCAATGGCTGCCATAAACATAAGGCTTGTTCATATAATAATGTACATATTTTACATTCTTCCTTTAAGGAATGCCCTCCCTATTAAAGTTAATGACTCTTGCTATCCCAGGGGCACCTCCATTCTGTATTACTCAAACTCCTTTGTTCTCTGGGGGTTACCTGCCCTCTCTTGTAGGATGTGTTTTTAACTCTCTTCAGGATAGTTTTTGGTACAATGCTGTTAACTTTAAAAATCACATTTTAAACTCTTGTTATACCAATATATTCCCCATTCTCTTATTAATTCATGTAAGGATTTGAAAAGACTCTCTATGTATTCTTTGAGAATATGTCTTCCCCTGGTCCTGAAAGACAAGATTTCTTATGATGCCTCAGTAATCACTCATGAAATCGGTACTGTTTATTACTCCTAGCTCCCTTATTACTGGCCTCTCCTGCCATTAGGGTGCATCTGTGAGAACACCTGGGAGCTGATGGACCTTGTAGACTGTGTTGTGTATTGAATGGTGTATATAAACAAGGATCTTATCCACAGGAGTCAAGTTGGATCTTCATCTGTAAAATTGTCCCCAGACCTTTAAATAACAGTGTTCCCATGATTGGCATGAACAGTGAATGTGCTTAGACTCCCTGCAGAGCAGTTCCAATCATTAGCTAAGTGAGCATGAAAATGCCATGCCAAACATGCTGAAGAGTTGCCCGGGTAAAGAAAGATCCATGGTGTTTCTAGAGCTCACAAGCCTGTTGGTGTGTTAGCAAGTGTAGCAGGTAAGCCCATTCAGAAATGCTCTGTTTTGTTCCTTCTCCATGATCTCACAGCCTTCTCATGGATACCACCACCTCCTCCCTCCTTCCTTCTCTGAGCTTTTCTTCTACCTTTTGCAGCTGGAGACAGGCATACGTATTTCTTGCTGGTCCTTGTCTCTAGAGTCACCTCACCTTGCACTGTCTGTCTGGCCAGCCATGCCCCATCCTGCCTGCTGGCTTGGAATCCTCTGTACTGGCAGCCATCACTTGGGCTTCAAGATGTTGTGTCTTTCCAACGACCACTAGGGGAGTTCGTTATAATTAACTCAGGAAATGCTTCTCGGGCTTTCAAAAATTGTTGTGGACAAGTACACATGACAGTATGCTCCCTGTCTGAGGTTATTGGAACTGTTAATGAGGACACTAGAAATGGTGTTGACTACTGAAGATCATTGCTGAACCATAGGGGAACAAAAAGGGATATAGGTGACAGAGGGCACCAGTATTTAATAGAAATACAGTTTGTTATTTTTTTCCTCTATTATAGTTCTGTGTTAGAACTCACTTTTGTTTCTACAAATGTGTAGCATTTAATCTGAGCTGCAAACTGACAGACTTAAAATCATTGCCATGAACCTTCTATTGGCTTGGGTTGTGCCTGCATTAGTTAGCCAGACAGGTCTACAGAGAGGGCATCTCCGAATCTGTCTATGGGTCCACTCATTGGCTGCATCTCTCAGAACATCATCACATGATCACTCAAATTTTCCTATGTATCAGGCTTTCTGCTGTGTGGAATACGCAGTCATCACCAGTATCACTGGCACCCAAATCCCCAAGGGAGTTACAATCCCATGGCTCCATGTAAGTGTGGAGGTGATTCTAATCATAGTGGGGCAGTTAGAATTACAGAAAACTACTGCTGAGCCCAGAACAGACTCCAACCTCCACCATTCCTCTATGGTGACTCAGAAGCACAGCTCCAAACCCGACTCCTTCCTCCGACTCCCCTTTCTCAGAACCTTTTAAAAATGTTAGCTGCTGATAGCAGTTTTGGTGACTTACTGTTGAAAATATTGCTTCTGAAT
Source organism: Mastomys natalensis (assembly GCA_021653895.1). Lineage (NCBI taxonomy): Eukaryota > Metazoa > Chordata > Mammalia > Rodentia > Muridae > Mastomys > Mastomys natalensis. The sequence continues at coordinate 122,208 of JAJTUV010000178.1, forward strand.
ATCCAAGAACAATGAGGGTGAATGGTTGGGGGATGGAGCAAGGGAGAATGTTCTAGACAGGTACATTGACTTCTTGTGTTTATTGTAGCAAACCACCACATACTTCTTAGCTTGAAATAAGGAAAAAAAATATTCATAGGTTATGGCTCTGGAGTTTGTAAGTCTCATCCATGGTGCTTTCTAAATTAAAATCAAGATGTAGATTGGCTATTATGTGTGTGTGTGTGTGTGTGTATGTGTGTTATGTCTGTATTATACATGTGTATATGTGTGTGTGTACAATAATAATCAAAGAAAAATAGACCCTCAACTTGAAAGTTGGGGTATCATGGAAAGTGTTAGAAGGAAGAAAGTTTGGAAAAAGTGAAGTAATTCTATTTCAGTTAAAATCACATTTAAAACCATATGTTGGAAGGGTTCTTTTCTTTTGCATGTACATATAGAGAATCCATTTCTTCTCCCAGATTCCATGGCCTACCTCCATCTCAGCTTATATTTCAAGTTTATATTTATGAGTCTAGTGACTTTAAATCTCTAACTCTGGCCCCTGCCATCACCTTCCATTTGCAGAGATTTCTGAGATGACACTGATGTCACACCCTCACCCCAGCTCCAGCTCAGCCCGTGATCTTCCTAAATTCCTGCAACATAAATTCACCTTTCCTAAGCAACCCAGACACACTCACGATTCTGGAAATTGAGCCACAAACAGAACTGTGGAGCACTATTATTGTATCTCCCATAAGAGACAAAAGGAGGCGGTTTATTAGTAGAGCTGAAGGAAGTTCAACAATGTGGTTGCAGGCTTAACCCATGGGAGAGCAGATGACTGGAGGCTCCCGAAGGCAAAAGCCACAAAAATAGAACTGAATTTTATTCTAAGGAAAATGAGGGACCATTAAAGGGTGACATAATTAGACTTGAGTTTAGGAAACTTCCTCCGCCTGCATTTACAAGCCCTTAACTGCCTACCCATGGCCCATCTCACTGATTATAAATTAGACCTAATTGACTGCAAATTATCAGACCTTAATCTCAAACATGAGCTAGTAAGGAAAAACGTAAATACCCCTCTGTATGTAGGCAGAACACCAAAAATGTAAGTCTGTAAAGAGCTTCATTTTGACAGGCTATTCAAATACTGCGTAACACTTAGATTAAGGCTTTCTCATCTGGAGAATATCTGGCCAGAATGGGCAGATGCCCACAGGACCATGTGTTGATTTGTGTCTACTTCTTGGAAGACTATCCAAGAAGAGTCACCAAGGCCTGGCTGGGTGAAGTTTCACTAGCTCTAGGTTCAGCTTTCCAGTTCCTGGTGGAGGCAGGTTGCCTATAACCTGCGGGTGTTTTCTTCTGTCCTAGATGCCCCAGCCAGAGGTAAGTGAGGTAGATTAGGTATCCCAGGAGTAGCCCCATTAGACCACCTTAAGTCACCTGCACATTCCAGAACTGATCAGCATGTCCAGGGAGATTTGATCTGTGAAGCATCAGACCAGAGGCTTAGTCCCTTATTACCTTCTTAGGCAACATGAAAAGGTGTTTTGAGAGTCTGACCCTTAGTTAGGCTACCAGATTTCAATTAAACCCACTCAAGTGGGGTCATTGTCTAGATTCTTTTGTCCTGTGTTATCATTAGGATGAATAGAAGTGATCTGGAATCAGTCATGCTATTGATGCCCTCTAATTGTTCCTTACAGATGAGCCTAGATTTGAAATCTTAAGATATATATGTGTGTTCTGCCAGATTATCGTTTAAAGTCAGCACAAAGGCTCTTGATAATGGAAATCATTTGTCTGAGTTTGAAAATGAAAATATTTAATTAAACTTCATGTAATAATGAAATGAAACCATACTTTTGTTTGAGATGGCATTCTTCCCTTGAGCAACCAACTCTCTCTTTGAGTCTCTGTCAGCAGATTTTATCTCCCTTCCCATAAGCCCTTCTCAGTTGCCTTGTCTTCATTTAAATGTGGATGTGCTTTGGGATAGTTCTGAGACCCCTTCTGTGAGCATCTGATATTCGGCTCCAGCATCTTCCTCTTCCCTTAAAAATAAATAAATAAATATCCTTCTCTTGTTCTCTTGCTCTCTTGCTCTCTTCCCCTCTTCTCCCTCTGTCCCTTCTCTCTTCATTCCCCTCCCCTATCACTCTCCATATGTTCATGTTCATGGCCAGCTTCTCTCTCTCTCTCTCTCCCTTTCTTTGTCTCTACTACCCCCTCAACTTCCTTCCCCATGCCCTAAATAAACTCTATTTTATAGCAAAAAATAAGATAAATAAATAATGAATAGATATTCTTTTTTAAACTTTATATATGTATATACTGAAATTTTGGTCACTGTGTCACGATTGCACTCTTATATCCCCCCACTTTTCCCCACTGAAATCTTTCTTCTTTCTAAAAAAAGAAATCCCTCCAATGCTTCTCTTCTCTCTCTCTCTCTCTCTCTCTCTCTCTCCCTCTCCCTCTCTTCCTCTCCCTCTCCCCATCCCTCTCTCTCTCTCTCTAGGGTTCACTGAGTTTCACTAAGGTAGCTTGTGTGAGTATGAGTTGGGGGTTGTTTATTTCTGTGTGGGCATTTTATCTGTGGGTTCAGGACTGAAGATAATACTTCTCCCCTACCACTTATTCACTGTGCCTAGTTCCTTTGTAGCATGTAAGGGGCCTCATGAGCACGACACGGGATGAAAGGCTGAGGGGTCCAATCTTGTATAAGTCACCCTGGTGGCCCAGTTGTAGTGAGCTCATGAGTATCGTGGTCTTGCCGTGTGCAGAAGACACAGTGCCCACTCCAACATCCGACACTTACATTCTCTGCCCACTCTTCAGGATGTTCCCTGAGCCCTGAAGGGCGTGACATATTTAGTTGTCATGCTTAGGCCAAGCACCCCATCCATGTCCTCTCCAGTCTTTGGAATGTCTTATTTTTAAGGGTACACGTTTAGACTGAGCTGATAGAAAATAGAGTTTGATCGCTTTATTTATATTGAAATGATAGTAACACTTGAAATGGGTCTCTATTCTTGTCACTTACCAAGATGCTGTCTCTCCCTCTTCAGCCTTTAGTGAATCTCTCTCTCTGCAGATGACCCACAAGCACAGCTCGAAGCCCAGAGCTGTCAACCTTGTAAGCTTCCTTGCTTTTGAACTTGCCCTGTGACAGTTATCTGTTGGTAGAAGTCTGGTGAGCTTTGGATCTGTAAACCAGCTCTCACGTTTCCTGGCTGCACTCTACCTCTACCGCAGCCTCTCCCTCCCTCCCCCAGTCTCTACCCATTTTCTTCCAGAATGATTGCTCCCAGCCCTTCAGTTCCTGATACAATTTCTGAACCTCTCCAGTAACCTGCTGTGCTGTGTATAAACCCTTTCCCTTCAATCTTAGTACAATTGAGATAAAGACTTCCCAAAATACCATCAAAGCCCAAAGAGTTTTGAGAATTGAGCTTTAAATCTCACTCTTTCCTCTGACAGCGGGATGAGAAGCCGTTTTTCTGAACTTCTTGACTCTTGATGATTGCATTCTTTACTCCATGACTATTTCTTCTGTGCACCGCTGTCCAGCCCTTCAGTTTGGACCATGAGTCCCAGAGGGCAGAACGCTTGGCGCGGGTGCAGAACTACGTGCTCCTCTTGAGAACAGGAAGGTAATCAGGACAGCCAGTGTGAAAAGGGCACATGAATTCCACCAGTGTTTTCCTGAGAATCAGAACCAAGTGAAATGTGAACCTTTTCATTCCTCAATCAAAGGAAAGTCTAGAAAAATGGATCACATTTGTAATCTTAAAAATATTTGAAATGCCCACTTGGGTTCAGTCCCAAGGAGCAGGACAACACTTCAGGTGTAAACTAGGAAGAGGTAGGCCACAGCCATGGAGGTCAAGGGGTATAACCTGAGGAGAATGTTCAGCCCACCTGCAGGGACTAACCCACTGGAAAGGGGTGGAGTCCTGGGGGAGAGACTCACTGAAGCCATCTTGAAAGTGAAATTCGTTTATCCTTTCATCATTTAACTTTCTCTGGGTCAAATTTCTGATCCCAGAAATGAATGTAAAATTTGCTCTGCACATCAGGAACCCTTATAGGACCTCATCAGGATGTCTCCACAACACAGGACTCTGAGGTCTATCTGCAGGAGATGAATGATTCTGAGTTATGGAGAGCTCACAGAGAAGTGGAACAAGCAGGTTAAAAACTGGCTAGCATGTGTTGACGTCAGCAGACACAACAAATAGCACTAATCTAATCAATCATGGATTGCAGAAACCAAAGGAATAGGCTCTGCCAGGAACTTGGAGTTATTTAAGGAAAGGAGGCTCTAGAAAGACAAACATATCAAATAATTATTCCAGGCCCCAAGCCCAGGCTCTGGCATATGCTGGGACAAACGCTATCAGACCGGCCTATGCCTCCATTTCTAGGGAAGAAAGTTATAATATTCAACAGATCAATTGAAGAGTCAGCCAAACAGCCAAGGCAAAACTGGCTGAAGCTGGACCAGCACTGCCGAGGCTATGCTTGACTCTGGCTTGCATAGACCCAGGCTGTGGCCAGAGATGGTGCCAGCTTTGCATCTAATGGTGCTGCCTAGATGTGGAAGTGCTGGTCACACTTGTGCCCATTTGCATAGATCAGAGGGCACTGAGTAGACACAGGGCTACCACTGGGTGCTTGATTGCTTCATGCCTTTAAATGTTAAGAGTCTTGCTTTTGGTGCTAGTACAGGAGGAACAGGTAGGATTCTTGTTCATAGTGACCAAGGTGGTGGTGGGGGTTAAGGTATCCGGGGGGTTCAGGATGAAGCAGGGTTATGAACAGGAGAGGGGCCAAGGATTCAGAGCAGTCTTTCAGTATCTGTCTTTCACCTCCTTCCATCTTCATTTGTGAGAGGACAGGGGAGCTACCTCTCTAGGCACTGGACCTCCCTTCCTCTAAGTGGTGTTAGTCTGAACAAAGCAACTTTGTATATGCCAGGATTTTTCTTTCTGGCTTCCACATGTTCCCATCTCTTCACAGGACCCAGTTCCAATGCTGAAATAATTGATGATGTCACTAATCTTCTTGGGCTGACAGAGAGATTTCTAGAGAGATGTTTACCAAAGTGTCTGTGCTAGCAAAGATTATTTTCTTATATACCTTATGCTGAGAAATACATTGGCAGCAGATGTAGGAAACCAGGATTTTTTTTTTTTTTTTTGGAAATTAATATGAGAGATGCTAATTAAAATACTAGTTAAATGTTGATAATCTAAAAACCTGAAATGCTCCCGAATCTGACACTTTTTTGGGCAAACATTATACCCCAGGTGAGAAATCGCACACCTGGCAAAGACGTGAGCTGAGACTGTTGTGTGCATCCATCCAGGCTGTGAGCATGAGGCACATGTGAAATAGAAATGAATTTAGACATTAAACATGGCTCCTCTCCTCAAAACACCTTTGGGTTTATGTATATTTCAGGATCTGAATAAAGTCCCAAGTTCAAAGCGCTCAGGTCCCAGGTCTTTTGAGGATTCTCAACCTGTGAGGGCTAATAGGATAACATCCTGTGCCTAAGTTGTCACTTGAATTAAAAGTAACAGCTGATCTCCATAGGTGTTTTAAAGCTTATTAGCTATATACCCACATGTCCATTGGTTTATCCAAACTTTGCCTCTCATGTTTCCCTACCAAAGATCTGTAGATATTGTATTACCTAAATAGATACTTAAATACACAAAAAGAGAAGTATTGGTTACTCTTTTGTTTATTTTTGGTTTGTTTGTTTCATTTTGTTTTCCGACATCTTGTTACAACCTAGAGTCACAAGGAAAGAGAACATCAATTGAGGAATCTCATAAATTAAATTGCTCTGTGGCCATGTCTGCTAGAGATTGTCTTAATTGATAATCACTGTGGGAATGCTCCACCTGCTGTGGAAGGCAGCCTGAACTAGATGATGAACTACCCAGCAAGCTAGCCGGCCGCCTTCCTCTACAGCTTCTGTCTCAGTTCCTGCCCTGATTTCCCTCTGTGATGAAGTGTGAACTGGAAGCTGTAACACGCGACAAACCCTTTCCTCCCCAAGTTGCTTTTGCTTTAGGTACTTTATCACAGCCACAGAGAATCCAATTACAGCCTGTAAAGATAGTTTTTGTTACTACAAAATGTTGCTTGAGCTTTTTCTCATTGTCATGAACAGTTTTTAGTTTCAACACCCAAGCAACTCTGAAGTGAATGAATAAGTATACTACTGTGCTCACGAGGGAACATGAAATGCAATAGAGCTGAGGAGCCTGATCATGGATCTTTGGTCTGGTGTTGTATGTGTTTAATATAGGAGTTGTATTTTAATATATATAAATTCTGACTTTATTATAACATGTGACTCAATGTGGGCCGGGTCTATGCACCATCACCAGTCTTAGGTAGGTGTAGGCTCTGCCCTTGCTTCTCAGATTCCTAACACTCTTCACTAACTGTAATGAGGATGAGTGGACTTTTCCAGCTATGCCAAGAAGATGCATGTGCATGTCCCAGACTCATGCATATTCATGAGCACTGTGTTCAGTTGGTTATGAGCATTCGATGGAGCTTGAGTGAGTGTATTAAAGGCTGTCCCAAACCTCATATTTTTCAATATTTTTCCTCTATATCCTGAGATCTATGAACTAGAAACAAAATTGATAGAGTGGAATTTAATTTACCCATTTCTTATCTTCTGATCCTCTCTTGGATAATTAAAGCTGTGTATTGAAGCGGCTCATGGGTAGTAGCTGAGAGCTGAGGAGGCTGGCAGAGCCTGCTGGCCGGAGAGGCTTCCATTCTTGCCAAAGAGGCAAATTGAACTTGGTAATAACACAGGATCAAGTAGATCTTCCTTATGATATTCTGGTCAGTAAAACCTGAGCCTGAATTCCAGTTTACATCATGGAAATGGACGAACTGAACCACATAGGCAGGAAATATAGCCTGCCCCTTTCAGGAAATGCTTCCTATATGGGGGTTAAAGCAAGCATGATCTAACTCCCCATTTCTCATTAACTTCAAGGACCAGAAACTTAGCCTGAATTTGGTGGCACACTTTAGTCCTGTTCCCCTCAGTGTTACAGGTTGACAAAGAAGTGACCCTGAATTATTGAAATCATACAGGCAGTGTCACAGATTGCTGCTAATCTGGAAGAAAACCATGATGAACTGGATATGAAGTTAAGCAGTCTGTATGAAAATGAGGTGTTGCTTTGTATAAGAAACAAGGGCCTTTTGGTTTGTGACTTAATGTTTCTATTGCTCTCAGAATGTGAGTCTCTAATGTTCTTCTTGTGGTATGAATGTGTCTGATCCTCTCTTTAGCTTGTGTTTGGAAACTTTAGCAGGTGAGGCATGGAGAAATCGTGTCACTGGGGCATGCTTTGAAATTAATTCCTGGGCCCTTGTACCTTGACCTGTTTGTTGTCTGGTTCTTGTATGTCATGCAACATATACCTTTCACATGACCCTTCTACTGTGATATATATTCTCACTAAACAAATGGAAACAAATGGCTGGACAAAAATCCCATAAATCCATAAGCAAAACAATCATTTTCCTTTCATAAATTGTGTCCCTTGGGCATTTGGCACACAAGTAAGTCAAGGTGACTAGCATAATTCAACAGTGTTCATTATCAATACATTATCAATGTGTTTAAAGTATTCATTTGTGGTTTCTGGTTAATTCCATATTGAGGGAGAAAACCTGTAAATATTTTAAAGAAATTCTGATTTTCATGACAGTAACAACTACAACAACAATGGATGCCAGTCATGAGATATCTCTTCTACCTCACATTAAAGGTTTTCCAGCAAAATTGGTCTTAGCAATTGTTAGCTTACTCTGTCAGTGTCCAAACACCTGATATAGTCAAGTTATTAAGAGAAAAGATCTATTTCTGCCTTGTGGCTCTTAAAGTGTCAGCCCATATTTAGTAGGTAGCTCTCTGGCTTTAGCCTGTGGTGGTGACTGAACAATAGTTGTCTAAGGAGGGAGAGGAGGAAAGGTCTATGACCCTATTATCTCCTTTAAGATCACAGCCCCAAGGACCTGAAGATTGTCCATTAGGCTCCACCTCCTGAACACCCCCCTGTTTCCCAGTAACACCAGCTGGAAGACTATGCCTTTAACTCATGGGTCTTGGGGGAAATTCAATTAACACCCAGGTGCAGCACCTTTGAGAGTCAAGGCTACTGAGACTTGAGGCTAAAGAGCTTGTCCTGGTCTATGGGATTTGCAGTGGTTTGAATATGCTTGGCCCAACAAGTAGTACTATTTGGAGAAGTGGCCATTTTGGAGTAGGTGTGGCTTTGTTGGAGGAAGTAGGATTTAAGACCTTTGTCCTAGCTGCTTGGAAGTCAGTTTTCTCCTAGTGGCCTTTAGATGTAGAACTCTCAGCTCCTCCTGCATCATGCCTGCCTGGATGCTGCCATGCTCCCACCTTGATGATAATGGACTGAACCTCTGAACCTGTAAGCCAGCCCCAATTAAATGTTGTCCTTATAAAAGTTGCCTTGGTCATGGTGTCTGTTCACAGAAGTAAAACCCTAACTAAGACAGGGCTGATGCACATTCCTGTCACAATTCTGTCCTAGCTTTCTCAGGTTCAGCAGCCCAGATCACCTGATATGTAATGGGTGGAAGCCAGGGAGAGAATGAACTCTTGGGTTAGTTTGGGGTCAAGTTTTGCCCCAGAATTTGGGCACACTGCTCTTCTTTGTGCCTGTTTTCCAGGTATGAATATGAATGACCAGTAAGTAACTTTGATGCCCTTGGTGTAGCCACTGCCACCTAGGTGTCTTTACTTCCTGGCTTTTACATTCCTTCAGTAGACAAATGGGACATCTCTCCTCCTTCCTGGCCTGGGCATGTAATTAGCATATCCACCAGGGCAAGGCAAAGACACCCCATAATCTGTTTTTGCAGCTTCTCTGCTCTCTGTGTGGACACTACCTCTTATCACCTAAACCCCTCCTGTCTCCATAAGGTCCAGCTTTTCATTGCTCTTTTCCATGTCTGTTCAGCTGCCAACTCTCCTGCCTGCCTTCCTCTCATGACATATCCTATTACCTAAACCCAATTTAGTTTCATCCAAGTTAAGTTTTCCAAGTGACCTTTCTGTGACTACTTGTCTTCCTCTTATAATTTGAGACTGAGGTGGGTAGCAGAATCTGGAATTAAGAATGAATAAAGGAAGAGGGCCAGGAGTAGCCAATGAGAGATATTTAAGGATAGATATAGCAACAAGATATTATAGATATTAGCAATAAGATCCCTAAATGAAACTACGTGTTCACTTGATTGGGAATAACATCAAATTATCCTGAGGCTCTCCAGGAGCTCATAGGAGGCAGCTGGAACCTGGAGAGTAGTAGGGTAAACAAAGCTAGAGAATATGCTGGAACCAGAAATATCTGTTCTTGGAGACCTACATTAGTAAAAGGCTTTGCCTGTTTGCTCACCCCATATGCTTTGCCCTCTCCCATCTTTTCTGACTTCCAGTCTGTGTTGCTCTAGGCATGAGAGCTCTCTCTTGGCAGTTTGGGATTGGAATTGAATGGAGACAAAGCCCTCAGACACCTCCCAGACAGCCCTATGAGCTCGAAGGTAGGTTCTGTAGCATGCTGGTTATGGCACTAACTGTGAGAGGTACATCCCTTATGAGTAGCCTGGGGGCTGCAAATTACTTGAAGTTCATAGCTTCTGTAAGAACACTTATTTATGGTGTTTAGATAGCCTGCTTACAAATGAAGGTCTTTGGCAAAGGCTGTTACAAGTGGTAGCTGTGTGCACAAGACTTGATTCCTAAAGCTTTGGGTTGCAGAAGATATAGATAGATAGATAGATAGATAGATAGATAGATAGATAGAGATATAGAGATATAGAGATATAGATATATATGTGTGTGTGTGTGTGTGTGTGTGTGTGTGTGTGTGTAACATGAGCCCCATCCTACTGTCTGATGGGCTCCTGAAGCAACTACATAGCAAGCAAAACATGCAGTCTACAACAGTTTCTCCACAGCAGGGGGAAAGTGTGATCTAATACTGTGCCCATGACAGCAAACCCAGGCTATTTCCATCAGATTTGCAATAGACAGCTTGGTTGGTAAAGCTGTAGGGGGCTGAGAAAAGAGGGCTCAGTTGGTAATGCAACTGGTCTTATAACAGTGAGGATTGAGTCTCATCTTCAGAATCCCCCAAAATAAGTGTGAGTTGTATGCCAGCAAGCCGAGTGCTTAGGTGACAGAGGCAGGGAGATGCTTAGGCCTTGCTGGCTACTCTACCTAACTTACTTGGTAAGCTTCATGTCTGTGAGAGACCCTGTCTGCAAATAAATAATAAAATACATTAGAGGGAACATCCCCAAGGAGAGGCCTGAGGTTGTACTCTGGCCTGTACATACATGTGTATACCTACACGTATGCATCCGCACACAGGAGAACACATGAAATAAAAGGAATTGAGAAGCCAGGGAGGGGCAGACAGAAATCTGTTAGGGCAGGAAAGCTACACATGGATGTACTGCAGACCAGCGGAGGAACGTCACAGAGAAGCTGAGGCTGCTGAGGTAGACCAAGATCGAACGCTGGGATTCAGTGGCAGGAAGCGGGTTTTCCACTCCCCTTCTTGCTGCTCAGAGGTTGATGTCTGTGCGGTGTGGTGCTGTAAGAAAGGTTCAAGGTTTGAGACAGAGCCTGGCTCCTGAGGGCCTCAGCTGGTCAGGAACCATCTTTCCTGGTACACTGCTTGGATCCCCTTGGTCATTTGCAGCACACACCTTCCAACCTGAGTACTTCTATTCTATTATTTCTTTAGTCTCCACTGTTGACTTTTTCCTTTTAAAATTATTTATTTTTAGTCTCTTTCATTATGTTAGGCATACTAAGATTTTGTGCTGATACCTTTTCTCCTGAATTATCACTGTTACCACTGATTATATTTGATGGCTGTATTTTATTTTTATTCTTTTCATTGAAAGTTTATTCTATTCTTAATTATTTGTGTGTGTGAGTGTGTGCGTGTGTGTGTGTGTGTGAGAGAGAGAGAGAGAGAGAGAGAGAGAGAGAGAGAGAGGCAAGAGAGAGAGAGAGAGAGAGCACTAGAAAGCAAGGATAGTGCTCACATAGGCCAGAAAATAGCAAAGGTAATGGATTCTCCCTGAAAATGAGGTTCCAGATAGTTTTGAACCACCCTGTGGGGTGTAGGACACAGAACTTAAGCCCTCTGTAGGAAGCAGTACATTCTAGAACTGCAAGTAATCTTGCCTGTCCTATTCTTTCCTTTGTTTAATATTCATGAAAAATATTCAGTGTCTCTCTATATATATACTTGAGGTTTGTGCCCAGTTTGTATGATATATTTGTTTTTACTACTTTCCTCTGGAGATTGTGAGAGATGTCAAGAAGGATAGCATTGGTTAACCGCAGGCATTAGAGCCCCCCCAGCCAGGCAAAAACTCACTAATCGGGGCATAGCGTGTGTACACACTACACCAGGACAGTTGACCCGGTGGAATATAAGGTGATCACATAAATGCCAGGTTAGATTGTAGCTTCATGGGAGCCAAACAAAGAGAAGCATACTTTGAACAGAGGAACAAGAGAGGGTCTTGGAAGAGTCTGAGATAGCCCTAGCCAAACAGGTGATGTTTCAGAAGGAATTTAAGTACAGGCAACTACAGAGACAAAAAGGTCAGATGATGTGGAAGGCAAGATTTGGGAGCAAGGCCACTTCAGAGTGACCATTAGTATTCTGTGTATCAAGTGAGAACAGCTTATATTGGTACTTACATATTCACCCATTGTCCTAGTTAGGGTTTTATTGCCAGGAATGACACCATCACCATGGCAACTCTTATAAAAGAAAATTTAATTGGGGCTGGCTTACAGTCTCAGAGGTCTGGTCCTTTATCATCATGGCAGTGTCCAGGCTGATGTGGTACGAGAGGAGCTGAGAGTTCTACAGCTTGATCCATAGACAGCAGCAGGAGACTGTCTTCCATACTAGGCAGAGCTGAGCATGGAGACCTTAAAGCCCACCCCTACAATGACACACTTTCTCCAACAAGGCCAAATCTCCTAACAGTGCCACTCCTCATGGGCCAAGCATTATCAGAGAGATAAGTGAGTCTGTGGAGGCTGTATCTATTCAAACCACCTCATCCACGCAGCTCTTCATTTTTCTGCAATTCTTGATCCATATATTATCCACTAACTATTCCTCTATTTACCATACCTCTTTCCACCCATCCATCAATCCTTCCATCCATCCACACAGCATCTACCGATATATCCATCTACCCATTTATCTATATATCATACATACATTCATCCATCTATCCATTTATCCATCATCCACCTACCCATCCACCCATCCATTCATCCATCCATTCATCCACACATATATCCATCTATCCACCCATATATCTGTCTATTGATCCATCCATCCACCAATCCATCCATATGTCCATCCATCCATCCATCCATCCATCCATCCATCTACCCACCCACCTACCCATCCTTCCATCTATATATCCATGCATCCACCCATCAATCCATCTACCCATCCACTCATTCATCTATCCATCTACCTATCCATCCACCCATCCATCCAACCATTCACCAATCCTTCCATATATATCCACACATCTACCTACTATTCTCTTCCTTCTATCCTCTATGTCTATCTCCTATCTTTTCTCTAGCTCTCTATCCTTTCTCCTTTTCTGTCCTTTCCTATTGCTCCAGCCACAAATGTAAGAGTGACACCCTCTGGGTCTGCTTCTCCTCATCCTTCAAATGAGCAACACAATGCTTCTTGCTTTCTAAATGTTCCTCAGATCTGCCTTCATTTCTTCCAGCTACTGTGGTTGTCCGCATCCTTAACAAGAGAGCTGGTAATTTGTGATTTTTGCCTATGAATACAGGGAAATTGGTTGTGGTAAGGAATGCCAGGTATGTTTCTGAGTTATGAGGAGTAAGCTTTCTGCTGTGAGAAGTTGGGGTGGTCAGATCCAGAGTCCTCCTGTCTAAGCAACAGGTCAGAGTTTCTGGAAGAAGCAGCTTTGGAAGGCATTGCAGATGCTTGCTCCTGGTAAGTCCTTTGTCTCTGAAAACAGCCTGTTGAAGATACACTTACTGCATTCTCTGCCTAGCTGTTCAGCTTAGCAGCCCATCACACAGGAATGTGGCTATTTCCTGTGTGCATGGAGCTGATGGGAGCTTCAGGGAGCTGCCTCTGCACATTGTAAGATAAGATAGTACCAAATATCACTAGCCTGGGAAACACCCAAACTCAAAGTTTGCTTTGGCACCATTGTAAAATCCAAACATCTTACACCATCACAGGCTGGAGACTGTTTAAATAAAGTTCAAGAATGGATTTAACATTTTAGAGGAAATCAATAATGAAGTCATGGTAAAAAACAGACACTCTGAGACACCAGACTGAGGCTGTCCTTGTGCAGTGAGCAGGGCTGCAGCGTGTGAAGGACACCGGTGCGAGTCATGTCTCCTCTGAAGAGATGCTAATTTAATGGGCAAGATCAGACATGTCTGAATGAAAAATTCAGTAACCCTGACTAATAGAGTGTCAAGCGCCAAGTGAGCGATAAATGCTTCTGGGTTTCGAGTTAGGTTCTTTGAGATTTATTAGCTTCACCAAAGCCAAGGGCTCTGATGAAATGGGTCTGAGGGCTCCTGCACTCTGGGACTGACAGCTGCAGTTCACGCATCTGCCTCTTTCTGCCTAAGCATCTGCTCTTGGCATCTGCCAACCCTTGTTTGCTTCAAGAGTTTCTTAACTTCTTCTTGGATCTATGGATGGGTCACTTTGAAGTACATTAGTTTCTTTTTTTCTTTTTTAATTAATTATTAATTAATTTTTATTTATTTTTGTCTTCTATTCATCCTTTAGTTACTACCTTTTGAATCAAACTCCTACTGTGCTTGCAAGTCAGACCTTCCATCTGCCTGGAAACTTTAAAGCTAATTCAGATTTATTTTGGACTCTGAATGAGTTCTAGCTTGGCAGAGATCATAGCAGCTCCTGTTGTGCTGTTAGTGGCTACAACACTGAGTGGGTTAATCACGCTTGGCCAGACAGCACCGCTTCCCTGTCTGTCTGTCTGTCCTGTCAGCCACTGAGGAAGAAGAGTTGAAGCTCCCAATATAATTGTGAATCTGCTTGTCTTTCCTCAGACTTTGTTTTAGCTTTTGTTCACGTCAAAGCTCTATATTATCAGGGACATCCTACTCATGCCCTGAGCAAGCCTGCTGATCACCACCAAACATGTTCATGGTCTCTGGTACTATTTCATACCCCAAACATACATCTCTGTTCCATCTTTCAACTGTGACCTTTTCCTTCCCTTTGTGACTTTTTACAGATTTTATTTGGTTTTGATTTTAGGAGAGAGCTTTTCCTGCAGCCCAAGCTGGTGTTTGCCTTGAGTATCCAAGGATGACTTTTACACTTCTGGTCTTCTTGTCTCTGCCTCTCCAGTGCTAGGATACAGTTATATTTCAGTTAGGTTTATGATTCTATTTCATTTCTTCTCTTGACTTAGCTGATGATGTTCTGCAGTGTGCTTGTATCTGTTTAGCTGTCAGACATACCTTCAAGCTGTAAAACATGAAGTGAGATTTTACTGTACCACCCAGATTTATATGCCACCACTATACATTTTATTAATGCATATTTTATAACTCCTACAACATGTTAGTACTTTTATTATTAATACTGTCTCTCAAGATGATCTAAATAATAGGGGAAATCATAATATTTTTGAGAAGAAAAGTGGCTCTATATGAAATTCAATTTTAGCAATTTTCCCTTAAATATCTCTAATCTGTTGCTCACTGCTATCCTATGTTTGATGAAAAATTATGTTTTTTAAATATTAATTATTTTATGTGTGTGTACCTTCTTGTCTAATCACCATATATATGCAGTGCCCAGAGCAGGCAGAAGAGGGTGACAGATCCACTGGTCCTGGAGTTAGGGGCAGATGTGAGCTACCTAATATGGGTGCTGAAAACTGAACCCAGGTATCTGGGACAGCAGTTACTTAATAGCTGACCTATCTCTACAGCCTGAAAAGCCAACTTTCTTCCATTTGTCTCCTGGCTGCCTTTGTGAACTTTTTGGATCCGTTGGTTTGTAGTTTCAAAAGAATTGACCATTTATTTCTTCATTTCATTTTGAATAATTTCTCCTGCTATGTTTTCAAGTTCACTAATTTTTAAAAATCATACAGTTCCAAATTTACAATTATTTCAATCTAGTATATTTTCTATTCTCAACTTTCTTTCTCACATTTTGGTTTCCTCCCTAAACATTATAGTTGAATTTTTCTTTATATTATCCATGTGTCCCTACTAATTTGAAAAATATGTTGAGTTCTGGATTCATACACCTTTGTTGGTTTATCGCTTCCTTGTGGACATATTTTCCATTGATTTACATATTTCTCAAGTTTTGGGTTGATGTCTGACGTGAGGCAGTGTTAGGTATGTGCCTTTTATGCATGTGTGCATTCTTGTCTTATCACCACATATGTGCAGTGCCTGAGGTGGCCAGAAGAGGGAGACAGATCTCCCTGGTCCTGGGTTAGGGGCAGATGGGAGCTACCTAATATGGGTGCTTATCACTCATTTATTTATCAATAACCTTTCCTGAGCTTCTATCATGATGTGTTATTTAGAGCAGTTGAATCCATGATTTTGCTATTTTTAATATTTATCAGGTAAAATCAACACCGGGATAGTTCACCATCTGAACAAAATTATTCCCATGACTAAGATGAGCTTTTGATTCTCCTGCAGGGTGCTTTGTCTTGCATCTAGTGCCTGAGTGTTGTTGCTGGCTCAGTGTAGTGCGGGGTAACTTCTTATCTTTTGGAATGAGTAAATTTATGTACTTGTTGTGGCTTGAACTCCACACTTGGGCAGTGCTTCTAAAACTGTTTCCATCTGTGACCCCTTTACAGCTAAGAAGTTTTTGTAGGACACCAGCTATACAAGTATGCAAAATAGGCACAAAGGCCAAATAGTGATCATAATTCATAAATTTATTTCTTATATACACATAGTTTAGCTACCTTTTTAATACCAAAGAAAAAAGTATATGAATTTGATCGGTACATTATTTGCTTTTGCCTAACTATTAAATCTAAAGTTTGATTCTGTAAGATGTAGAGACATCTTCACTGAATGTTTTCAGAGTTGATTAATATTTTAACTTTATAATCCTTGCTGATGAGAATGCTGTCTCACATAAATACCTAGCACAAAATAGTAGATACATGTTTAGGGCAATTTAGAGAATTGCTATAAATTCAAAATTCATTTGATAATGTTTTATGAAACTCAAGCTGCTAACAGAAACAGCCATTTTAAAGGTCAAAATTACAGTACAATACAATCCCAAGATATACTAATTTTGGTATTTATATGATAAAGAATGATGGGGTTTTTTGTCCTTTTTTTTTTTTTTTCCCTGAAATTCAGCCATTACATTCCTGTCAGAGTGATGAGCCCTGTGAGACTGCTCAGGGGTAAAAAGCACTTGCTGCTAATCATGAGGACCAGAGTTCAATCCCTGTTACCCTCGAGGTGGATGGAGAGAACCAACTTCTGTAATTGTCTTCTGACCGCCACACATGCTCAACACACACACACACACACACACACACACACACACACACACACACACGAAAAAAATAAAGTGAATAGTTTTGTCTGTGTAGCCAAAACACTACAATAAAAACACGCATAACCCCGAATCTGCACTGCTGTCTTCTTGGGTACCTCATTGCGCATGCGCAAACACAGCACAAAGCGGGCATTTTAAGGAAGGGTTCAGTGAAAAATCATGGGAAAATTCTCTCAGAAGCACCCCGTATTTAATGCTGTCCAATTTTAAATTTATCTCATTTGTGTGTTGAGAAACGTTTCGTTATTGTCAGATTCTCAACTCCCCACATTCAGGAGCACACCACCTTTTAAAAAGCCAAGCTTTGGAAAAGACTTGCAGGTCTCCAAGAAAGGCTCTCCCTCTCTGTTGTATATTTCATCTGCGCGTATGCTGCCTCTTTCAAATTCAGTCACCTTGAGTTGTCACATCCCATGTTGCTGCAATGTACTGCATGGGCTGCAGCCAGAAGACTCCTCTAAGGGCCAAAGCCAGAGTAATTGTAGGGGCCATCTTGTTTAATTCTCATTTCATTAGGATCATGTGGGTGGACTGAACTCCAAAGCCTTGAAATCTAAGTGTTCTACGTTGGGGATGGTGAATTGTGCCAGGTTCGTTTATGGTGGTTTTTTTAGGTTTTGAAGATGTAGGAGCTTTTTCTCCAGAGAGTGTCTGACTAGACTAGCTAGCATTGCCTTGAGCAGAAGAGGTAGAAAGTTGTGTTCTGGTACTGGGGGCTTGTTTCTCTGACGGGAGCCGTGGAAGCTGAAACTCCAGAGTTGGATAGAGCCGGCATTCAAACTTTCCAACTAATGTTCCTCAAAACCTTTCCAGGCCTATAGTGTTACAAGGATTTATTTGATTAATTTGGAATCAGATAAAGGGCCTCCCTCATAGTAGGAAAGGGTTCTACTACACAGCTAGTCACAGTCCCAAGGTGACTTTAAAACATAGTAACATATTTCTCCTGTGCTTTTGTAACTAAGACAGGGCAACTTTTAAAATTGTAAGTTACTGTGTAAAGACCAGATGGTATTTCCAGAACATTGTAAATATATAACTATCACAGTACTGTGGATCCATTCTTTTATTTTTTAAAAAGTAGTTGAATTTTAAAATTGTCTTGCATGCATCTTATGTGTTCAATCTCTTTTGTCTCTCTTCTGTTACATCTCCCTGTCCCCCTTACCCACATCCCCTCCATGTGACCCCTCAGATACCCCCTTTTCCACTGTACCCTCCATGAGACCTGTCACACTCCTCCTTACACATTGTACCTGCCATGTACTCCCTCAGATGCCCCCTTCCCTCTGTACCCTCCCCTCGACCCCTCAGACATTCCCTTCACTCTGTTCTCCAGTCTTCCTCTTTCATTTAAACTCAGGAATCAAGCTTTTAATGCGTGTATGTTTCCGCACCACTCTCTAGCTCCCTCGAACCATGATTTTTCACTCTGCTGTCCCCCATAAACTCAAAGTTAACATCACGGATCAGTTGCTATAGGACCATGAAAGGCAGCCTGATTTCTGGTTGAGTACAGGCTGAAAACTGCCTGAGACCCCAGGTGATCCTGAGGGTCCCAGGTAGGACGCAGGTGACCCTAAGGGATGGCATGCATTTTGCCAAGCTCTCAGACTCCAGGCTCCTGACAGGAGGCCACAGCCCTCCATAGATTTGTGTTCCTTCATCATGCAGGACAATGCCTCCTAGCCCCTCCACAGGTAGAGGGCCTGACTAGAGGCCTTGGAATCTCAAGACAGATCTTCATATTAATGAGATACCTAAAGGCCAGAGGGGCACAGCCAATTAAACATTCCTTCCCAGACCCTCCTCTTTGCAAAAGGTATTTAACCTCAGGCTCACCCTGAGGAAAGTGGGGTATAGTTTTCATCTACTCTACCATGACAATAAACATCTTAAGACCATGGACTGTTTCTCTTTCTTTGTGATCCACAATGGAGAACAGTGGAGCCGGCCTTTGTCTATAGAGCCTCTGTTTAATCTCCCATAGAAGACTTCTCTGCATTTCCAGCCATGGCAACCAGGAACTCTCATCCCTTTGGGTGGGGAGCAGCAGGAGTTTCTCTCCCATTCTCTCCCCTTTAGCTGTGAGCCAATCCAGCCTGTACACCCCCACTTCATTTTTGGCCTTTCCATGCCCCCCAGTGGTGCCTGGGGGCCCAAGAGCTTGAGAACCAGATGAGCTAGCTCTGGCTCCCTGACCTCAGACTGTGCTCCCCCACCCCCTGAGCTGTGTCCTATGGCTTCACATAGCCAGACACCCACCCGGTGCTGTCGTGGAGTGAGCACAGTCAACTTCTTCCCAAGCTACAGCTATAGCCCCTTGAGGGGCAGACATTTGGAGGGACCCACAATTTAAACCAACAACTAGTACACTTCCGACACAAAATTCAACCCAATAACTGGTGGAGGATGCAGGCAAATCCAGCTTCAAGCATACCCCTAGCTGGAGACCCACAAAGACACACAATTCAAACCAACAAGTTGCTTGCCTCCTTTACACCTCTGTGGCGATTCCTGCGACACTCATCAACATTTTAAAATAAACATGTAATACTTTCTCTTGAAGCCAGATTTGAATTGTAAAGTCAATGTCTAGATTGAGTGCCAATCAGAATTATCAGTAGAAACCCATTGCTCTAGGCAACATAGATACGTTAAAGACTGGTAGTGTTTCAGTACAGCCACTGGAATGATTGGAAGTGAACTCATTTTGAGAAGAGAGGGCCCTTGTTGACCATGTTAGCTTACTTGCCTATAGGTGGTAATAATTTATTGTTGAGTAAGACCAGATTTAGTTGATCCTACTGATATTCCACAATAAACTTGGCTTTAAAAAAAAAATACATAGTGCTGACTCCTAAAATCTTTTTTTGTTTGTTTGTTTGTTTGTTTGTTTTGTTTTTTTTTTTTTTTTTTTGAGACAGGGTTTCTCTGTGTAGCCCTGGCTGTCCTGGAACTCACTCTGTAGACCAGGCTGGCCTCGAACTCAGAAATTCGCCTGCCTCTGCCTCCCAAGTGCTGGGATTAAAGGCGTGCGCCACCAAATATATTCAATAAGTTGTCGATATAAAGGTCATAAAATATTAGATGACATTTTTGTTGGTGGTGCTTTCTTTACTTCTGCCTGCTTTTTGTTGTTCTCTGTTTAGTCCAGTACTGAGGATTGAACCGGGGACCATGTGTGCCCTTGGAACATATCCTGGTTTTGAGGACATTCTCCCCCTTACTAGAACTCTAGGGTCTGTTACACACTTGCATGGGAATAGAAGTCTTGATACTCTAACAAGGCTGCCCTGACCCTATTCAGGACTTAAAACAACCTAGGTTTTAAGATAATCCCCATGTGTTTTCATGTCTGCTCTATGAAAGAGCGCAAGCCTGGGAAGGAACACGCTTTGGCTGTTCTGATTTTTGAAAACAGATAGCATCATCCATAGCAGCCTAACCGGGGTCAGAAGTTTTATAACCTGGGTGCCAGCTGAGGATAGCCTATCAGAGCCCGTATACAAAGCAGTTACCCTGACTGCTACTAGCGGTCACTGGAGTAAGGCACTATCACCCACAGGTACAGAGCTTAAGGATAGAGGAGTTGAAGCCAGAAAGGACAGCTCTGCCAGGCTGGTAGGCCATGGGGCACAGTGTCTGCCTGTAACTTTACATTTGTAGGTCAGATCTGTGTAGGACTTTTCCAGATCACTTGCCTTTGTACTGCAAAGCAAAATACTTTCCCATTTTCTTGGCTATTCAACTCTTTGAAGGATAGTTTTCCTAGTGTTATCAGGTGGAAAATGTCACTGACTCTCCAGGGTCCGTGATTCTACACTGTCTCTTCTCAACAGATTTAGAGTGTCTGCTTGCTCATCTGTTTCTTTTCCCAAACAGGCTTGAAGTTAAAAGTATCTCAATAGTTAAGGGGCTATTGTCAGCTTTCTTGGCACAACTGAATATTGTTACTTCTCTCCGAGGGCTTTCAGTATGCCTGACACAATTACTTCATTTTTCACCTACCAGTCAAGACTGCTTTTGAGCCCACCCCTACCTCCTCCCTCTTTTCATGTCATCCTACCAGGTCTCAGCTAGCATGATACCTCCTATATCAGCGAATCGCTCTTGCTTGCCTGTCTTCTCTCACTGTGCTGGGAAGTTTATGCCCCTGCCTCTATGCACACCCAAGCCCAGTGCACAGTTAGACATTAAACAACATATGATCCTATATTTATCTAGTTATATCCACTACCTACTAGCTCCTTCTGGACCATCTTCCCACATTCTCCTTCCAATGTCATAACTTGTTTTTCTCATTTTCTTTCTTTTAATAGAAGCACACTGAGTTCAATGAATCCTCCCTAAATGCATATAGATATGGGAGCATCCACAGGAACAAGAGCCTAAACCAATCACGGGCCACACCCCTAAAGAAGACTGATTTTTCCACCATTAAACACTATCAACTGAAAATTATCCTCAGATAGAGGTGCAACCTCATGAGCCCCTCCACATTCTTTCCGGAATGTTGTCTGCCTTGATCTGGAGTCATGGTGTCATGGTGTCATGGTGTCATGGTGTCATGGTATCATGGTGTCATGAGGTCATAAGGTCATGAGGTCATGAGGTAATGATGATGTAATGGCCCTGTCAAAACTGTGTCTTCTTGGATGCGGCAGGGCCATTCTACTCCTGATACTACTACTAGTTTTAATATTTGGGTAAAAACTGTCTTCCCTCCCCATCTGTTGTCTGCAGAGACAACAGAGGTAAGGAAGAATCTACGTGGCTGAAAGATACAGAAGCAGAAGGGAAGAAACCCCTTTGCCTTCTTATAGGTCCTTGAATGGCTCAGCACCAGGCAGAGTTACAAGAGACAAAGGCAAGGGGAAACCTAAAGCATGTGTCTCTGACCACCACAGCCCGTTCAGAGGAAGGAAATGGAAAAGTGCCAAGTCGCAGGAAGTCGAGACAGAACCTCTGGGAACAGAACCATGTTGCAATGTAAATAAAGCACCCAGAAACTGTCTGGGGGGTCACCCTTGGAAGACCCAGTGGAAGTGGGCATGATAGCTCATGCATATAATCCTAGTACCTAGAAGGCAAAAGCAGGGTGATCACCATGAGTTCAAGGCCACTCTAGACTACATAGTAACTTTCAGGCAAGTTTATGCTACAGACCAAGATTCTGCCACACAATTTTTTTCTTTCTTTTCCTTTCCTTTCTTCTCTTTTCTTTTCTTTCCCTTCTTCCTTCCTTCTTTTCTTCCTTTTTTTTTTTTTTTTCTTTTTTGGTTTTTGGGAGCCCTGGCTATCTTAGAACTCAGTCTGTAAACCAGGCTGGCCTTGAACTCAGAGATCTGCCTGCCTCTGCCTCCTAAGGACTGAGATTAAATCTATGCACCACCACCCCAGCCAGCCATCTCACACACTTATTATCAGTCAAAACAAATGACCAATGAATGGTAACGACTGACCCTTCCTGGTTCTGATGGAAATTGTAAAGCGGGTTTAGAATTACTTTTGGAAGTTTTCCTAGTCACATAAATGAAAAGCTCCCCTCTTGCACATGGGGGAGAGGAACAAGGAGCCATGAGAGAGTGTGAGGCTCTGAGGAGGCCTCTGCTGGTTCTGCTTTCTTCTCACTTGGAGGTGCTTGGTGTGTTGGAGCACTGTGCTTTTAGGGTATCACTTTCTAAGCTTCAACACATGCCTTGAAGAAGCTCTGTGAGTTCAGACGAAGAACAAAAGAAAGCTGGCATTCTGGAGACAACGGAGGGCATGATAAGATCTCATGTGTGTTTACTTCTCAGTGTAAAAGGGCACCCATCCGGCAGGGCCAATCCAGCCTCAAGTCTGGGTCCCAGGCCATGACCTAGAATCAGGCCTGATTCCTGGCTTTATCTACACTGGCTTCTCTCTGGGTTTTACAATAGTCCAGTACCAAGTGCCCCTTGGTCTTCTCTTTGGACATATATAGTCCTGTCCAGGTACATACATATGTCTGTCTCAGCCATATCCCCTGTTACCTTTCAAAACAACCCCATCTCCATCAGGTCTCACAGTGTTTGTGACTAGACTCCTCCTGAGTGGTGTATACAAATGTCTGTTGATTCCAGATAGGAGATCCACAACAGATTAAAGTGACGAGTCAGTTCAAGTCCAGCTTGGTGAAGCAGTGGATTTATTGGGTGAAGGGTTTCTTACAGGACTGTGTGCACCCAATGGCTATGTGTACACTTATGGAAGGTGCACACATGTCACCCAGATGGTTGCATCACAAAGTACCTACCCTGGCATGGATAGTGGCTTCCTAAAAGCTGAATGAGTAAGGTCTTGCCTTCTACCACATGTAACCTACAGAGCCTCCCACGTCTGTGAGCAATTATATCACCAGTTCCCAACCTGTGAGTCTTGACTTTGGAGGTTACATATCAGATATCCAGCAGATTAGATTCTCACATTATGGTTCATAACCATAGCAAGATTACATTTTTAAAGTAACAAAAAAATAAATAATTGTATTATTGGGGTGGGGGGGTCACCAGAATAGGAGGAACTGTATTAAAGGGTCACAGCATTAGGAAGCAGAACTGTATGTATTGCATGTAACAGGGATGGGAGAACCAGAGTAATGGGGAGGCTAGAGTCTCAGAGGATGCTCTAGTGGCTCTCCCTGGTCTATGAGGAGCCATCAACAACAGGTCTTAGCTTTTAACAGTCTCACATTGGTAATCACCGCTGATGGATTTAATATGCTAACTACCTGGAATAACAGAGTTCCAAACTCTGTTTCTCCCACTAAGATCTGTTCTCTGCTGTCTTTTTCTGTGCATCATCCAGACTCGTCTCATGAGCCATCCCTAGTGTCACATGTGACATCTGCATCTGTGAGTCTTTTCTCCTTCAGAGGACACTCATCATACAACAGAGCATTTAGAGGTGACTTTTGCCAAACTGTGGTCAGTTTTCACTTGGATGTACAGATGCCCAATGGGGAACTAAAAGTTTGACCTCTCTACCTTTATTCTGTCTGTCTCTTCAGCTACCTTATCTTCTAGTTCAGATTTCTGTGCATGGCTCTGTACATATTTTGATCGCTGAAGGCATATTCCTTTAAAGCTGGGCATCCTCCCCATTCAACGCTGGAGGCACCAAGACCAGGGTAACTAAGGTATGTTCAATGTTTGAAGTTTATAATAGCCAGCAAGATCAAAGTGGCAAGTCAGTTCAAGTCCAGCTTGGTGAAGCAGGGGATTTATTGAGTGAAGGGTTTCTTACAGGAACGTGTGCACCCAATGGCCATGTGTACTCTTATACATAAGCTTTTGCAGGGTCCTGTGCCAGGCCAGTGTTGAGACATCTCCTGTTACCCAATTGGACCTCAAGAAACTAAATGCATCCCACCTTTCAGACTTGCCCTCTTCTCTGAGGCCTGATCTTCTGTAGTCACTCTTGGATTCATGGATAACAGGTTTCATCCTGTTAAGTACTCCCCCTGGCCCCTGACAGCAGTGACTTTATCCCCTGTCCAAGCTCCCCATGGCTATCCTGAGATAATGATGACTAGACGACTGGTGACTTAGACTGTTGGCTTGTGCATGCTCTGGATTCCTCATGTGTGACTGAGAACTTTTGTCAGCCCTTGTACATAAAGTGACTCCTCAGCCCTCCACCTTCCCAGAGAGGCCATGCTGAGAACCTGAGGGGGGAAAAAATCCTCTCCTCCTTATCATCACCTTCTCTTCTCATCTCTTCTCCCCTCCCCCCTCTCCACGTCTTTCCTTCAGTGTCTCTGTGTGTAGCCCAGGATGCCACAAACCAATACTCTTCCTGCCTCAGCCTTGCAGGTGCTGGGATTGCTGGTGTGAGCTATCATTCCCAGCTGTCTTTCTCTCTTGGGTGCCTGGGTGAACCTAGCTGGTGCATCAAGCACTGTGGTCTGGGACTCTGGTTGCAGTGGGATAACCCCTGACCCATAGGGTAATGCCAGTCTGCTCTGCAGTTACAGGAGCATGTGACACAATACTGTGGTGTCTTTATCCCCACTGCCAAGCTGGGCACTAGAAGGTTTTCTTCTTTCTTTTTCTATTTTTCTCCTGTCAGTAACTAGTGGTCTATTCCTCTCAGTGAGGTACATTTTGAACACAGCCGTTTCTGTTTTCCCATCTAATGACTAAGGTTAAAAGCCTTGCCTGCCTGTTTATAATACAAACAAAACATGCTCTAAAATGTGGTTATCACGCAGTTAACTCTCTTGGCATGTGGCAAGAGGTGAAAGTCTACACTGTCTCAAAGAGCTTGGCCTCTGCTTCTGACCAAGGCTTTGAATGAGTGAACTCTGTCCGAACGGAAGCGTGCTTGGGAGCGGAAGCTCTGTTGAGGATGCCGCTGAGCTCTGGCTGAGGCTGGGGGATGAATGGAAACACTGTTATATTTCACAGATGTTCTTCTTCCCAGACCTCTGCTCACCATTTACAAGTGTCTGTATGTTTTTTTTAAGATGGGGAGATATGGGCTTTCTCCCTCCTGGGTGCATAGAGGGCATGACACAGTGTTTGTGGAGTAGCTATCCCAACTGTTGTGACCAGAGTTTCTGTCCAGATATTGAGGGAGGAAATTGACTAGAAAACAGTGGCCAGGAGCCAGAAGGCTGCACTACAGAGTGTTCTAAATTTAGTGCCCGTTCGCCTAGAGAGAATAGAGGAGGCTTGTTCAGGCTGTTTCCTTAACGATGCATCCTGGGCCCCAAAGCAGAGTCACAGAGGAGCTAAGCGATGTTTATATGTTCAAGAAAAATCCAGTAATACTTGCATGGAAGCTTAGCTGTTTAATAAACAGAATAGCCAATGGCCAAGCATTTATTTAGGCTTAGGAGTGTAAGCTGCAAAATCACCTTGGAGAACACCATTGGGACATTTCTACTCTGAGGGACGGCTGAAGGACTTTCCAAAGCTCACTTTACATCCAGGTGTTTTGGAGCAATGAGGATGGTACAGACAGATGTCCACCGGCTTCCATGGGTTTAGGAACTGGCACTGCCTCTGTGTTCCTCCCCCAGAGCTGCAGACCAAGACTTGGTCTCTGCCTTAGTCACAGTATTTATCCCTATGTCCTGAGCGAAGACCTATAACATCCTAGGGTGGGCCAATAACAGTAAATACAACGGACAGAAATCCCTGAAGCTTAAGTAACAGTCGATGGGTAGTAATTATGGGTACTTTCTATGTTCTGGACATTATTCTAAAGGTTCTGTGTATATTTGTTCACTTAATCATATCAATGAATGAATCTTGGGATGATTAACTGCTATTTTACCTGTGTGGTTTAGGGCCAACTCAAAGCCCACCTGATATTCTTTCTTACTAGCCAACATCATCAACCTAGCACTGGCCAGAGAACTCTGGTTCACAAGCAGTACTGGAATCTTTATGGGTACCTGTGTAAGACTTCATGGTGGGAGACTTCTACATGTTATTTCACAGAGAGCTTCTCACTTCATGTGCTCTGATATGAATCTTGGTCTGGTGTCTCCATTTTCATCTCCATGTGAGAGATTTATATATCATAAAATGTGCCGAATTATGGAGAATTTATATCTAGTGGCATCTATGGCAGCAGAATGTTTAACATTACTTTGGGCTCTTTCCTGGTGACATGCCTTTCTAGGCCTGCTCACCTGGGTTCAGCATGCAGAGGTGGGTGTAATCTTCCCATGCTGCCACAGTTGTTTCTGATCATGATGAAGGACCGCTTGCTTTTCAGTAGAGTTGGGTCAGGATGCCATGTGTTGCTAGTTTGAAATCATGAACTTGGTGTATGTAGGAAAGAGGTTCCATTTACTGTGATCTCACTTTTCTCCTTGAAAAGCAGAAATTAGTAAGTTTGAGATATTGGGGTACTGGGCTAGAGAGACAGCTCAGTGGTTGAAAGCTCAGTGGTTAAGAGAACACACTGTTCTTACAGAGGACTCAAGTTTGGCTTCTAGCACCAATATCAGACACTTCACAACCATCTATAACTCTAGATGCAGAGGATCCAATGCTTTCTGGCCTCTGTGAGCATCTGAATACATGTGTATACACACATACAAAGACACACAGACACACTCACACAATTAAAAAGAAAATGTTTTTATAAACGAAGAAATTCAAAGTATTGATTGGTTATATTTTCATAACATAGAATAGGCATGCTGCTAGTCTCTTTTCCAGTAATTCAAGTAATTAGGAGTTCATTGTGGAAGACAGAGAATATTATAAAGCAAAACTGAAGCCACTCCCCTTCCTGCACACAGACCTACTTCCATCTCTTCAATGTTGCCAAATATCTGCTGGGTAGATGGATCATTGTAGCTGTACTTTGAAGTCAGGTAAAATAAGTCCCCACTCTTTGTTAACACAGAGACAAAGAAATGCACATATTTATCTCATTCTTATCTCTTAATGGTATCTCTTAATGGTTTATCTCTTAATGGTAAAACCAAGTATACTCAGGGCCTCCATCAGCAGTCTATCTCCTTCTTTCTCTTTCCCCGTCCTGGGAATGACTTCTTGAAAGTTACCTGGGACCTTATTGCATTTCTTAATTTTCTATTAGCTTGCTTAATAATAAAGGTGCAGAAAAGGAGCCCAGCCATCACCCCTTTGCTGTTGTGCTTCCCATGGCTGGCTGGCTGGCTGGCTGGCTGGCTGTCTTCCGGTGTTCAATCCCCACTCCTTTTGCTTCAGAAAAGCACATTATTGAGGTTAGAGACTATGTTACATTTTATGCATGGAAAATAGCAAGTGCTCAGAGAGGGTTCCAGCATCTCCTTCTGGTAAGTGCCTTACTCCAACACATCAGGGCTCACATTAAGATGAGAAATCTTAAATTGTTTTGCAAAAAACTAGAAAGGAATCAAACCTCACCCCAAATGCTCAGGGCTGTCTTCTCCCTCAAGGCCAGTGGGTAGGGTCCTCAAGCTTTATCTCTGATCTTCAATCTGAGCTCCTGTCCATTTCTGTATTTATATATCTATAGTAGAGATGTGCTGTGATGGGCAGGAGTGAGCATGTTTTTCTCGAAATACTGGCCGTCACTGGTCACCTATCAAAGGCAGTGTAGTACACAGGGCACCTGCCGAATGATGTTTACAGAGGAGTTAGATGGAGTTAGGCTGTAAGAAGCCCATCATGCAGTTCATTGAGAGAAATGGATCCTGATCCTTGGAGTATTTGCAAAGTTTTTAAAATGCAAGTGGTGTGTGTTTCTGTGTGTGTGTGTGTGTGTGTCTGTGTGTGTATGTAGGCAAATATTGAATGTTTGTGCTCAATCCTAGCTCAGTTTCTAAAATCAAATGATGAAGGGACCTGAGCTTTATAAGCTCCACTCCTCCCTCATGGTTTTCGAGTAGCTGGGTCTAGTAGCTATTGAGTTATAATTTGTAACAACAAGGAACGTTTGTCAGAAGGAAACTTGAAAAAGCAGCAAGAAGGGAAGGCTTTTCCAGCGGGGCTATATGTGGTAACTCTGTTTCAAGTCTGTTTCTCTTGAATGGATGAAGGTTCTTCAAGCTTATGAGTAATACTGAGCTTCAAAAGAAGTGACGTAAGATCATCACAGCTAATCCTTTCGTAAGGATGCTGTTTTTCTTGAGTAGAGTTAGTCATATTCTGAAAGAACCTAAGATTTCCTAGCATATGAGCACTGTCCCCATGATGCTTTAGTCTCAAAAAGGCAGGCACAGCCAGGATGGGTTTTTTGTTTTTTGTTTTTTTTTTGAGGGGTGGGGGGATAGCTGCAATACTAGGTAGATTAAACACCTGGAGTCAGAAACAGATACATAGTAGTCAAAGCAAACATGACTTTATCCATGTTTGAATATTCCTGGTTTATTGCAAATTAATGTCAAAGATTTCAGGGAGATTCCTGAAACACCAAGGCCCCATGTGAAGTCCAGCATACCACACAAATGGCTTTTGCTTGTTTATAGTATCTGAAAAGTTATGGGAAGAGTAACTCAAGATGGCTGTACTCAAGGTGACTATACTCAGGATGGCTGCATTCGCGTCAAGTTGAATAGACCAAGACAAAAAGAAGCACTGTGGGGGGTCTAATAAAGAAACAAATGCTGGAGCCAGCTAGGGAAGCTGGGTTATAAGTAGCTGTGCTGGCGCCACTGACTTCTACTGCTCTTTCCAAACAAGTGAGGGCATGGATGTAAAGGTGTTTAAGAGAGATAAACAAATGTTGCACTAGGGAACATGTGCATGTCTTTTCTTGTCTGTCCTTTCGTAAGTTCAGATAGGTCACATTTGGCCTTGTCCATTCTTACAAGATCAAATATGCATGTTTAGTGTAAATACCAAATTTTACTTCAAATCAAAATGAAATGGTTTTCAGATTATCTTCAATGTGGATTATCTGTACTATTTTTATCCTAAATAATGGAAAACTGAATAGGGATAATGATAATAGTGATATTTGTGACAGTTCTTTTCTGGTTCAAAGCATTTCTTGTTGAGTGGAACAAACAAAAAAACTATATAAATGTTAGAGACATTTTGTGCATAATATTTTCAGGAAACCTGTATCTGTGTACATAATAATTTGCCTGCCTTAGAATTCAGGATGACACTTTCTTCACATTCAAGATAACAATAGATGCACATTTTCTATCCAGGAAAAGACGAGCACATTCCGTCCCAGCTAATCAAGGTATTTGTACTCCAGATATGGGTGGCCCGAGCTAAATTGCCAAGTTAAGTGCCATTCTTATACGCTGGGTTTATAGCCGTGTAGAATATCAATAGGAAATTTGTGCGTGAAAGTAAGCAAAGCATGGCTTTGTGTTATGGAAATTACAAAACCATGGCTCAAATAGGCTTTTGAGATATCTTAAGTCAACCTGACTTATAAATCCCAAGGTATTATGCAGGATCTGCAAGATCGTTTGCTAGGCTCTAATATGAGTAATTGTGAGTCCCAAGAAGTATAAGATTTTCAATGGAATGGAAATTTTGCCATGGAATCCCCAGCCCTCAGATTTACTTCTTGACAGCCTCCTCCGATTCCCTCTCTCTGTCCTCCCTTCCCTCCCTCTTTCTCCCTCATTTTTTATCTTCAAGCGGTAATTAAAGGATTTAATGAGTATCATTCTTTTCCTTCTGAGGGTGTAAATTTACCTTGGAGCTAAATGGGACCCCTCCTTTCAACTCTTGAGAGTTAAAATCTTCCTGGACTGAATAGAAAGTTCTGCAGTGGTGTGTGTTCTTAGCAAGCACAAAGACTTACCTCAATACCAAGTAGTTAAAACAATCTGATAAACACAGTACACTTTATTATATTGTTTAGATATACTGGATATAACAGGGTATAGTACATGTTCTGTGTTGCTTCTTTACATTCACTCCTTGCTTTGAGCACACAGAACCCATTTTCCTTGGGTGTCATCCCTCTAGAGGTCTTGGATCTCAGGTGGAACTTTGTTCTAGCTGTAGAAGGGGGTCAGTGTCACTCCCAGGGAGCCTGACAGAGTCTAAGTGTCCCCAGTCCACCTTAGTCATGATACTTGATTTGAGATTGTGCATCTAATTTCACAGCTTCAGATTCACAGAATTCCCTATCATGTGTGGCCTTAGTTATTCCTTTAGAGCCTGAGACCATCCAGTCAGAGTGAATAGTGAAACAGACATGTCTCTGTTGCTAGAAGATCTAAGTTCTATGTGCTTATGGGCCTTGAAGAAGTAGGGTTTTGGTCTAGTTGACATCCTCACTGTCTTAGTAGAAGGCTACCAATCTAAGATAGAGAATGATAAAGACTGAGTTAGAGGCATACTTTGTTGTGCCTTTCCTTTACCAAGCGTTTGGTGCTCCCACTGCACTTGGTAGTTAACATGAGCCTGTATTTACACTTCCTCTTCTGACTAGGCTGACTTACCATGAATTTCCAGCTACTACCAGGTCAATAGAAACTATGTTTTGTTTGACTATGAAGCAAGAGAAGAGTTCAACCTGCATCTCCAATCTGAGCTGTTTAAAGCACGGGTAATAATAATCCATCTTGTACTGATTGGGCTGAATATATTCTGTTGTGTTCTGGAATCATGTTTAAGTCTAAGTTTTTAGTATTAGATCAGGAGGAATATGAGTTTCTTAAGTGGTCTGGATACCCACGATCTTACCTTGCTTAGTCTGTGAAGAAAATACACACTCTGTTTTCAAGAAGGGCTAGATTGCAGTTGGCAGCTATTGATTATCTGTACTGTGGAGTGGAGACATGGTCTTAAATATTACCAGAGGTTATTTATGTTTTACTTTGAAACATAACCCTTGGGGAATGACTCTACCTTCTTCATCATGTCCATCTTAGACCAATGCAATAATATATTTATTCCAGAACATTCCTGTTAACATTATAGGTAAGATCACTGGCTGGTATCAGAAGCCTTCTCAGGTTTTGAATTTTGCTGTGGATAACTTGTAAGGCAACCAGATGCACACAGCAGTGTGTGTTGTCACTCAGTGGGGCCCTAAGTCCCATCACCAGCACCATAATACATTTTTAAAACTTAAAAGTATCCGCATGTATCCTATTAAGAAATCCATTACTTATTGGAAGGTATGTGTAGGCACAGTGATTTGGAAAGGTGTTCCTCTGAAGGGTTGCTCTGCAGGAAGGTCATGTGAGTGTTAGGAGCTTACCCCATGGTCTGCCTCTCAAACCTCAGCACATTTTTCCGACTTGCACAGGGTTTGTGCTAAAATTGGCAGTGTGTCTCCCATTTTCAGGCAAGATGTCTCTTCCTGTTTAGACTTCAGAGCAGAGAGCTGAAAAATGCTCAGAAATGTGCCATCTGACTGGAGTCTGTGATGTTGTGTTTTGTTCCAGTGATGAATTGGCTTTCTGTCCAGTGAAAGCCACTGGAAACATACGGTTTAACAGTTGGTTGTAGGATTTGCTGGTTTTGTTGGAACCCCAGAAGCTGCCGTGGCTTGGCCTTGGTGTGCCCTTGCAAACCCAAGACACTTTGGTCCATGTGTTTGTTGTATCAAAAATGGACACATATTTTGTTTCTAAATCAAGGAAAACAAATTTCGTGATTGGACTGTGAATGAAGTGTGGATCCCTTCTCTTTTGAGCACCTCTTGACCATTCCTTCTGTTTTCCTATCACTAGGAGACGGATCTGCTCTACCATGTTCTTGTGTCATTTCAGTAACTGGGATTCTCTGTGTGCTTCTGCTCTTTGCTCATCCCAGCCTGAACACTGTAATTTCTTCCACTCTCCTGCAGCAGACACCCCAACCATAGCAGAGGTCATGTCTCCCTTACGGTGTTTTACTGCTACGTTGCTGTGGATTGGAAGTGAGGACTGGAACAAGTGTCCCAGACCTAGAGACCCTCAAGCTCACCCTGACAGAGTTCCTTTATTCCCTCCTGTATCAGGAAGCATTGCTTGCTCTTTGTCTTTGGAACTCTGATGAGCTATTCTGAGTAGCTCCTGCCAGCCTCTAATTCTAATGTCTGAACATGCTGGGATTTGTGAACCTACTGCTGATTGTGGTCCCCGTCCATGGACTTACCTCTCTTCTTGTATGTACTATTTTCTTTGTTTGAGGGGCTTCTTTAGAGCAGCAAGATACAAGTTAACATTGGGTACCACTGGATCCATTGGCTCAATGATGTTAGAGCCTGTATCTTTCTCTACAGCTGTGCTTGATGCTATGGCTTCCTTCTAGGTCAGACTTTCTCTCTGCAGCACGGGAGATGAATAATGATAACCTCAGGTTTCTGACCCTAAACATGAAGACTGAAAAGAACAGAGGCCACCCTTCTGCTCCCCACATCCATTTTACAAGCATTGTGGACCAGCACACTACAAACGCACAAGACGTATACCATGTTTCTAGATGGTGGGGAATCCTCACTTGTCAGCCTGAGGGGTCTGCCTGTCATGATTGATGAGCTGACCCCAGAGCCTGTGCAATTAAAGTGTCCCCTTGAAGAGCTGACACTGTGTGAACAAGTGTCTTCTGTCACAGAGGAGGACAAGCGAGTGCTCGTCACAGATGATGTGTTTTCAAGAGCTAAACGGACAGAGTAGAAATAAAAGAAGAAAGCTTCATATTCCAGATCATCAGCTTGAATAGGGATTTTTTTTCCCAGATACCTTATTCTTTAAAATATGTAGCTGTAAGCTGCCTGGGGTCACATTGTCCGTGTTTCTGTCCCCTTTCACTGCCTTCCTCCAGTATCCCCATATTGCTGCTCCCTGATCAGCATCCAGCCTACAGAAAGCTTTTCTAAGAGTCTGCTGGACCAACTGGAAATGGAAGTCATGATTCCAGCTTTTGATTCTTGATTTGCACCCTGACCCACATCCTGGAAGCTCCCAGAGCTCAGATTCCTGTAAATAAACTATCACGAATGTCTCGCCCTTGATTTCTGTTCAGGGGTCTTATTGTTCCCAGGTTGTTCTGTCTCTCCTGCCACAGAGAAGCTTATGGCTGACTCAGCCTGATATGAGATGGCACAAACTCATTAAAAAAAATTTTTTTGTGTGTGGACTACATTGTGCCTGGATCCATCTGACTTTCTCTCTTGACTGTGAAACAGATTTTTCCTCCATTGGCTGGCTGTAAGATTTTGCTCATTCCACTTCAGGTTAACTTCTGCGGATGACTTCAGGGAAATGAGCTCAGGATTCCAGTGAGGACTCGGGATGTGTCAGGTTGTAGAGGACTCTTCTCCTGTGTGCTTCAATCACATTCTTTCCAGGCTTCCTTCCCGCAACCCAGGCTCACTCCTGACCCAGCACCAGGGACAATGAGCTCGGATTAATCACACATCACTTTCTTTCTTTATTTTTAATTGTGTCTGCCTGTATGTATATGTGCATACATTCACCTGTGTGTTCGGGTATGTATGTGTGTACATGTATTGCAGGTCAGAGATCAACTTTGAGTGTCATCCTCAGGAATCAATCACTATGTTTTTGTTTGTTTGTTTGTTTGGACAATGTCTCACCTTGGCCTGGAACTCGCCTAGTAGACTTGGCAGGTGGACCAGTGAGCCCCAGGGAACCACCTGTGTGTGCTTCTATAGTGCTGATTTGTGATAAGTGCACAGCTCCACATTCAGCCTCAGGGCTTTCTATTTACAGCAAGCACTTTACTGATTGAGTTGTCTCCCCAGTCGCCAAAGCACTGTGCATGGGTAGGTTGGTGTGTGCATACGTGTGTACGTGTGTGTGTGTGTGTGTGTGTGTGTGTGTGTGTGTGCACCTTGCTAGAGTTTGAACCCAGGATTTCATACACGCTCAGCATATACTCTCTTGGTGATCTGTAGTGCCTGGTTGACTTTTAATTGTGCAGGTGTATAATTGCAATGTCATATTCAGCAGGGTGCACAGGTGCTGATGCAGAGTTGCTGATGTAGTGTTGTTGCTGCAAAGGTGCTGGTGAAAAGGTGTCAATGCAGAAGTACTGGCGCACAGGTGCTGGCACACAGGAGCTGATGCAGACGTGCTAATACATTGTTCTGGGCATGTGATCATAAATGGAAGGCATTTGTGCAGCTTTGAGCCAATGACTTTTGGCTGAAGTGATGAATGGACTTGGTATGTCTGTGTCTTTGTGTCTGTCACCATGAGTGTGGCAAGATTTGTAGAAACGCACCCTCAAAGAATAGTCTGATCGTGTGACAAGTTGTCAACAAGATGTCTCTTTACTTCCAAAAGAAGTGTGAAGTGCAGAGGCAAGGGGCTGAGTCACTGAGCTCAGTAAACACAGGGCTGCCTTCATCTTGCTAAGATTTTCCCAGGATCCTGTAGCATAGGCACCCAAAGCCAAGTTGTCCTGTTTTGTTTTTTTTTGGTTTTTTTGTTTTGTTTTGTTTTGGTCTGTGCAAGAGAGAAACACTTGCACAGGGGCAGCAGCTGTAGAGTGACAGCAACCCAGACGGTCATTGCTTATGGGAAGTTCTATGAGTCTGTACTGAGTAAGAAATTGGACTTGAAGGACAAATGAATGGAGGCATGGAATTCCTTCATTCTCGAGTATTTATTCTCACTCATTCCCTTGGTTTCTCTTTAGGGATCTTCACTCTGTAGCCCAGGTTGGTCTTACGCCCATTACCTTCCTGTCTTACCTTCTCAGTGCTGCTGTTGTGAGGATGGACCAGCACATGAGCCTCTGTGCTGAGTTTTCGTTTTAACTATTTCAGTACGTTTGTTTATGTATGTGGATGTCTGAATGGGGCTGGCATGCAGGGCCTGCAGCCTGTGTATGGACATCAGAAGACAACCTGCAAGAGAGCTGGTTCTCTCCTTCCACCATGTGTGTCAGGCCTGAAACTCAATTCCTCAACTTGGTGGGAGTTACTTTCACCTGCTGAGCCATCTGGCTGGCCTAGTGTCCTGAGTTCTTAAATGACAGCATTAAGAATTTCATGCGATAGGGGGTTCTAGGGAGGGGAAATGGGGAAAGGGGATGGCATCTGAAATGTAAATAAATAAAATATCCAGTAAAAAAAATAGAATTTCATCTCTAGAAGTACCCCACTAGCATGCTTTGGAGCCATCCTCATTTAAAAGAAATAGAAGATCTAGAAGGGTGAGGGTGTTAGGCTGAATGTGGAGAGAGCCCTTGAGATGCTGCCTGGGCAAATAGCCAGGAGGAGAGTGCAGACCTGCCTCCCTGAAAGTTCCAGTTCAGGCCTTTGCTAAGTCACCTGAGAGGCTGCAGAGCTGAGCTTTAGGAGGATTCAAAGAGCTCTGAAATTTACATTCCGGCAATTTCCCTGGGGAGCCAGGGAAATAACTTTCACTGGGACTTCAGAGTAACAGGCCACAGAACAAAGAATGAGGAAAGGACTGGGCTACTGGGTGACTGATACTTCTACCCACTTGAAGCCCTAGAACAGAGCAGCCCACTCCTAACCCAGCCCTGTGCCAAAGCAAGTGAGTGCTCTCTACAGAAGACAGGATCAGTGGGGGTAGCAAGTTTTTCTGTAACTTTTTTTTTTACAGTGCGACTAACTTAAAAATAGCCAACTATTCCCAATATGACCCATAACTGAAAATCAGAAGAGGTTAAGGCATGAAAACAGAAATGCTGAGGTGATCTACTTTTTGGAACTATTTAGCTCTAAATAGCACTAGTTAAACGATTGAAGTATAGCAATGGTTAAAACATTTATAGTATAAAATGCCAAGATAGAATCTCTACACAGAGAACTCAGTCTGCAAACGGGTGACCAATAGATATTTGAGAACGTAAACAGATTATAAATTAAAAACTCAGAAGCTTGGTTTCATGTGAGATTTTACATGCTGAGAGAGAACTGGTAAACCAGACTTTAGACAGAAAATAAATTTGGCCTGTGACACCAAAAGAACCTAAGACAGGGAAGCAGAGAAACTCAACTCAATAGCTGGAAGTTGCAGAGATGTAGTACCTGCCACTGGGGCCCCTGGAGAAAGGAGAAGGACAGAGAAACAGATAAAAGCAGGGTGTAATGTAATGACTGATGCTCTAAAAATACTTATTTACTTAACCAGTTATGCAGTGTGTGTGCATGCACTGTAATATGTATGAGGTGATCAGAGGGCAGCTCTTAGGGACTGGTTCTCTCCTTCCACCATGTCAGCCCCAGGGATTGAACTGGGGTCATTGTGCTTAGCAGCTGAGCCATTTTCAGATCCCATAGCGGATGCTTTCCCAAAACAAAGATCATTAAGCTACTAGTGTAAAGAGAAGCTGTAAATGCAAACATGTAAGTGCAAAGGTATAACATCTAACTGCTAGAAGCAAAAAACAAAAAACAAAAAACCAAAAAAACAGAAGAAACACAAAACACAGACGAAGAGAAACATGTCTCCTGCCAACTGAGTGCAGACAAGAGGCTGCCCTATGTGTTGTCTGACAGGAACAGTACCCAGGCCTACAGCAGCCCATCTGCACAGCTGAGGGAGCCTGCAAGTCAGTGAGTTGAGATCTACAGTTAGATCTGAACAGGTTTAATGTCAGAACATGATCCAAGAATGGAGTCAAGTAAGGAGATTTCTGACTGCTTATAAGAAACCTCAAGAAACCAAGACAAGAGTCTTGTGACCTCAGTTTCTTTGGAAAAACAAACAAACAAACAAACAAACATGGAATTGTTCTTGGAATGTGCTTTCTTGACCCTCCCAGGTGTAGCAGATAGGAGCAAGCTTACTTCATCTTATTCTTTATAAATGGCTCTTGGTATGTGTTTATATGCCTCCGGGTAAAAAACATGTTTTTGTCACATGTGGTTTATCCTTGTGATTGTACACTTTACTTGTGTGACTCAGCTTAACCCTCAGAGTATAAAAAAGTCTGATGCTCTGAATAAAGCTGGCTATTGCATGAGACTTTAGTCCACCTCATTAATCAGTTCTATTCTCTCAGTGTTCATCAACAGCTAGAACAATAAGCAATTCAGCATCATAGGAAAGCCGAATCCTTACAGGTCCAGCTGCTTTTGCTAGGTTTGTTGTTGTTGTTGTTTTGTTGCTGAAACTTAACAACCTAAGGGAGGAAGGATTTATCTGGGGCTCACAGTTTACAGGGATACAGTCCATCGTGTCTGGGAAGGTATGGGGAAGTGGGTATAGGTTTGCTGGTCACATTGTGTATGTAGTCAGAAAGTAGAGGTGCCAGCATGCTCACTCCTTTCCTCCATTTTATCCAGCCTGTTGGTTCCAGCCCATGGGGTGGTACCACCCACCTTCAGGGTGGACCTTCCCTTCTCTGTTAAACTTCCCTGAAATCCCACTGAAAGACATCCCAGGGGGGTGATTCCTAGGTGACCCCAAATCTAATAGTCAAATTGACAGTGACCATTAACTATCTCACTAAATAGTAGCATAATATCAAAAATGTATAAAAGATAAAATATTCCCTATGGTTCTAATTACAGGATGGGAAAATTTGCCAAAGGGGAAATAGGCTGAGAATATTGGCAAAATATTGACAATTGGGCAGTTTACAAATACACATCCTGCCATTCTGCTCTAAGTCCCTTCAAAGGGGACTGATATCTTTCTGCTGTGTAATTGTACAGTTGAGCAAGTGGATCTATAAGAAAAAGTTGACGAGGGGCAGCCCCTGTGGTAATGTGATTTGCTGGCAAAGCACTTTGCTTTTCTGCCAGCATGCAAATCTTGTGACAGCTCCTTGGCTTCAGGAGTAGCCTGGAAAAGGAAACATATGCAAAAGAGAATGAGAATTCTACTTTCCTTCATGTTTTGGTGTTTCACACAGCTCATCAGAAATGTACACATTGGCTGGGGTGTATCTCCTCAGTAGAGTTCCTTCCTGGCATGCCAGAAGCCTTGGCTTTGGTTTCCAGTGCCCATACTCAAAGCCAACAACCAGTGGATGGCCACAACCATGATCAGCAGAAGCAAGATCCAGGGGGCTGCTAATAATTGTAACAACTGAAAACAGGGCATCAAGTTGGGAAGGGAGATGGATTGATAGTCTCATGGGTATTTGGAGGGAGCTAGGTAATTGTTGGTAGACAATACTAAGTATCAGAACAGTTAAACTTGGCTTCTCAATATTCATTTTGTTTTCTGAGTATGAGTCATTGATGACCAGTAAGAGCATCTTTATTGATTAGAAGTGATAGAGGGAACCAGGAGCTTCTGAAATGGATAACATGGCTTGAGGGGTTGGGGGACAGAGTTTAAAAGAAAGTGTCATATTGCACACTTGCTCCCTTTGAAACTGCTGTTGTCTACCAAGAGAGAAACAGCTTCAATCGGGGCTTCTTAGGTTAAGGATTTTTTATTTTCCTAATCAGATTTGTAGCTTTGAACTTCAATGAAAAAAAAAAAACTGATTTTGTAATTGTTCATCAGTAGAACTGCGTTCTCGCTCTGGTTGTCAAAGAAGCCCAGCTAATGAGAGCAGGTGTTGGAGAGAGAATGAGCCATAAAATGATCTCTCTCTATCTGTTGAACCTAGACTACAGAACTGAGAGTCACTGAATTGGCCATTTGTTAGCATGTACTTCAGGATTCCCTCCCCTCCCCCAATCCTTCACAAAACACAAAATTTAAGCAACAGTATTCATTTTTATGTACCACAGATGATGAAAGGAAGCCATTGCCTTAGGTAAAAGAATTGATGGGCGGAGTTGCTTTCAAATGAGTGGCTGTGTGCTGCTTTCTAGGAACTCACGTTCCTCCTTTGCTGGGTGACTTCTGGGCTCAGTCACAGATGCTGGGGACATAGGACACACTAGGGGAAGAGTTCTGTGTAATTCCAGTTCTGGCTTCATTCTTCCCCCTGCCTCTTTTGCCTAGGTCAGAAGTAATGACAATCTACTGTTCTCCTTTTTTACAGTTCTC
This sequence comes from Mastomys natalensis, assembly GCA_021653895.1. Taxonomy (NCBI): domain Eukaryota; kingdom Metazoa; phylum Chordata; class Mammalia; order Rodentia; family Muridae; genus Mastomys; species Mastomys natalensis. The sequence goes on from JAJTUV010000178.1 coordinate 161,292, forward strand.
CAAGAGTTCTTAACTTTTATAAGAATTAATTGAATTCTCTATCAAAAATCCTGAAAGATTTTGTAAAAAACAAAAGTATAAGAAAAGAAATATAGAGATAGAGATAGAGATAGAGATAGAGATAGAGATAGAGATAGAGATAGAGATAGAGATAGAGATAGAGATAGAGATAGATATCTCCACACAGAGCCTAATGTCATTTTGCTAGAAACTCCATTAGGAAACAGAAGCTTATAGCATAAGATCCTGGCACTGCTTCAAAATGCAGGTACCAGAACCAAAATATTCTTTGACTGGCTCCCTAACCTTAAGATACTACTTAAGGATGGATCTAATATCTAAAACTGCACACACCGGATTGTTAGCAGTTGGTCATCTGTGAGGCATGAAATTGAAAGTCGACAGAGTCCTCATTATTGCTGGGATTTTTTGACCCCTGTCCCTCAGGGGTCAAATCTGTAGGTTGCTGCTTGTATCAAAATGTGTATCTGCATTTCTATTGCTCAACCTCCTGTCTATTTGAATAATCTCTAGATTATTTGTAATACATAAAGCAATATAAATACTATAGAAATAGTTATTATGTTGGGTTTTCCAGAGAAGCATGATTTTTAAAAGTCTGATATGTTTAAGACAGATACATTTCCTTTTCTGAATAATTTTGTTCTCTATCCAATGGATCCTTCTGCCTTAGGACTCACAGACATGGAGAACTGATTTGAGTATGTTCTTCTTCCTCTCACCACAGACAGCAGCTGCTTCCCTGTCCTCTGAGTGTGTCTTTATCCATTGTTGGCTTGCTGTGTTCTTCCCTTAAAGTTCATAATAGGGTCAGGGCTGAGAGCCAGAGACAGCGCTTGCCTGACATGCAGAAGGCCTTAGTTTTGAGCCTTAGCACGGCAAAAATAAATGAGTAAACAAGTGAATGAACAGATGAAACTGTCAGCTGTGACTGAACAGTGTCCCCAACATTATGTGGCATATCTGTCATCCAGTGGTTTATGGAGCATGGCTTCATGGGAAGATGCCTACAGGCTTTGTGGTTCAAATGACCTTGTGGCTTGGTCATATGTCTACATAACACTTCTCTGTCATAGGGACAATTTCTTTCCTAAAGCTCCCCCAGGCTCTCTTTCTTGTGTGCCTCCATGCTGGGGACTATTGCCTATACAGGAAGGACAAAGGCTTTAGAAATTTCTAGTAATGAAGGCATAGGAACAGCCCTGCCTGTAGATCTCACCTGTATTCCTTGTGTTAAATGATGTCTGGGCAGTCTGCTTCTTGGTTTCATCCTTTGTGTCTTCATTCTGTAAGTTGAGATCATCACGATAAAGTGGCTTTGCAGCTTATTAGATATAAATGAACTACTTGTCAGTATAAGGAGATGGAGCAGCTCCTTGGTCATTAGCACCTGAAAGATTTGTGGAAAGGTTTAAGTCCAGTTTATTTGTTTGCATTGTGGAAAAAATGTAACTGTCAGACAGAGAGGGCACTGCTTCCTCCATGCAAATGTAAGTAGAAAGAATCAATAGTCTAATTTAAATGTTCATGGTAAGGGGGATGTGGCTAAAAGTATCATCTCACTCTGGGTGAAACCAGGTCCCAATAACAGCCAACATAGAAGGTCAGAGACCCTTGGATTTGCATACTCCATGGCCATGGTAGCCAGCACTGAGTGACTCCACCTCAGCTTTTGCAAAGTGGGCATGGTAACACTTGTTGTCTTGGAGGAATTATTAAAGGACTCAGTATGAAAGGCCTTGATTTAGATGTAAGGCTAGCTTCCTTGCTTCCCCTTCAGAACAGAGTCACAGCTGATAGGTGCTTCCTCAGGTTACTGATTCTGTGTTAAAAAATTTTAATCCACGTTCTACTAAGATAGAAACGTTTTTCAGATGTACACTCTATTCTTTTTTTTTTTTAAATGGATATTTTATATACATTTCAGATGTGATCCCCTTTCCCCATTTCCCCCCTGTTGTGGATAGCCTCAGCCTTGTATTTTGATCCTAGTTCCCAGTAGATAGCTTCAGCCTTGTATTTTGATCCTAGTTTCACTTTCCTGGGAGGGGCTGCAGAGGATGATTGAATCTGTACACAGAGGACATCTTGTAAACCTTCTGTCCAATTAAAACCTGTAAAATAAAGGCTAGAGCCAGAGATTGGGCAGTAGAAGGGGAGGAGGAGAAAAAGGCTTAGGGGAGGAGAGAGTGAGAGGAATTCGATATAAAAGGAAGTAGAAGCAGAAGGAGAAGCAGGAGAAAGCCGGCAGTAGAAGGAAGTCTACAATGGAGGGCCCGGAGCTGGACAACCATGAGGCCTGGATGAACAGCAAGTTATAAGGAATCTCATAGCTGGGGATTAGGGTAGTGTAGTGGTAAATCTGACCAATCTAGGTGTGCTATTTATACCATAATTATTGAGTTGTGTCTTCCTTTACTGGTCTCCTTCAGGTAGGAGATTTACCGCGACAAATTTGGCGGATTAATTAATTTCTTCTACTACACCCCCCAACCCAGGAACTCCCTATCCCATCCCCCTCCTCCTGCTTCTATGAGGATGTGCCCCTACTCACCTGCCCACTCCCACCTCGCCACCCTCAAATTCCCCTACACTGGGCATGCAGCCTTCATGGGACCAAGGCCATCCTCCCCTACATATACAGCTGGAGCCACGGGTCCCTCCCTATGTGCTCCCAGCTGGTGCACTCTGTCCTTGTCTGTGCTTGCTTACAACCATGTCGTCCACGAAACGCAAAAGTGAACTGACTTATTAAGGATCTGTAAGCAAGATACTCACATTTTACACATACATACTCATAGGAAGGCAGCATGATTACAATAGAGATTCCAAAAGAGGAAATTAAAACATACTTTGAATGGCGCCCCAGGCCTTTTGCCTTTGGACAGGTTATCAGCATGCCTCCTTGGAATGACACAGTAATCATTTAGGCCATTGTTACTTCTCCAGATGACATGGGAAAACATCTGTGTGCTGTGGTTATGCAGAGGCAATGCATAACTTTAAAAGATCTGACTTCTAAATAACTCTCAGGACAGGACTACTCTGCCTGGCACAGGTGCCTTGCTCTCTATTTTGGAATCTGTTTCCAGAAGACCTGAGATTTGCAGCATCTATCATGGGGAATCATTGGAATGTCTGTGTCTGGGGAGAAGGGGAAAGAGTGCCCAGTGAGCCAGCTGACAGATGGTCACATCTTATACACAGGCTGAGCCCGGTTTGAAGAGTCCTGTATGTCACACTGAAGATGTTCCACTTCATCTCATAGCAGCCGGGGAACCAAATTCTTTTAACCTTAAGATGAGACAACCAAAGAATGTTTAAATTGAAAATATTTAAATTCTATAAAAGAAGCAGTGTAGAGTTTTTTCCTTAGCCCGGCAGACCAAGTCCCAGGATAACAGGTAGCTATCCTTCAGAGCTAGGATCCAGGCTTTAGGCATGAAAGACTTCATGTGGAGGTTCAAAAGTTACAGGAAAAGATTATGAAAATTTCAGAAAACTGCAAGCTATGTGTGATGAGTTTTCTCTGAGGAGTCTAAGTTTATCTGTGTGCACCCTCTTCCTAGTGGATGGATGGAAGAATGAACCTTTAGCAAGACAGGACTGTCCTTCTCCCTGTGACTCTCCCTGAACATACTGACAGTATTCAGGGCTGTCTGCTCTCACCTCAGGGCTACTCATTCCCTTGATGTCTGAGACTCTGTCACAAGTGTGACACGGGTGTGGTGGCCATAGCCTTTCTCATAATAGGCTATTTGTTGCTGTTGTAGCAGTCAAATTTCACATATCAACATTCACTATAAAGCCTCACCCTATGCTATGGTCTACACAGGTTTGCATGTGGAAAGTGTGGTCTGGAGCTGGATCACAAGGCTCCTTACCCTGCTCTGAATGAGATCATTGGGAAGTAGGGTCTAGAGGCAGAAAGTAGATCATAGGGTCACCTTTAGGTGGTATAACTTGTCTCCAGGACCTCCTCTTTTGTGTTCCTTCTTTTCGTCTCTGCTTGTTTGCTTGCCATGAGAAGAGCAGCTTTCTGTGCCCTGCCCTCATGGTGTGATGTCTTTGCATGTCTGCATTTGTCTGGTCTGAAGCAACAGAGCAACCAAATGGATAACTCTTTCTTAAGTTGGATATCTCAGTTATTTTGTCCCAGTGATGATCTAAACACCCTGACATTTACATAATGGAATATTACTCAGCTATTAAAAACAATGAATTTGAGAAATTCTTAGGTAAATGGATGGAACTAGAAAATATCATCCTGAGTAAGGTAACCCAATCACAAAGAACACATATGGTATTCACTCACTGATTATTGGGTTTTAGCCCAGAAGCTTGAAATACTCAAAATTCAACTCACAGATCACATGAAGTTCATGAAGGAGGAAGACCAAGTGGGGGTGCTTTGGTCCTTCTTAGAAGGAGTAACAAAATACTCAAGGGAGCAAATACAGAGACAAAGTGTGGGACAGAAACTGAAGGAGGGGCCATCTGGAGACCATTCCACCTGGGTATCCATCCCATGTGCAGTCACCAAAGGTAGATGCTGATGTGGATGTCAGGAAGTGCATGCTGACAGGAGCCTGATATAGCTATATCCTTAGAGGTCTTCCAGAGCTTGAGATATTCAGAGGCAGATGCTCACAGCTAACCATTGAACTGATCATGGGGTTCCCAATGGAGGAATTAGAGTGAAGACTGAAAGAGCTGAAAGGGTTTGCGACCCCATGAGGAGAGCAACAATACCAACCAACCAGAGCTCCCAGGGTCTAAACCACCAGCCTGGGAGCACTTAGGGAGGGACCCATGGCTCCAGCTGTATATGTAGGGGAGGATGGCCTTGTTGGCATAGGTGGGAGAGGAGATCCTTGGTCTCATGAAGATTGGATGATGTGTGTGGGGAAATTTGAGGGTGGGGAGGTGGGAGTGGGGGGTAGGTAGTAGGGGCACATCCTCATAGAAGCAGGAGGAGGGGGGATGGGATAAGGGATTCCTGGGTGGGAGCAGGGAGGACATGGCATAAGGGGATAACATCTGAAATGTAAATAAAATATCCAATAAAGAAAGAAAGGAAAGGAAGGAAGGAAGGAAGGAAGGAAGGAAGGAAGGAAGAAAGAAAGAAAGAACAAAAGAAAGAAAGAAGTTAGAGTTTAGGAGAGTACAAGAGGACACCGCCCATGCAAGTTTGACACATAATCCAAGGAAACGACAAAATTGGGTCTTTGCTTATCAAAGCATAAGTTTTAAGTATGAATTCATTTTTATTTTCTGTGTATGAGTGTTTCCCTGAATGTGTGTATGTGCACTGCATGAATGCCCTGTGCCCACAGAAGCCAGAAGAGGGCACTGGATATGCTGGAACTGAAGTTACAGACAGCTGTGAGCTACAGTGTGGGAATTGAGAACAAAGCCAGGTCCTCTGCAAGAGCAGCCAGTCCTCTTAGCTTCTGAGCAACCTCTCCAGTATAAGTTTCGGAGAAGAAAAAAAAAAAAACCTCTCTTTATTGTCATAAGAATCAACCAGACTAGCTTAATGAATTCTTAATGTACATAAATACTCAGCACAGTTCCCAGAAATGTGCAGAGAGTAATCCTCAAATGAGACAGAGAGAGAGAGAGAGAAAGAGAGAGAGAGAGAACTGGGCATGATGGCACACACCTTTAATCTCAGCACTATAGAAGCAGTGGCAAGTGGATCTCTGTGAGTTTGAGGTTAGCCTGGTCTGCCTGACTCAATAATAATAATAATAATAATAATATACACATACATATGAGACATGGAGAAGAATGACAATGAGAAGTTATGGAATCCTCATAGGACAGGCCCAGATGTTTCCTATAGCAGAAAAAGAATTGGACTTTTGTTCTCTTTTGTGACATCTTGATCCATAGCCCAGGCTAGCCTAAAATTCACTATCTTTCTGCCCCCACCACTCAGGTGCTAGGATTATAGGTATGTACCATACAGCCAGCTGACGGCAGGCCATTTGTTGCTGAACCTCATCCAGTACCACATAATATGTTAATGTTGATCTGTAAATCAGTCCCCTTGTAGCCAAGATTCCAGGAGACAACTTGACTACTACTTTGCAGTACAGAACAAATGGCAGATGAATAGGCCTGCTTCTCCAGTCACGTGACTGTTTAAAGCAGCCTGTTTCCTTTGTATATGCTGGTCAACAGTAGCCAGTGAATTCTAAAGTCTTGCTCCTAAAGCCAGGAAACATAACACTTGAAATATACACATGAGATTGGATCTCTCTCTCTCTCTCCTCTCTTCTCTCTCTCTCTCTCTCTCTCTCTCTCTCTCTCTCTCTCTCCCGGTCTTTAATTTTCCTTTCTAAAAATAAACTTCTATATAATGAGTCCTATACAAAGCTGAAATGATTCAATGTGTCTTTTAGTGGAATGTGTGTATGTTATGCATTGGTTTATGTAGCGCATTAAAGTTCTCATTGTACTGAATCCGTATCCACTTGTTTCAGGATCCTCTCAACCATCTGTTTCTGCTTCCTCTGGTAGCCCTCCAGGAGCCCTTCTTTCTGTCCCTTACTTCTCTCTCAGGTCTGACTCTTTACCTCAGTTTCAGCTGGTAGATTGAACTCAGAGTCAGAATCTTCCTGCCTCGGCCTCCAAATGCTGGAATTCCAGCTGTGTACCACCATAGTTGGTTCATGATGTCATTTTTAGACACAGAAGCCAGGCTTCCATCTTGTCCTTTTTTAGTTCCTCTGTTGAGGCAAACAGGTATATTTACATGATACCTATTCTGGAATTGTTGTGGTCCAGCATTCTCAACTGGAACCCTGAAGTTTTAATGAACCTCTGAGAGTCATTGCCCTCTGACCCTTTCTACTGAGTGTGTTTCCTGGCCTGGCCTGAAGAACAGATGTCTCCCTGGTGGGAGGAATCAAGCTGCCAGCTCAGTCAAGGGTCCAGGGTATCACTCCTAAACATAAGCTGTGAGGTAAGCCCTGGCCTTTAGAGACCAGAGCTAAAGAAGTGTTGTTCTTCCCCTTACTCCCTTGACACAAGCTGTGCACAGCCATAGTACTCCCTGCCATCATCCATTGTTTCAATTATCAACTCTCAATTCTGATATAAAATTACAAAGTTTCTGAGATAACAAATTCATGGTTTAAATGACTTTTGATACATTGTTATAATTACTGTATTTTATTATGCTATTCGTGTTATGGTTTTATTATACTTTGGTATCTAATTTATAAGTTAAGATATCTCTCCCTCTTTTTTCTCTCTCTTGTATACACATACATTTAACAGGGTGTATGTAGGGCTAGGTATGTCTGTAATTTCAGGTATTTACTGAGGGACTTAGGATGTTCTCGAGAGTGAAGGAAGACCTCCTGTACTTGGATCTGCCCTGCTTATAAGAATTGTAGACATATCACTAACCAACTCATTTCTGTTCCAACCTTTCTTCCTGCTGGCTGGCTACCTCCCACCTGTCTTATTATAATTTACAGGCAAATAAGGAAGTCAGTTCCAAGGCCTTGTGCTTTTTAGGGAGAAATCTAGGCCAAAATAGAGATGCAAGGATAGTAAATTTGGGGCTCAAATCTGAGAAAATTTATGAAGTCATTTGGATCCTTATTGAATTGAATCTCTACGTGATATGTTTTTTTTCTGCTGCTTTGGGGGAAGGAAACAGAGGCTCTAGACACACTGGCCATGCAGTTTGCAGGGAAATGGTCTCTTGTGTAAAGTTACCCATGATTCACTTTGGTAGACCTGTTGAGATGTGTAGTCTGCAGCCTGTCTGCACAGAGACTGGGATGTTCTGGAACCTCTCTGAGGTGCACTCCGCACTCTGCCCCAGCTCCCCAGTCTGTGTTACCAGCCGTTTCTACTTCCTGACCTTCCATTTCAAAGGACTCATTCTGACCCCTCATTCACAGCCTCCCATTTAGGCTCTTTAGCCAGTTGTTGTCACAGATGATAACCGCAGCCTGGAAAGATTCTTCTGAAAAAGAAGCCATTACTCACTTGATTACTTTCCCACATCACACACATCTCCCCCTCCTTTGTGTCCTACAGCAAAGTGACATTTGTAAGCACTTCTAAACCCGCTGCTGTTCCTTAGTGGGTGGAACTGGGAGCTTGCTGAAACCTTTAGCCATGTCGTCTTCATTGTTTGGATTTTGGCTCTCAGCTCAGAATCTAGACTACTGATGAAGGTGCTCTGTACAACTGAGCAAACGATCGATCTATCTTTGTCTCTTGCTTGCCCTGAAAGTTTCCTAATCCTCAGTCCTATGCAAAAAATATGTGTGCCTCATGCTTTCAAGTTTCTGCTTATAAAGTAAACACACCAATGACTGAAACAAAGCACACTAAGTATTTATAGTACTAAGAACACTAAGCACAGCTGACACCGAGGGTCTCCTTGCCTTTAATAGTTGAATGCAATCTGACTCAGGCAGCAAATGCCTTGCAAGTGGGCATGTAATATTTTTGAATATTTATACTTGCACGCAATCAGCATTTTTTTCAACAGTTTATTTGGGTGAGTCGAAGTGAACCTAAAACGCTATGCAAAACAAACCCAAATACTGTCCAATTCTGAAGGTTTGCACTGAACCCACTGAAATGTTATGACTTTGGGTGACTCCCCTTGAGAAGATTACCTGTGTTTGGGTGGGGACATGGAGAACTAGGCAGACAGACTGTCAGAGAAGAGGGAGAACAGAGAGGCTGAGAAGGTGGGGGGGGGCAGATTAAAAGATACAGATTTAAAAGAGCACATAACATGAATTTTGGAGAGAAGCCTACATCTTCAGTTTACATCTTTCTAGGTCTTTGAAAATGTGCTCATCTAAACCTTTGTAACATAAGCAGTTATAAGGAAAAGAGAATCATGGGACGATATGGCCATTTAGAACATAGCCCCTCACTGTTTCTGTGCCTTGGGCATCCTTGGCAGCCTGGAGAACTTCACAGACTGTTTTCAGTATCATGCTTCTACTTGCATCAAACAAAATATGTAACACTGTACTAGGACTGATTAAATCAAAATAAAGGTCTCCAGATTTTGAAAAAGATACAACATGTGAAGAATAATAAATGTCTGTCTTTATCTGTCAGTCTGCTAATGGCAAAGGCCAATGCAGAGCTGGCTATCTAGGGTGAACAGCAGAGCTGGCCATTTCCCATTTGTTACTGTGACAAGTTATGATAATGGGGCATGAAAATCTCTGTTAATTTTTAGCAATGGCAAAATTTTAAGTACTGCTAATGTGTCTAAAGTCTATGATCCATATGTGTTAACGTTTCAAGGAAATGCTACATGCGAATTTCACTGAGATTTGTTCCCCTCTTCAGTTTTATCCATGCCCCATCTCAGGGATGCCTGTGGTTTGGTTTGGAAAGAAAGAAGAATTGAAAATGGGATAATGCCTCATAGTATCAATTTCTTTTGCTTACGTCCTTATTCCAATATAAAAATAATAGAGCTATGAATTTGATCAGTCCACCTGAAGTTACGCTATCTCAAATTAATGAATTCATTTTGCTTTTTTGTTATTGTTTTAAGCTTCACAGAAAGATAAATTGTCTTGTATTTTTAGCAGTAGGGCAGGACCTATGGTTAACCTGGCACTGTGGGATTTTATTGTTAGGATCATAGATTTCTCTAAGCATGTCCAGTGACTTGGGTGCTCCCTTTGGGTCCATGGGTGTCAATGTACTTGGTATCTGACAGCCTGGAGTTGTCTGTATGTTCATTCATAAGAAATATCTTCAGATCCCCGTGGCCCAGAGTCTGCCCTTAGTATGGCCTTCGGGCCCTGTGCAGCCTGACTTTGGAACTTTACAGGAAAGAGAGAGAGTTTGAAAAACTGCAGTACCGCAAAGTTGCATGACCTTCTTTGTCCTCCACAGAGGAAGTTCTTCTGAGTTGTTGTGTTTCCCACATGGCCATCGGGTTCCTTCTAGTACCAGGATTAATTTGTTGCCTGTAGGTGAAACTCCATTTAAACCTTCTCAAGCACCTGTCTGCCCTGCTGAGCATAAATGAGCCTTTTCTGTGGAGTGTGAATGTCATCATTAGGAAAATAAGTTTTCAGTCATCCTGAAGTAGCATCAAGACTTGGTTGTGCTCATGGCTCCCATGCTGCCATGTGCGCATGTGTGCACTTGCCACTGCTGTCCTTTATGTGTCTTGCTGTTCTTCCTCTTCACAACCCAGCTTTCTCAGGACTTGACTGTGTTCTGCCTTAGAAATCTCTAAGGGTGCAGAAAGCAGACAGCAGAGTTTCTGTTCTGTGGTCAGACTTGGGCCTAGAGACCCAGCGATACTTTGCTGTGACCACTCCCTGGTATCAATGCTCTTCATGTCACTGATAAACATTTCTAAATAGACAAAAGCCCAACCTCTCATTTCTTTGTTTTTCTTGCCTACCAATCAATATCATGCCTAATGGATTTTTTTAAAAAATATAAAATTAATGTGTTGATTTATTTATATTTGTGATCCTATAAAATCTAAAGTTGTATTTTATACACACAAATATATACACACACATATAAACATATATATACGTATACATACACACACACATACACATATATACATACACATACAAATATACACACACATTATAAAACACACAAGACGTTTGTTTGTTTTCTCCCTGAGCAGTTTTTCCTTTTCCTCCCCCTCTGGGACCTGCACAGATGATGGAAAAGTATTTCAACCCCATTCAAAGACTCACAGATGCGCCCTAACAGGCTCTCACAGTGAATCGCCTCTTTGGAAATTATCTCCCATGGGAGTAAATAACTTCCAAACCCTCACACATAGTCCAGAGCATTTGACTTGTGTGCTTGTGAAGGTGGAGGTCAGCTTCCAAGACTTCCAGTGAAGGCAGCAATGCCACCCTGGAAAGACCTTTACAAAATAGCGCCCCAAGCTACAAAGGAAAATGAGTTCTAGTATGAACAGCAAATCGCTCTTAGCTTTGCAAGTGTCTGGTTGCTTCCCTGTAAAACCATTCCTAAAACAACTAGGAAACTGATTTCTTATGAGCGCTTAAGCTCTTAAGAGCTGAAAAACCATCTAAAGCTTCCACCTGAATAAAGCAAGCCACCACCATGTCTCTACCCTCTCAGAAAAGGGCGGTTGTCAAGTTTGTCTGTGTATGCATTTCAGCTTCTTAAAATGAGGCCTTGTAATACGCAATGTTCAAAAGATAACTTTCCTGATCCAAGGTTTAGTGTATTCCTGAGCCACATCATCTGTAAGTTGGTACTGTATTTACTGGATCACTGGGTTGCTTACCCTGTTGAGTTGGTAGCTTTTAGAGGGCCAGGGCCATCTTTCCTATGCCAATATCAGCAATCTGGTAGAGTAGCCTCGTAAGTGCTAATTTAATGAAGAAATGCTGCCCTCCAGCATGCTGTCCTCCATGGATGCTTATTCATCCCAAGAGACAGGTCAGATATGACTTCCACTGAGGAGTCTGTACCAGGACCCATCTCCCTGAGCTCAATTTCACAGTTGCTTGTTCTGTGCCTTCCATGTGTGTTAGGAGGTCTCCATCACTGCTCCATGGCTGTATCATGACCTTTCTATGTCATGGGGCTTGAATAGGATGAAGACTTGAGTCTTACACAGTGTTGGCTCTCTGACACAGTGCACAGCGCCTGGTGCAGTGCTGGCAAATGGTGTGGGATGTAGACGTGAGATGTGATCAAGATGAGGGTGTAATTGTAGATTGATGAAGCCTTGGGTGCCTTCCTCAGAGAGTTAAGCATGTAATTTGGAACTTCCTGTAGAATATCTGTTCTGCTCTTTCTAGAATATTTCTATGAAGAAGAAAAATGGAAGTCTCTGCCTGTAAGAAATGCAAAGTGATTTTATAAATCCATCACCAATTTTTTTTGTTTATAATACTTCATTCTAGTTGATTCAATAGACAATTAAATGCCTGCCATATACCCAAATATGTTCAAGATTAGAGATGTGGAATTATAAAATATATTCTGTGTGTGTGTGTGTGTGTGTGTGTGTGTGTGTGGCAAGGTTCAGTAGCCATAATATACAGTTACCATTTTCCTATGTCACTTGGGCTAAGAGTCATTTTGGATACCATGGATGCCCAACCCTTTAGTATTTATTCAGACATAAAATCTCAAAGTTATAACTCCAAATTCTGACCCTTGTCTTCGTGAATTTGCTGGTTTCACAGTCCATGATTACCAAGCATTTGTTTTTGCAGACCATTCTCCCCACATGTCAACAGAAAATAAATGATAGTATTGTGTACATATTTTTGTTTTGCTTCACATGTCTTAGTATATCTATATGTGCATGTTTTTTGTTTCTTGACCTGGGTTAGGAGCATTTACTTGTATCAGTTAATCATGAATATTTTAAAAGATATTTTAAAGAAAAATTTAAAAGATATCTAAAAGAAAATTATCCTTGAGCATAATTGCCAAGGTCATTGTTGTTCTTCTAACTATCACATTTCTTCATATTTCATTGTCAACAACAAGGAAGGTATAATCTGTCCAATAGTGAATGTCACGGTGATTCTCCTGGGTCTTCCGGCCAAGTGCTCAATGCATGGGGTGCCTCTGTAACTCCCCAGTCTTGACCCCATGATCATTTAGTACTTACCAAATAATGTTTGTCCTCACCAGGGTGTGTAAGCTAAGGGAGCTGGACATCTGTTTTGAATAATTTGATCTTAAATCGCATTTTCAAAGTAAAGCCCTGTGAGTATGATTGTATCATTTTATTGCATTGAGAAGCAGCAAGAATCAACAGTGTGCTCTGGGCTTCTGAGGAGCCCCCGGGGCTGGTTTAATTGTTTATACTGTATTAAATGTCCTACTGAAATTTCATGATTTTTCAGTGTACTGTGGCAGTTTTCAAAGAAACAGATTTTATTATTCTAATCTCCTGATCTTGCATTCTGTCACCCATTCTTCTTCTCTTAACTTAAGAGAAAATAACAGAAATAATTCTGGCTTCATATCATCATCAAAAGCATAGTGGGCTTTAATTTTTGGTTTCGCTTGTGTGTGTGTGTAATTTGAAAATATAGTGGGGGTTCTTGTTGGTTTGTTTTTAGTTTTGTTTTGTTTTGTTTTTCTAGAGTAGTAACTGAAAACTGAAGGTGACCCTAATAGTTTTGGGGACATTTTGCCATTGATCTTTTACTACTTTGTATTTTCTCTATAGTGTCTATGACCACAGGTAGTTGTTTATCCAACTCTGAGAAAAAGTAGGAAATCTTATCTGTCTCTGTGTGTGTAGTTAAAACACTTGCCCTAGAACTAATGAGACCAGTATTTAAAAAAAAAAAAAAAAAAACATAGTTTTAAACATGACCCAAGGCTAGTATTTTTAAAAATACTTCTGAATGGAGAGTGATAGCAATTTTCTTTCCAATGGGTCATTGAGGAGGCCAAAAATATACATGAAATGCTCAGTGGAGTGAGCTGCACACGGGCAGAGCTCCCCAACTGTTCCAATAGATGTTCCCTTGACAACAAAACCCAAGGAGCAAGGACTATACAGAGGAAGTCATGATGTCTGCTGGGGTTGGAACAGACAGGGCTAGAAGGCAGCTACTTCTAGACTCAGAATCTGGTCCCCATTCAGGGGCCTACTCACTGAAATAATAGGTCTACTGCATATAAATCATGGACCACTATGTTTAATGAATGAGAAGTTACTGTTTTCATGTTTGCAACAATTTTTTTATATTAATGAAATAAAACACTATAAAATTAGACACACAGAGAAGTAACTCATAGGACTCTATTCTACAGAAGTAAAAACACCATTGTGTTTCATGGGTATCTATTAGGGTATGCCTGCTAGTATTATGCCTGCAGGCACTAATTTACAATGTCCAACTGATAACTAGATACCATATAATCTTAGCATTCACAAGGCTGAAGCAGGATGTCCCACTTTTACAAGCCAGACTGGGCTGTATCTCTAGACCCTGTCTCAACACAGCAAACAAAAAATAATAGAGTATCCAGCTGGGTCTTTGTGTCCACATTGGCTTGGAGAGTAGTCCACAGCTTGCTACTGGCGAGTGACTAGACAAAGTATTATTCTCTGAGAAATAAAAATAGGAAACTACTTTTAAAAAAAGTCTTCACATTCATATATGGGTTTATATGTGATTGAAAAGGGTGTTAGGGGAAATATTCTGCTGTCTCTGTTGTCTAGGTTTGAATGTGTCTAAATATCAGGAAGAAGGGCTACTTTTTTGTTTGAAACTGTTAATTATAATATTATTATTGCTACTGTTATTTTCATCAGTAATATTTTTGTTATTTTGGAAAAATAGAGAAAAAGTTAAAACATGGGAAAAGAAAGAAAGTCAGGACATACATGTAAACAGAGAGGAGTTCTTTCTCAAACCACCTGGCTATGTAGCTCTTCACTGTCTTGAAAGATAATCAGAAGAACTTCCCCATGTGGAACTCCTGCTTTCTATGTGGGTCTGTTTGTTACCAGGCAAAGACATACTGAACTTAAAGAGGTCACAATGGAAACTATAAAGTAGCTAGACATTATGGCATGTGGGATCTTTAGCTAAAGAAAAGAGTCAAACATGTTGAAGATGGAGGGATGGGGCTCCATCATTTTCTTCTCTAGAACTTATGTCTAATGAAATCTCTGATGTCATTAGGAATAGAAGATGTTTTTCAGAGTTGGTTAAAACAACAACAACAACAAAGTAATAGCTTCAATAAAAGTAACTCTGCTTCCTATCTTCAAGCGGAGAGATACAGAAATGTATCTGCAAATCTGCTTTGGAGCTATAAACCTGGATCAGCCACCTAGTTCCCTTTAGTTCCTGGAGGTAGAAAGCATGAGACTCAGAGAATGCCAGGCTTTGCTCGGAATCTCTTTCCCCACCCATGTGTAAAATGTTACACATGTCACAATGTATCCAAGTAGATATCAAGTGGGTAGTCCTGAGTACCAAAGCTCCAGCTTTGCCGTCTCTAGTTCATTTAGGTAGTTGTAGGATCTCTTCTCTCTCCTGTCTCCTTTTCTCCATCTCTTGTGCTGTTGCTCTGTTTATGTGGATGTGTGCCTTCTTCATAATTCAAGCAATATGTATACATTATAAACTCATTAGTATAACTAATGAGTTATAATGTATACATTATAACTCATTTAAAAAGTTAGTATCAAGTTAGATTTCCAGATATATTTTATGAATTGCCGCTCTAGTTTCAGATCCTAGGGAAAACACGCTAGCTTCTCTGTAATGCTTCCTCATTGATAGACGTGATCCACCATTCAGCTGATATCGGTGGCTTTTTCAAAGAATTTTATTAACATTTAAGATACAATTACTGCAGTGTTCCAGATGTTCACAATCAGAGACTGTAGTTGTATGAATCTCATAGTTTTTTTATCAACCAGATCTGCTACAACTTGGTGTGTTGGTGTCTCAGGACTGAGTCGCTGTGTCGTCTGTGTCATGCAGGTGGTACTGGGTGGGCGGTGTTGTTCATGTGGCCACCCACATGCAGAGTCATCCTTCATCCTCAAAGTGGAGTGGAAGGCTGATTAGGTGTTGGAGTTTTCAAGGAAAGTTTCAGTAGAAATAACCAGTATTTTACATGGCGCTGACAGATCGCAACACTGTATCTACCTCTTTGTCATATGAAAGTTTTTAGTAATTAGTTTTGTGAATG
Source organism: Mastomys natalensis (assembly GCA_021653895.1). Lineage (NCBI taxonomy): Eukaryota > Metazoa > Chordata > Mammalia > Rodentia > Muridae > Mastomys > Mastomys natalensis. The sequence goes on from JAJTUV010000178.1 coordinate 177,021, forward strand.
CAATCAACAGCTTTCTCCATCACCACTTGCTATTATGGAATCTTACTCCTGTAACAAAACACATATACACTTCAGATTCAACAGACTTGGCAACACTTCAATATTTAAATCGCAGTAGGAGACTTTTTTCATAAGTTACACCTAGAATGATTATTTAAGTTTAAAATTGATGTTTAAATATTGAAGAGACATCTAAATATAGGATGCTTAGCTTGTTTTACCAACCCTGCTAGGCTGAATAAAGCTGGACGATAGGAACCTATATAATTACAACTTCATTGACACTCATAAGTTCATGGGTGAGAAATGGCCCTGAAGAAGGTGTTCAGCTGTCCCATCTGTTCCTGCATTGTTAGGGTCAGATTCTGGCTTGGCAGCCCTAACAGGCTAGGCTTGGCCACCTGTCCTCCACAGGCTAATTAAAGAAACAACTAATAGTGAAAAGCAGAAAACAATTTATTCAATCTGGCTACACTAGAAAAATCAACAAATGAAGAGGTCCCTCCCCTCCCAGCCATCCTTGAAGTAAGGTTTAGATTTCTTTTTGTATTTGCTAATGTACTTATTTATACTTATGTGAATGCTTGTGTGTCTTTGTGTATTAACACACACATGTGTATGGGTACCCATGGAGGCCAGAAAGCATCTGAATCCCTGGAGCTGGATGTACAGGTGGTTGTGAACTGGCTGAGTTCTGTGTTGACAACCAAACTCTGGTTTTCTGGAAGACCCATGTAACTGGACTATATCTCCAGCCCAGCATTAAATAGAGAGGAAAGCGTATGTATAACTAAGAAGTCCTAGTTTGGGCACACGGATGTCATTCTGCCCATCACTGATTCATCCTTATTTTGGCTCTCATCTTCCCTACAAGAGGTCTGGTAAATTGTGAGTACTGCTGGAAACCTCTTCCCAGAAATATATTCCTTCTCTGGCTAGCACCAAGCTTTGGCCTCTTCCTTCTCTTCCAATGAGACTCCTGGGGAAATCTCAGTTTCTTGGAGATCAATATTTCAGTAGGTTTTATAGCCAGAAAAGAAATGACAGACATGTTTCTCTTTAGGACAGTGGTTCTCAACCTTCCTAGCACTATGACCCTTTAATACAGTTCTTCATTTTCTGGTGACCCCTAACTACAAAATTATTTCATTGCTACCTCATAAGTATAATTTTGCTAGTTATGAATTGTAATGTAAATATCTGATACGCAAGATAGCTGATATGCGACCCCTGTGAATAGACGCCGTGACCCACAGGTTGAGAACTGCTGCTCTAGGCTCTCCTTGCCCTTGTTGAGATGGTTTCTCATCTTCAAACATATTTAGATTTTAAAGAAAACAGACAAACAGAAACAAGGCCAAACTGTACATTTCTACTCTGAACTAGATCACGAGAAGAGTGCTTAAGGACTCATCATGCTTCCCCACTGTATCTCGCCAGCACAGTGATGTATTCTTTGCTTGCCTTGATTTTATAGATTCAAATTGGGACTTTCCTATAGTCATAGGGCTAGTACATATTGTCTAGTCAAAAACGGCCAAGGACCTGAGTGTCAAGGTGTCTTTGGCTGGAATGTTAAAAGCAATTGTTCTGGATTCCTTCCTTGCTTCCTTCTGTGGCAACTTACAAATGTCTAACATTGAAATCTTTACATTTAAAAAAATATATTCATGTTAAAATTATACCCAGCATTTGCTATAATGTGAACATTTCATATAGCAGGGAAGAGCAATATTGTCCCCAGCGTCTCAGCCATAATTGTATTTCTATTAATGTCAGTTGTTTCTTAATATAATTTACTAATCATTTATTAGTATCTTGATTCTGTCTCTTATTAATTTGAAAGATTCCTTAAATTCTAGACTGTTTTCATAACTTAAAGATTAAATGTATCAGTAGTTTTAACATGAAAGCTGGTTTAATGTTATCTAGGAGTGTTAAAGTGGTCTTTATTTGGGGGGGGGTTCTTCTGGTTTTGATGGGGTTGGGAGAATAGGAATGAGTTAGAGTCTCATCTAGCTTAACCTGGCCTTGAACTCGTGATGTAGTAGAGAATGACCTTGAAGTCCAGGCCTTCTTGCTTCCAGCACTTGAGTGTTGTGGGCATTACAGATATTTACCACCATACTTCACTCACACTGCTGAGTTTTGATACCTTCTTCTTTCTACCCTTTGATCAAGCTTTGTAAATAATTGTCTTTGTCCTGAGCCAGGCAAATAAAATGTCCCTCATTTTCCTCTTTGGGCACATAGGGTTTTTGCACTGGGATGTTGATAGATTTTTTGACATTCTTAGGAGAGCTACTTACTGAGTACCATTAGCAGTGTTTGTTAAACTAGAAATGTCAAAGATAACGCATCTGTTAGAATTTTAAGTTTGGTCTGTGTTGTATGTAAAAGCCTGTTGTGTAGTAATTTCTTAAGGGAGTTGTGTGTTAGGTGGTAGATGCTCATCAGAACTGTACATGTCAAAAAAGAAGGATGGAAGTGGAAGGAGGAAAGGAAGGAAGGAGGGAGGGAAGGAAGAAAGGAAGGAAGGAGGGAGGAGGAAGGAAGGAGGGAAGGAAGGAAGGAAGGAAGGAGGGAGGGAAGGAAGGAAGGAAGGAGGGAAGAAAGGAAGGAAGGAAGGAAGGAGGGAAGAAAGGAAGGAAGGAAGGAAGGAAGGAAGGAGGGAAGAAAGGAAGTAGAGGAAGGAAGGAAGGAGGGAAGGAAGAAGGAAGGGAAGGAAGGAAGGAAGGAAGGAAGGAAGGAAGGAAGGAACATAAGAAGGAAGGAGGGAGGAAGGAGAGGTGTGGGGAAAGGAAAGGAAGGAGGGAAGGAAGGAAAGAAGGAAGGAAGGAAAGAAGAAAGGGAGGGAGGAAGGAAGGAAGGAAGGAAGAAGGAAGGAGGAAGGATAGGGGTGGGGAAAGGAAGGAAGGAAGCAAGGAAGGAAGGAAGGAGGAAAAGGAGGAAAGGAGAGGGAAAGGGGAAGGGGAGGAAGGAGGAAGTCTGAATCAACATTGATTTGGGCAAATAAGTGATATTTTAATTGTGATAATTTGTGTCATTCTGAGATTTAGAACAAAAAAGGGAGCTCATTTCTAAGGATGTCAATCAATAAAGTGCTTGACGTATGGGAAATTAAGCAGCCTCTTACAAATGTTCTAAATAGCCTGCCTGTCAGAACTCGATTGTTGTACTTGAGGCTCATGCCTGAGATACAGTCATTAGCTTCCTTAGAGAGTTTAAAGGTTTTGTTTGTTTTACTTGGTTTTGTTTTCACACATATAAATTATAAAGTACACACCTAGTATTTTTCTAGCTAAGTCACTGAAGCAGTTTGTCTACATGACACAATAAAATCCAATCTAGTTCTCATTAAGGCCTCACTTCTCACATAAAAGACGATCCTGTAGCTACCTTCCCATGAGCCTCTTAAATGTTGCTCTGTCTCTTATGATAACCACCTTGCAGATTCCTTTTATAGAGTGACTGATGGCCCTAAATCTAGGATTCTATGCAGCTATGTCATCTCTGTACATGTAAATATTGGCAAGCCTAGGGGATTGTCCAACTGCCCCTACGATTCTGATTCTGTAGATGCTTTTTGTGGTGACTATGAAACATTTAAAGCATGGGTTTCAGCTGGGGTGTCAGGTTGTTGATAGACAGCCAGGTTTTGTTCTACTCAAAATGCCTGACACACGCTGGATGCTCAGGAGAGTCCTGCAGTAGCTGAAAGGGGCTGAAGATGGTCAAAGGAGTCCTGTGCTCAGCTCATAAGAAAAAGAGCCATCTGGCCGTCCTATGAATCACTAAATTGAAAATTAAATATGTTTGAAGTGTTTAGCATTATAGCAAATGTCTTCACCCTTGAGGTGCAGGGACTCTGCTTGTTAATCTGATGCTACTGTGTCAGTCAGCTTTTTGATACTGTAACAAATTCCTCTGATACACCTTATAAACAGTAAAGGTTTACTTCAGTTCACAGTTTTGGAGATATCAGTCTATGAGTTGATCCCATTCCTCTGAGTAAGGAATTATATTGTGCAGCAAACAGATGGCTGAACAAAACCACTTCTGACTGTCAGGAAGTGTGGAAAGAAAGGAAGTAACCTGAGTCCCACAGTCATCTCCAAGGACATGACTCTGTTAACCTTAGGCCCTCATTAGATCCTGCCTAGTAAATTTCTTACCACCTGTTGACAGGGCTACCCAGAAACCATTGCTCAGGCCAAAACACACACAACACACACACACACACACACACACACACCACACACAGCACGTAGTTAACCAGTGGTTTTGGTCAGGAACTGTGAAGAATGCCACAAAAAAAAAAAAAAAAAAAAAAAAAAGATTCTTGAATTTGGCTGAATGGAGAAATTTTATATTCATGTTTTGTTTCCTGATAGCTGAAAAAGGAATTATTTCATGTTTGTGGGAGGATGAATATTTGCAAAGGATGTAGAGCAGCAGCAGCTTGAGAAGGGCACGTGGTATATGGTGTGCCAGAAGTGAAGCAGGCTGTGAAGACAGGGCTTTCCGCAGCTTCCAGGGTGCTCTGCCTTTCGAGTGCTGCAGGCCACTCTCCAAGAGACTCTGCCCTTGAGATCTTTGCTCCCTCAGCTCACTGATCGCCCCCCACCACCACCCCAGTTTTCAGTTTGCAGAGTCTCTCATCAGAGAAGACCTATCAGCAGTCTTGGCAATACTGGCTGAGGAAGTAGGAGGAGGAAGGGTGTATCTGGGTGTTTGACACTTCAGAGAAGAAGTGAGGCCCTAAAGGGCAGCTTGAAAAGCTTGTATCCTGGGGCCGTTCGGAGTGGACGTAGCGGTCGCTGCCTCTAAAGAGAAGAATTACCACACTTATGGCTGGAGTTCTGCGGTCAGTACTTCAGAGGCCTCCAGGCAGATTACAGACTGTGAAGAAAGGTGCAGAATCTCTCATTGGTACAGAATGGATACGTCACAAATTTACCAGATCAAGAATCCCAGATAAAGTGTTTCAGCCTAGACCTGAAGATCATGAAAAATATGGTGGGGACCCCCAGAACCCTCATAAACTGCACATTGTTACAAGAATAAGAAGTACAAAGAGGCGTCCATACTGGGAAAAAGATACGATCAAGATGCTTGGACTACAGAAGGCACACAGCCCTCAAATTCACAAGAACATCCCATCGGTGAATGCAAAGTTGAAAGTGGTTAAACACTTGATACGCATCCAGCCCCTGAAGCTGCCACAGGGACTTCCCACAGAAGAGACCATGTCCAGCACGTGCCTCAAGAGCACCGGGGAGTTAGTCGTGCAGTGGCATCTGAAGCCTGTGGAGCAGGAAGCAAAGTCCTGATGCCACACAGCTTCAGCTCATAGATACACTTACTGAGGAGATTGTTCTCATTAAAGTGAATGTTAATCCAGTCAAAAAAAAAAAAAAAAAAAAAAAAAAAGAAAGCTTGTATCCTTAATGTCTTTGGGACCAGCTAACCAGGTGGAGTTGCAGTCTGGCCTTAAACCATTCGGTAGCTGTGAATTGATGAGGGGTTGCAGCCAACCAGCGTGAATTTATTTAGACTGCAAACTGAAAACCATTCGAATAGAAAGAAACCACACATGTAAGTGACAGATATTTTCATGAATGTTGTGTGTCTGTATGTGTGTGTGTACCCAGCATCCCACATGGATGGTGGATTGCAATGTTTAGCATATTTTGTACTGGAAATTATAGTCAAAACATTTGAAGACTGTTACACTTGTAGCATAGCCTCTGGAGCATGAAGCCAGGAAGATTGAGCTCCTCTACCTCTGTCAGGCACTCCTGGGGTCCTGGGCTTCATTCACTGAGCTCTGTTTCTTTTGGGTATTTATCTGGAGATGTACTGAGGTCAACTCTGAACAACATTAGACCCAGGCATATGCAGGTACAATTTTCCTCCCTGCCTTCTCCCCCTCTGAATATTTGTTCATATTCATGGCCATCTTTTATGTTGTGATCTGCTGCACCTGTGTTCTCTTCTGACCTGGAATCCAGTTCTTTCTATATTGAGGGCCTCTGGAGGCCTCCCAGCCACCGTGTTGACATCTGTCTTTTCTTTGTCCTCCCAGTCTTCCTTGTCTTCCTCAGCAGCTTCTGCACTAGAAACAGTTGGCTTCTGGAACTTTTTTCCTTTGAGTACACAAGCCAAATAAATTTACTACATTTTTTTCCCATCTATTGTGAAGCAAAAATGTAGTCAGGCCATTATAGAACCGAGTCTTCTATTTCCACAGAGTCAAAGTATTTGAAAATATCTGTCAAGAATTTGTGCTTATACTGAATGTCTAGACTTTTTCATGTCACTATTCCCAAAAGCAGATAAGACTTGATTATGCCACATTAGGTGTGGCAAGTCACCCAGAGCTGATTAAAGTACATGGAGGGTTTGCATAGGCTCTCCATAAATAATTTGTCATTTGTCTATGGGCTAGAGCATACAGGGGTCTCATATGTGATAGAATAGGCACACCTGGGCTCAGTATCATGCTGTCCTTTAGTTATCATATTTAACCAATCCTTCTGCAGGGGCTGGGCATCTCACTTTAGGTCCTGGTCTACAGCCAGCACAGCAAGTGACAGTACTTTTGAAGACATGCTCGTAGGATTGGAGAGAGGGATTTTATGTTCCTTTCAGTGATTAAGAACAAATCCACATTTTATATTTTGTGTGTCTTCTTCATTCCCGTTTTCCTAGCAACTGGTGTTTATGGCATTTTGCATAAATTTGGCTGAGATGCACTGACATTTTGGATTTTCTTTTTTTTTTTTAAGCTTTATGCCTTTAATATTGTATAGGAATTAATAAACATTTTTTATTAATGTAACCCTCAAGAGCAAACTCTATGTTGCCTAGAAACATTAATTCTACTCATGTGCTAAGAAATTCAGATAATATAAAATATTTTCATATACATCTTGCTTTTAGCAAAACCTTTCTGTGACTAGGATTTTTTTTATTGTATATTTTCTTTATTTACATTTCAAAAGTTACTCCCTCTCCAGGTCTCCTCTTTGGAAGCCCCCTATTCTATCTCCCCTTCCCCCCTCCCCTGCCTCTATGACAGTGCCCCCCCATTCACCCACTCCCACTTTCCTGCCCCAGCATTCCCCTACACTGTGACATCGGACCCTCACCATGGGCCTCTCTTCCCCCTAATGTCTAGCAAGGCCATCCTCTGCCACATTTGCAGCAAGAGCCATGGATCCCTCCATGTGTACTCTTTGGTTGGTAGTCTAGTCCCCCGGGAAACTGCTCCCTTGTAGATGGTTTGAACATTGCTGCTGGAGTGCATGGTTTGCCACTGATTGTCTCCAAGAGTCTTCAGCCCAGATGGCCCCATTCACTAGAGTCAGTGTGAATGATAACAGCAGAATTGTAAACATGTTTTGGAGCGGCTTTTGTTTTACTTTGTTTTGTGAATTTTTTTTTTCTAAATTCACAAAATTAAAGGCAACCTTTAGGAAGAAAGAAAGCACAATGGCACATGGAAAGGGATGACCAAATCTGTTTTTTGCTGCAATAAGGTTTTACAAGACTGGCTTTGTAATGGCTGCTTCTGTGTCTGCCTGTGCACTGAGTGGCACAGGGCTGTGTAAGCGAGAACGTCCCTCTTATGTTACTTGGATGGCTTGTTTCCTGCCTGATGAGAGTTTTCAGTTTGCTCAGCTTTGTTTCCTAGCTTGAGTCTCCTCCACAGAGTGCAGATTTTAATGATGGGGTGGAGAGGAATAAGTAATCCAGCACAGTCACCGCTGCCGTCACAAACAATGCTGCAAGATAGTCTAATCAAGACCGCTTGCCAATAGATATGATTAAGCTAAATTTAATTCACCCAGAGGTTTGAGAATGGGAACATTGCATCCTCTCAGAAGAGAGTTTTCCTTCTTTGGGGAAACCCTGATTCCTCAAACCCTTCAGCGCGTGCATCTGAAGACTGCTCCATTTGAAGCCGACCTCCTTGGGTGTTGCTCATTTAATTTGTCTAAAATGTCACATCTTTTGCTTATGTGTTTGTGACTTAAGGGTGTTTTGTTACCAGAACACAAACAGAGTTTCTGTCTTAATTTGAATTATGATTGCCTTTCCTCATTTGCCTGGTTGGTGTGCCTTTTGTGGGGGAAGGGAATTTGAGGGACTACACAGGGAGACCCAATTACCCTTTGAAAACACATCTCCTGTCAGTCAAAATATTGAAATGGAAGTGGAAATTCGGTACATAGGGTTACTTTTTAAAACAGACATAATAGTAGTCTGGGATTGAACAACTTAGTTCTTTAAACATTGGTGGGTGAGTTGACTTTGCTTTCATAGCAAATAGGAGATACATGTAAACAATTAACAGGCATCTCTTCCTTCTGGACCCCTCTAGACACAGCATGAACTTTCCTGAAGGCTTTGGGCTACTAGACTCTGCTGAACACAGCTCTCCCCATGGCTTCTGTAAACCCATTGGTTGTCTAGGTAGGATGCATTGCTGTCAGGAAACACATGTTTGCACGTGAAGGTCACCTTTCATACTTGAAAGTCCAGTTAAGTCCTGATGGCCACACTCTGAAAATGAAGATTACATTCCCTAGGATGTAAGGTTCAAACCAATCGGTTTGTGGTATCCCAACACTAGTGTTTCTCTAATAACAACAGAAGACTTACAAGTTACCATTTAGGTGAATCAGGATAAGACTGGCAGGAGGAAAAACAGACAGATGAATGGCAGAGAGCTACAGTTGCTCTGTGGAGCCCCATGCTGTGCTTAGGACGGTGAGAGAAACAAAGCCACCACAGTTTGGTCATCATGGTATGTTCAACGTTGTGGTGAGCTTTGTCCTAAGAGCCTTTGAGTGCATTCACCGTTAGTTATAGGAGATGCAGAGAGATGAGGCCCCCTCAGATGCTCACACCAAGGTTTTTCCTTAAAGAAAAATTTGGCTGTTCATGTCAGTGGACTGACTTGTTCTGAGACTATACAGAGTAAGAATAGTTTGCCCATGACTGTGGCATGAGTGGAACTATGAGTGTGTCCTGAGGGCAAGGCAAAGGTGAAGAGGATGACTGTGCTTGCAGATGTCTTACCAACATGATGCATGATGCTTGAAACGTTTGCTACCATTTCTGTGAACTCTGTGTTGAAACACAGGGCTGAGATAGACCACCCCAAACCTGTGCAGCCTTGTAGCCAGATAAATACTAAAAACCAGGGACACCTCTAGTAAACACGCTGATCTTCCTGGTGCAGATTCTCCTCCTTCACCCTAAACTCTAGAACTGCAGCTCACCCCCTCTGTTGAAGGACCATGACATTTCTCTTCAAGTGGAGACTTCGTCCTGCCCACTTAGCGACGGGAACCAGAGAGTTTGCCTTCCTCCATAATTATTTCCCCATTTTTAAAGTACAGGAATGGAGCAGGAAGCTTCACAGGCCTTTACTCTGTTCGTAAAGGTTTCCAAGGCAGATTAATCAAGTAGGAGGGATATATCCTGGACACCATGAAGTTTGGTCTTATTCTTTCCTGTATACAAGCAAGATGTGGCCTCTGGGCAGACCCTTTAGCTGGATTTAAAGATAACCATGTATCGCTTCAGATTTGCCTCTAGTTGAGAAATTTGTCCCTGTTTACATCAGAGTTGTGTGGGCATGAAGAATGTGGGTTCTTTTCAGGAACTGGAGGTGCTGCTATGGGGATCACTGTTCTAATCTGTTTTTAAGAAGAATGTCTTGTAACCAAAGAGAGACTACCTTCTGACAGAAACAGGGATAAAAAGAGAAAGGACTGTAAGAACTAGAATCACTTGAGTCTAGCAGTCCTCTGGGTATATCAGGGATAGGCTCCAAAACCCACCATGAGCGTGGATACTTGAAATATCAGATATTCCCCAGCCCTATACACAAGCACTGTGATGCTGTCTGTAGGAGCTTGCAGTCTAGATGGCTGTGTGGTGATGGGCAGGAGGAACTACACAGTGTGTGAGTTACCAGGTGAGGTGATCATTCTTGTCATAGGCACAAAGGAGCCAGACAGCATGAGGCTTGTACACACTACTTTTAGAATGGTGGTTTTCTAAAAAATATTCTAAGAGTTTCATACATGAGTACTTTGAAAAATTTCTGCCCCACTCACTCTCTCCCCTCTATTTCCTCTCATGTCCCACCCTCCCTCTCAGTTCATTCATGAGCTTTTCTTCCTTAATTATTGTTAGACACACACATACCATAGACTACACACACACCACACATACACACACACACCACATACACACACACACACCACATACATACACGCATACTATACACCACATACATATCACACATACACAAACACACATCACATACCATACATACACACACACAAACACACCCCATACACCACACATACACACAAACCACACACACACAAACACCACATACACACACATGCACATACACACCACAATGCACACTATACACCACATACATATCACACATATACACACACATCACACATCATACACACACACACACACAAACACACCATACACCATACACACACACCACTTATACTCACACACCACACACACAGACACCAACACCACATACACACACATACATCATACATATATAGCACACATACACACACATACCCACACACACACACACACACACACACACACACACACACTACACATACACACCACATATACACACCACATATACACACCACATATACACACACACACAGTGTTCTTTTTCCTTTCCTTTGCTCTTTGGAGATACCAGCTCGTTACATTGTCCTGGATGGCCTTGAGGTCCTGGTCTCAAACAACTCTACTGAGTTAAGCCTCCTGCATATCTGCGGCCACAGGCACATCCTGACAATGACACTTCTTACTTTCTAGTCTTTCCTAAATCATACTTGAGGTTCTTCCATAATTTAAAACACATTGCAAACTAAGCCCTTCCCTGATAGGTACAAGATCTACCCTTGATCTTTGTTCTCCTTTAGAGTAGCTGCAGTTATTCCCTCTTGGGGTTTTGGTGGAGTTTGTGCTATCTGTGCCTGTTTGGGTGGCAAACAGGCTATTGGAGAGATGAACTGCAAACTAGAAGATCCTAGACTCCTGATCTTGCCCTTCACTCCTCTGAACACATGAGTAAGACCGTTTCAGAACAGAAACCGCATTCCAGCTTACACTGGTATTGTAGGTAATTGGCACCATACAGGGCTCTAAGGCGCTAACAACTGTGAACACACACACACCATCATGTGATCTTTTAACAGTAGTATATAATATATTATTTAATATAAACTTATATACAATGAATATAAAGGTAATATACAATATAATATTTATATACAATATGACTATATATTTATTACATATTTATATAATGTTATTAAAATACAATATAATATGAAAAATAAGTTATCTATGCTTATGCTTTTAGCTTGATTCTTACAGTATTCTGTTAAAGATAGTCTTCTTGTCTGGTTTTAGGAATCACAGCATGTAACCATCTTTTCTAGTATCCTGTATGTTGCTCATAGATTGATACAAATAGGTTAGTGTTGCCTCGTGCAGCCTTTGAAGAAAATGAGGCTATTTTATGCCTAGTTTTCCCATTGCAGAAGCAAGTAGTCACATGTGGTTAAGAGACACTTGAAATGGGGCTGATGAGAGCAAGAAGTCAGATAACTTTAATAGTGTGAGGTTTAAATTAACTAGACTATAAACAACCACTGGTGGCCACTGGCTACCAGTGGGTCTATAAACACTCCATTGCATGCTTGTTATCTATTAGGTTTATTGAAGTAATGTCCAGGATATTTTTCTTCATTGACCCTATTAATATGTTAGGGGTTTGATTGAGACATAAGATTACAAACTAGAAAGGGGTGAAAGGAACTGGAGTTTTAAGCAAGTCAACTATGGTGTCATATACTTATAATCCCAGCACCCAGGACACTGAGGAAGGAGGTTCATAAGTTTAAGGCCAGCTTGTGTGACATAGAAACACACATCCTTTCTAAAAGATAAAAGTGACTTATTTTAATCTTCAGTGAAACATGTGTAATTACATTGCTAATTCATTTAAATGTTAGTGGCTTTTCAGAGGGCACCCTCCCCTCACTCCCCCAAAAAACTGTTTTGTGGGTTGTGACACTCTGTTTTGTTTCCACAGGCTCCTTCATGCTGGTGAACACATCTGGGAAGACAGAAGGCCAGAGAGCTCACCTGCTCCTGCCTCAGCTTAAGGAGAACGACACCCACTGCATTGACTTTCACTACTTTGTATCCAGCAAGAGTAATGCTGCTCCTGGGTTACTCAATGTCTATGTGAAGGTGAATAATGGACGGTTGGGGAATCCCATCTGGAACATATCTGGAGACCCCACCCGCACGTGGCACAGGGCAGAGCTGGCCATCAGCACATTCTGGCCCAATTTTTACCAGGTACATGCTTTTTTTGACATTTCATGTTTTGAGTTATCTTTTAATTTCTGTAACTGCAAGCTGCTTTTCTATTAGTAGCATCAGAGAACAGGTAAGACACTTTTTAATGCCACAGTAAGTATGATCTTCTGAAGTGTGTTCTACAGTTGTATGTGGGAAACAGAAACAATTCAAGTTTGCTTATCATAGTTTAAGTCGTTTTAAGTAAAATGCAGTAACTTACATTGTGGTCTAGAGAGATGGTTCAGCTCATCAGTCAAGAGCTGCTCCTACCGAAGACTCTAACCCGGTTCTAGCACCAACATGATACACACAACCATCCATCCTTCATCCATTCCAGAGGATCTGATGGGCTCCTCTAACCTCCCTGAGTACCAGGAACTCTGTGGTACCCATACATGCAGACAAAGCACTCATACACATAACATATTCTAAAAGAAAAAAATCTTATAAAAGATTACTTAGTGACATATTTAAACTTTTCTGGGCCTGCTAATCAAACAGGCATGAAGCAATATATTTAATTTTATTTTTATATTAAAAAGATCTAATAAAGACCAAGTATGTTATAAAACAAATGCATAAAATGTGGCATCTCCCTAGCTAATTCGATGATAAGAATTTTTTCCTTTCTGCATTACCATATTGTAAATTTTCTCCATTGACATTTACTGTTTTTTGTTTTTTTTTTACTTATAAATAATAGGTTTTTTTTCTCAAGAAAGAACATATCCTAATTAATGAATACCTTGTTTTAACATAAATATAGTATGATCAGTCAGCAATATAATTTTAAAATGCAACCTCTGGGGCAAAGTTTTCTTCTCTCTGGAGAAGCAGCAAACAAAGGCTGTCTGGGGATTGAAGGTGTCTACGGTGTTTCCATGTTGGACAGCTAATGTCTCCTGTGTATTAAAGTTTGTCTGCTTCTCAGAGCAGGAAAGCCTTGTCTCCAGCATACCTCCCTCCTCCACCCAGCTCAGGCCAATGGGATGTACTGCACGGGGTCAATGCATATCCTATTCATCTCTGTCTTCCCCTCCCTCACTTCTGCCTGAGCTCTGCTCCCCTAAATCTCAGAGAGACAGAGACAGAGACAGAGAGTTCTCATAAGACCTTTCAACATGGTTTGGTATGATGTCAACTACAACCAAGACTAGAGTTTCCATTTTGCCTCTTATTTGTACGTTGTTAAAGAGCCATGCATATTCACTGCATGGCTTAATTCATAAGCAATCTTAGGAAACTAGGCTCATGAAAGGAATTACTCCACCACAGTGTCATAGGCGATTCTATCCATCAGGCTATTGCCATACTTTTTCATACTTGTTTTTTTTATGTACTCTTCTCTCATAGATTACATCCTAACTAGAGTTCCCCCCTCTGTCCCTCCCAGCCTCCACTTCTTGCCCTCAGATCATCCCTTCTCTATTTTCCTTCAGAAAAGAGGAGGCCTCATGGAGATAGGGGAGGGGAAATAGAATAGATTTGTGAGGGAACTGGGGATACTAGGGATGGGAGTATGAGCTATTGCCATTTTCAATGCATTTTCTTGAGCAACTAACTACTGGTAAAATATTTTGCCTTTCCAATTGTGGATACCATCCAAACTCCAAAGCCCTCCACCCTCCCTTTCTCACTCATGTTGTTGAACAGTGCATAACTTACCAACTAAGATCAGAACACGATTCTCATCAGAATAGCTTCAGAATTTATGCAGGCCACGACTTTGCTTACTCTACTGAGCCTCAGTAACAGTAATACTATCAACTGGGTGGCTTAAACAAAGACAATGCCTTCTTGAGTTTTGGAAGTGTGGGAAGTCCAATGGACTAAGGGAATTAATTCCATCATGAGGACAGCATCCTTGAGACCTGACACCTTTAGGATGGCCCCACTTTCTGGTATTAGCTCTTAGTACTTCACCGTTATTTGTGGGCATGGGTGTTGAGCTGAAAGCTCAAAGGAAATTCCTTAATGCAATAACATTTGGCATCTCAAAATCATGTGGGGCTAGCATTCCCTCATAGTTTCCTCTTTTTCTGCTGAGGGACAGCAAACATCCAAAGGTAATGCCCTAATATCAATATATAATATTTGATAAATAGCACATCCAAGATGATACAGGAGAACTCGGTGGAAACATAACTAAACATGGATCCATCAGCCTCAAAACCACCGTAGAGACTTGGATTTCTTGTCTCCTTGCAGGGAAAGAGACAACTGTTATCAACAGAGGTGAAATAAAGGGAAACCACCACCCAGCATAAGATCCTTTCTAGTTCTTCATCTAAAGGGGCATCCAAAGTGGAGGTGGTCAGAAAGATAAGAAACAGAACAGTGGCCATCTGGAACCGGCCCGAAGTGGGGTTTCCATGGGCTGCAGACCAGCACACGTAGAAGAAATGGTGGTTGTCTCTTGATGCTTTTACAAATATGAATCATGATGGGGGGGTATCAACTTCTTTAGATGGAAAATTTCTCTATAGAGTCCTCTAGCAGAGAGATGATGTGAACCTGATTTGTACATGATCAGTAGTTCTACTTTCAAAATATTGAAGAAGCTGTAGTATTATGCATGCATATGATACTTTCTTGGGGGAACCCAGTGCAAGAGAACCTATATCCAAATGATGTATTCTCAGCACACAGAGCTGTTACTTCTGGCCTGAAAACTGAAGACAATAGTATTTAAAGCAGACAGTGCTCTTGAGAGCTTCTGTCAAGAAGACAGGCATCGACTCTCCCTCAATGCAGCCTCTGCATCCTAACAGGGCTGCCGTGTTTATCTAGATCAGAAAAAAGTGACATAAGGCTTATATATTTGTGAAACAGTATTAAAAGATATTCATATGATAGTTTCTTAGATAATTTGACACCTGTAAAATGTGGATTTTTGTTATTCTGTGCTTGTTCTATGGTCCTGTGGAGTGTACCCAGGATCTGGTACATTCTAGCTGTGAACTTTCCCGGTGAGCTCCATCACCAGCCCACAGTAGATAAATGAATTGTTCAGAAGAATTTCCCATTAATTTCACAATGGCAGTGCTAACATCTAGTTAAACAACACAAGCATCATACCTGCTAGTGTGCAAGGCTTAGCGAGTGATTGTGGCCTAACTGTAATGACCCTGCAGTGTGAAAACGAGAGTAAAAACCACTTTGGATGTAAGAGCTTCTCAGTTTATGGTGACAGTTGTGGAGCTGCCATTGATGCTCTTGGGAGGCAGTGGGAAGGCAGAATGAGGTTCCTCACCTGCTCAGGGGTTCCCCAAATGTGTTTGCTGCAGTTTCAAAGGATGTTATATGAGATATAGAACCAGAAACAAATCCTTTGTGAGATGTTGAGTGAAACAAAGAAATCTAGTGTGTGTATGTCTATGTATGTGTGTTTCTCTGTGTGTGTGTATTTGTGTGTGTCTACCTGTGTGTGTGTGTGTTACTGTAAGAGCGAGGGGGTGGGGGGAGGGAGAGAAGAGAGAGAAAGGGAGGGAGGGAGGATGCATGTGTGGAGGTCAGAGGACAATTTTGGGGAGTCAGTTCTCCCATTTCACCATAGAGTCCTGGGGATCAAATTCAAGTTTTAGATAAACACATTTGTTTGATCCATCCTCCTGCCCACCCCGCCCCCATGTTTCTTATCTGAATGTTTCTGAACTAATGTTCTACAGGAGTCCAAGGTGAGGCTTCATCCCATTCTGCCACACTCAGGGCAATTGACTCCTTATTGATGGACTGTTCCCTGGGACACGGATGGGAATGGTGCCAGGCTCACTAGATTCCTTCTTCCTTTTAGCTCCAGGGACTCTGTCAAGAGTGCCCATTTCTCATTTGGAATTGGATGAAAATTACAGAGTTGTCTTTCATCTTGGCCAGGGTCTGGAATGTGCAGTTGTAAGGTGGTGGAAGTTTTCCATCAGCCTAGACCCATCTGCTGCACGCTCTGGCTAAACCTTATTGGTCTTCTTGGGCAGGGTTTATTGTTCACTGTCCTCCTGTAACTCGGTCTTTGGCGGACAGAGTCCGTATTTTCTCAGAGTGAAGTCTTCCTCTGCAGCAGTCAGTTTGTGTAGCACTTACTATTTATGGAAGAGCATTCTGCAGGTACAATAGCTACCTGCACAGAATACGGCTAATTGCAGGTTAATTATGGCTCCTTAAAACACAAATTGTCAAGTCTTTGGTGATTAACACATACTTAATTCTGTAATTAATGTTTGGCCTGATTGTTGCTGAACTCATGCTCTACAGGAGCTGCCCTGCTGGGGCTCAGAAGCTGTAGGGGAAGCACAGGCTACTCCCTGCCTAGGGGCATCTGCTGCCGTGGATTTGGACATTGACTTCTTGCCATTTGAAGAATATTCTCCTTTCACATCTGCTTCCTTTGCTTCATTGTCCTGATAAAAAGAAACAGTTCTTCCTTTGATTCCTCTTCCTCTCCTCCCTCTCCTTCTCTCACGTTTCAGATGCTCCTGCAGCCAAAGAGTGCCGATCGATCGATCTCTCTGAGATCTTTCTAATCATGCTTAGTAAGATCTAAGAGACACAGCCCCTGAGCCTCCAGGATCTGACTTGCTGCTGAAGAGAGTGAGTCTGACTTTAGTCGGAGGCCAGGAAGGCTTCATGGAAGCTTTGTAAAGAGGTACCAGCGTAGGAAGCCTGGGAATCCCTTCCCCAGGCTGCTCGTGAAAAGGCAGGAGGGAGTGGAGATGGAGCCATCGAATAGAGTGACTGCTGATTCAGGGACACCTCCTTGCTGAATCAGATTCCCTGGGTGTGCTGAGGACCCTGTCAGAAGATTGGGAGTGGCCGGGCGGTGGTGGCACACGCCTTTAATCCCAGCACTTGGGAGGGAGAGGCAGGCAGATTTCTGAGTTCGAAGCCAGCCTGGTCTACAGAGTGAGTTCCAGTACAGCCCGGGCTATACAGAGAAACCCTGTCTCGAAAAACAAAACAAACAAACAAACAAACAAACAAACAAAGAAGAAGAAGAAGAAGATTGGGAGTAGATGCATATGGGCTCTACTTTAAATTCTTTGTGTAGGAAGGACACAGAGGAGTCTCTAAGTGGGAGAGGCTAAACCAAGATTTACCCTTTGCCAGCTGACAGCTTTGCTGGTAAATGAGGAATTGAAGGAATAGGCCTGTTTGATCTTACCCACCACTTTACATTTAGTGTCAACTAATATTCCCCACACAGCTGCCAAGCCTTCTACACTGTGCTTGCCAGCAGACCACTCATTTTCTCTCAAAAACTTTGTAAGTCCCCAGCAGCCTGTGTGCCATGGCTACCTAGAGAAGGGGTTTTCAGAATCCTGCTCAATGAATCCAGCAGCTGCAGGAGGCATTGGTTGGTCAGTGACACTTAGTCAGAGGTGAACTAAGTCTTGTTCTGTAGGCTGTCTTAGGATCCAGGTATGTCTCTGAGTCTCCAGGAGGGGACAGGGCAGGTGTGGGCCCAGCTGGAGTCTGGCATCAGCTCTGGTTTTGGCAGAGTACCTCCTGAGCCTGTTGCTCCCAGAAGTATGCTTGGGAAATGTGGATTTCGCATGCACCTGAAAAACACCACATCCTCTATTCACTAAATTCCTTGGCTGTGGCCCTTACTCGAAATTCAGGACAGTTAAATCACTTCCTGCCTTTGGGACAACTGGGGAATTGGATATAAAAGTGAGGTATAACTCTTCCCTCCAGCATGAATGTGAGCCTAGGCATCTGTCCCAGACTGCACCCTGCTCTTTAACAAGATGAACAGTCTGGTGTAAGAAACCAGTGTGGCCCCAGGAGCCTCTTGCCTCATTATTGACATAGACCAGTATCTGGGAGGTTTTGTAATTTGTGTGATGGTCTTTTAATCTTCACACCCCATCTCTTCATTTTTCAAAACTTGCTACATCTGTAAATCTCATTCTCGACTTGTATTTGACGATCAAAGATAGGCACCTCTTCTGTTCAGATGTTCTCACACCTCTAGTGGCTGCTGCTGCTTGCTTATCAGAACTGCCTCTTGTAATATCCTGTTTTTGTTTTGTTCTCAATTTTAATTTTCTTGTATCCTACTGTATATAAGAAGGAGATGAGCTGTGATCCTATCATAGTCTTCTGAAAGACAACACACATGCACATGTACACATAGAAAGTTGGGCTGACTGTCAGGAAAACCAGAAGTCTGGGGAAGACATGTCCATGCTACAGATATGACTGAGTGGTATAGCACATTCCTGGCATGAGTGAGGCATGGACTGGCTTACTCCAAAGTGTCAATCAATCAATTAATCAATCAAAGGCACTAATAACATTCCAAAGCACCAATGATTGTTTCCATTGAAATGTGGTTGTCCTTTGAATGTCTTTGGATAACAAAAACATATTTTGGGACGGTACACCATTAGAAGTGCATGCTGGGATATTTTAATCCATTCTCTTTCTTTTTGTAATTAATGTTATTGCTTGAAACAGGGCATTATTATATAGCCCAAGCTGCCATAAGTCTCTTGAATGCTGGATTACAGGTGTGTGCTACCTGATAAAAACAAAAAATTATCCCCACCCCTTTTCTGATATAAAGATGGAACAGAGGTATTTGAGGGCACTAAGAAAGCACTCTGTTTTTGAGCTATAGCCACCTGCTCCTATTTCTTAATGTGATAGATTTTTTTTTAATTTTTGGTTTTCTTTGGTTTTGTTATGTTAGAGAATGTTTTTACTACTTGAGTTTTACTTCTATGTTTTATTTTAAAATTATGTGTGGTTTTTTATGTATGCTCTTGCATGTGTGCATGTATGTGTGTGCATGTGAGTATGTGGATGGGTGTGTGCATCTGTGCATGCATGGTGTGTATGTATGTGCATGTGTGTCTGTATGTGCATGTGAGTATGTGTGTGCATGCACATGTACAAATGTGTGTGCATGTGAGTATGTGCATGGGTGTGTGCATCTGTGCATGCATGTGTGTATGTATGTGCATGTGTGTCTGTATGTGCATGGAGTATGTGTAAAGCATGACATGTACAAATGTGTGTGCATGTGAGTATGTGCATGGTGTGTGCACGTGCATGCATGTTGTGGTGTATGTGCATGTGTGTATATGTGTGCATGCATGTGTGTGAATGCATGTAGCATGTGTTGTGTTTGTGTTTGTGCATGTGTGCATGCACTTTACATGTAAATGATGGTGACCATGAGGATAAGACATGTAGGATATCTTGGAGCTGGAGTTGTAGGCAGTTGTGAGCAGTTGATATGGACTAGAACTAAATTAAATCTTTGTAAAGACAGTGCCATCTGAGCCATCTCTCCGCCTTTATATTTCTTTATTTAAGTCATTGGCTAAACTTTATAAAATGAGTAAGTCTCCTTTGGTTTCATTTAAGTTAAAATGATCATTGATATGTATAGAGACATAGACCCTTAACTGAGTATCCAGGGAAAGGACACATGGTTTGCATCTGAACATTTTCTGGGTGCTGGTGAGCAAACCCCAGCCTTTGCTCATACAGGGAATGTGGTAGCAGAAGGGCTGATTTTGCTCCTTAGCTGAGCAGGGAGAATCAGGATGCTGCATGTTCAAGTTACCTTCTTCCTTGGCAAGCTCACCCTAGAGGAGGAACTGGCATCAGCCACACACAGGATGATGGCCAGAATGGCATCTGGGGAGCAAAGGAGAGCACACCCAGTAGACCTACCCATCTGACAGAAGGTTGCTGTCCCCAAAATCTCCAAAGACTGTGGGAAAGCAGTACCTGTTTGCTGAGATATTAGTGAGGAGAATGAGAGGATGGGGAGTCTATCCCACAGTCTAAATCAGGAAGAGTCTGAGGAGAGATGTGGGGATTTAGAGTAAGCCCAACACTGGT
This sequence comes from Mastomys natalensis, assembly GCA_021653895.1. NCBI lineage: Eukaryota > Metazoa > Chordata > Mammalia > Rodentia > Muridae > Mastomys > Mastomys natalensis. The sequence continues at coordinate 197,325 of JAJTUV010000178.1, forward strand.
ACAGACAATCTTCAGTGCCAGAGTCAGGTTCCACAGTCACAGGACACTGAGCTAGTACATATGGTCATCTCCCTGAGGGATTGGTTCAAGAATACTGACCATTTTCTGCATGTACTCAAATCTGTGAAGGATCAAGTTCCTCCTTTAAAATGGTATCATATTTGCATATAACCCAGGTACATCCTCCTGTGGTCACAATCTTTAAATCCTGTCTGGATTGCTTATAATCACCATTACAGTGTCACGCTATGTAAATAGATGTATTACTATTATATAATGAAAGCAGCATAAGGCCACACCACCTCAAATGCACCCAGTCTCATGTGGAATGAAGACATTGGAAGTTGATGTGTAAACTTTTTTGTATCAAAATATTTTTCCAACCACAATTGAATTTGTGAATCTAAAACCAAGTGATATGGAGACTTCCTGCACTTTACCATTACTTCTGAGATTCCCAGAAGCCTCTAGTCACAGTGTGTTTGGCCACCCATCAATTTATGTCCTTGCTTTATAAGGGCTTAGGTGTAAAGATGGTTTTATGTTAATTTAGGTTATTCTGTTAACATTCAACCTATGACAACACTCTTGTTTTGCCAAGTAAACATTATTTAGCACAAATGTGTCCCCTATAGGGCTCATCACAGCCTCTTACCTTTTTAAAACCATACTTAAGCTCTCATACCAGAGCATGCCTTGCTTGACCTCAGGTAGGCCACTGTGTATTCAGACCTTTGCAACTCTCTGCATGTCCACTAAATGACCATTAAAATGTTATAAAGATTGATTGGAGAGTTATCTATAAATTTGGGGAGACTGCAAATTTATAGACAAAGAATTGCTAAATAATAAAGATTGATTATATTTTGTATTAAGCTAACCCCAAGAAAGAAAGATGATATAAAATTAAATATTACAATGAAATTATTCTGCAAAAAGGATGGCTTTCTGGTTTTCTCCTATATTCACTGTATAGGAGGAGCTAGGGGATAAGGACTTTTTTTAAAAAAAAGAAATTTGTTTGGGGACTGTGAATATGGAGAGCTAAACCTTGCTTGCACAAATTCAGACCCCCAGCATCCAAGTAAAAAGCCAAGCTGAAGTGGTGTGCTCTTGTAATCCCATTCATCAGGAGATAGAGATGGGAGATCCTGGGGACTTGCTCTCCAGCCAAGTTCCTGGCTGCAGGTTCTGTTAGAAACCTCATCTCAGAAAATCAAGTGGAGAATCAATGATGGATACATTTGGCACTTGTCTTCCAGCCTCCAGATTTATAAGGGTACACACTACAAACAAATATACAACAACCACTGCTAGCTAGCTTTTATCTACTTACACAAACAAGAGTCACTGGAAAGAAGGCCTCTCTAGAAAGGATTCACCTCTATCAGATTATCCTGTGGGCGCTCTAGAGGGCCTCTCTAGAGAAGACTCACCTCTATCAGATTATCTTCTATCAGCATTTTCTTGGTGGATGACTGATATTGGAAACCCAGCCATCTGTGGGCAGCCTAGCCGGGGCAGGTTGCCCTGGGTTGTATAAGGAAGCAAGGTGAGCAGTCCATGGGAAGTGAGCCTATGAGCAGCATTCTTTCATGGTCTGTATTTTAGTTCCTGCTCTTGATTCCTGCCTCAAGTTCCTGCCATTGGCTTCCTTCAATTGTGGTCAGGATGTGAAAACCCAGTAAACCCTTCCCCAAGTTGCATTTGGTCATGTGTTTTATCACAGCCATGGAGACGCAAACTGGGATATACACTTACACATAAAATGTACCTTTTGTTAAAAACCAAATGTCCTGTCATCACACCGTAGAGCCATCTCAAAGGGAAGCCTCCATATTGTTGATCACATTGGTCTGTGGGCATGCTTATGAGGAATTATCTTGATTGTTAATTGATATAGCTGGGCCCAGCACACTAGATGGTACCATCTCTGGGCAAGTAGTATTAGACTCTATTGAAAGCTAGCTATGCATGAGCCTGGAGGAAGGAGCCAGAGAGCATTATTCCTCCATGCCGTCTTGTGCTGGTTAGTTTTATGTCAACTTGACACAAGCTAAAGTCATCTTAGAAGAGGTAACCTCAACTAAGAATATGCCTCCATTAGAGAAGGCTGTAGGCAGGCCTGTAGAACATTTCCTTAATTAGTGAATAATGGAAGAGAGCCCAGACCATTGTGGGTGCATACTGCCATCCCTGGGCTGGTGGTCCTGGGTTCTATAAGAAGGCAGGCTGAGCAAGCCAGTAAGCAGTACTCTTTCATGGTCTCACTTCAGCTCCTGCCTAGGTTCCTGTCCTGAATTCCTTCCTTCGGTGATAGGCTATGGATATGAAAACATAAGTCAAACACTCCCCCCACCCCACTCTCCACTACTTGCTCTTGGTCATGGTGTTTCATCATAGCACTAGCAATGGTAATCATAACTACGACATGTCTGCTTTGAGTGCCTCCCCTGACTTAGTGATGGACATGACCTGCAAGTGTAAGCTGACATAAACCCTTCACTCCCTGGAATTGGTTTTTGTCAGAGTGCTTCATCATAGCAACAGGATGAAACTAAAAGCACAAACAGAAAAAAAAATCTGTGATCCACATCCACCTGGTACCAGAGGATGCAGCAGGAAATGGGAGCTGAGGCAGGGTGCTGGTGTTAAAGGATTAATTTTTCTCAGTGCTTTTTATATAAGCGAAAAATTTGATTTCTGCATTGGATTTTATTTTGTACAGTATGTTGGGGGGGTATAAAATAATTAGCATTTATTGTTTGGTTTTTGGCAGGCTGCAATTACACATCTTAAAAACTTCGTTATGATATTCCAAGCCACAGTAGGTTTTTAAAATAACACCTATGCAATAGAATTGAAAACCAGTGAAGCGAGGTTTCTACCGGCCATTACTGGAGTGGCAGGCATATTGTATTTAGCTGTGACAAAGCATTGCTTTTGACATGTGCTCTCTTGTTAACCAGAGTAATGACAGTGTGTTGGAAAGCCAAGCAGGAAAGTCTCTGAAAACAGATAGTAAATATTTCAGGCTTTGCAGCCCAGACGGTCTCTGTGGCAACCAGTCAGCTCCAAGGTTGTCGTCTGGGATCAGCCAAAATCAAAATGTAAATGCACGAGCATGGCTGTGAGCCAATAAAACTTTATTCATCATGTGGAAATTGGAATCTCATATCATTCTCCTCTATCACAGAATGCTGGTATTATTTTGATTTTCCTCCTGCCATTGAAAGTTACAAAAAGCTATTCTGAGCTTGATAACAAAAGCACAGGCAGGTGGGTGGACAGATTTGGCCCCTGGCAGTTGTTAGCCAATTCTCTTTTTAACTTCTATGTTCTTAAAATTGTGTCATATGTCAGGTGTGGTGGAGCATGACTCTAATCCCAGCACTCTGGAAGCCGGTCTGTGGTTACAAAGTTATAAGCCTGAAAACCATGGTCTGTGGTTACAAAGTTATAAGCCTGAAAACCGTGGTCTGTGGTTACAGAGTTACAAGCCTGAAAACCACGGAATGTAAAGGGTTTCACCCTGCCCACCAAGTCTTAAGAAACCTGCTGCTCACATCCTCTCTTCACTCCAGCTCCCACATATCCAGTCTATCAAGGGATGGACAGAGCCGGGTTTCTGGGGCTATCTCTTAATTGGCCTTTACCTCCCAAATGATTTGCATACAAACAAACTAATCAGAGCCAACCTAAGTTTTCTAAAAATCACTACACACATCCTGTTTATCAAGCAGTCCCCTTTCATGTTTCCATATGTCAACCAAAATCTTCCTCTGTGCTTAATAAGTCCCCTCCCCGCCAACAAAGCTCTTGTCACCTAATCCTTCATAGTCTGGAACTCAGTAGTGAAGAAAGCCTGCATCATTTGCATTTCCTGTATGATATGTACTTGTTATAAATCTCTTTACACCTGATCATTTCAGTAAGATAACAAGGATTCATACTTGGAAGGAAATGGACCGGATTGCATTCCAATCCTTCTAAATACTGTGCAACTTCAGAAAAATGATCCACCTTTCTGAGTCAGGATACTAGTCTCCAGCTGTGAGTTCATTTCATTTTCATCATGGTTGCCTGTGAAAAAGTAGATAGTAAATACAAAAGATGCCCAGGCTATACAAGAATTTCAGCTAATCATTCAATCAATCAGTCAGTCAATCAAAGTTTAAACTAGGCTTTCTTTAAAAGTCTTGGTCCAGTACCTCAAAGAAAGCCAAGCCTGACTTAATAAACAGCACATTGTTTTTTTATACATTTGATTGTGTTTGGTAAAAGTCAACATATCCTGTCTGCAGAGCAAATCCTCAGTCTGATGCATTTCCTTTTTCCAGAAGTGTAGCTAGTTTCTCCAAGTTATTGTTTTCTCTGACTTTGGTCTTTCCTGGACCTGGACGCTGTGGTTTGCAGGCATTCCCATGACTGCCTGTGTTCTGCACATACTATGATGCTTCACCAAAGCAATTCTTGCTCTTTAATAAAAAAGTGGGGAGCGTATTTGATTTTAAAAAGCAACGACAAAAGACAAAGAGGTTTAGATTTTAAGCTTCCTTATGAAGGACTCTGACTAGAAAGGATAAATTGGAAGATTTTCCAAGATGACAGGAGCAGATGAGAATGGACCTTTTGATGGGATTCAGCCTTTGACTCCTTTTTATTTTTTAGAAAATAGAAATTTTATTTTAAAAAAGTTTAACCTTTTTTTTTATTTTTTTTTTAGAAACTTCCTAATGGAGCTCTTCACTGTCAGGTGTTTATAATAGAGAATAAAGGTAGTAGTTCCTACATGCTTGCTGCACAGCCTCCAAATCAAGGTGTCTGCTTTGCATTCTGTATTACTAGTATAAACCAGAGCTACTTGATAATTGTGGCTTGTACTGACCATTATTCTGGATATAAGCTTGACAATCTTACTGACAAAGACCATACTTATAAAGCTCTTAACAAGTTACTAAGAGACAGCTAGGAAATGCCTCTTTCAAAAGTAAACTGCATACCTGTGAAGAAACATTCCATTGTTCTTGGAGAGATCCCAGTTTAGTTCTCAGTACTCAAGGGTAGCTCACCAGCTGCCTGTGACTCAGCTCCAGCTCTTTCTGGTCTTTGTGAGCACTATACTTATGTATGTGCATGCATGTGTTTGCACACATATACACACAACTCATAAGTAAAAGTGCAAATTTAAAACAAACTTTAAAAGGTGCTTCAGGTTGTTGAAGAAACATTGAACACATTGCTTTAAATTTGTATCAGGTAACCTCCCTCATATCTAAATACACATACAAATCCAGATATTTCCAAAGATCATTTCTTTTTGTTTCTTCTGGCTAACCTCAAGCACCTCGTTGCTGAGTCTCCACCTCTGGTAAGTGTGCTCTGAAAGTCTCAGGTTCATAGTAGAGGCTGCCTACTGGAGGACGCTGGCCTTACTTGAATCTTTCAAAATCCATTTTGTTATTGTTTTATGATCCACTCTTGCTATGTCAAAGTCCAGGCTGAGCTTACTCTTGTGCTGAAGTGATTCTCCTGCCTCAGCTTCACAAATAACTTGGACTCTGGCTGTTTGGTACTAGACTCTGCTCAAAATTTTTATGACCAGAGTGGCAACGCTCTTTAGTGCCTAGTAGTAATGGTGTCAGTAGCACTTTCTGCTGTTTAGTAGTTGCCACTTACCTATCTGTCTGTCTGTCTATTTATCTACCTATTTATTTTTAATTTAATTTTTAAAGAAAATACAATATAAAAGATAAAACAAAAATGGACTAAATTGGAATTAGACAAAACAAGCAAAAGAAAAGGCACAGGAATTGGAGACCCACTCATTCACACACTCAGAAATCCTATAAAAATACCAAACTAGAAGCCACAGGATATACCTAAAGGACCTTGTATAGACACGTGTATGCCCTGTGCATGCTGCTTCAGTCTCTGTGAGCTCACAGGAACTTTGATCATGTGGATCCTTGCGCTTTAGATCCCCAGTCCTCTTCCACTCACGCTCTTTCTGCCCCCTCTTCTGCAGGATTCTCTTTGTCCTTCAGGGAGGAATTTGATGGAGATGTCTATTTGGGGCTGAGAGTTCCAAATTCTCCCACTCTCTGCATTTTATCTGGCTGTGGGTCTCTGTTTTTGTTCCTATTAGGGGGAAGCATCTGTGTTGATGGCTGAGCAAGGCACTAATCTATGAGTATATCGGAATATAATTAGGCATCATTTTATTGCTACTTAAGAAAAAATTTAGAACAGTATTTAGAGCAGTAGGTTCCCAGACTATCTAGCCTCAGGTTCATGATCACCCAGGCAGTGGTGGGTATGGGTTCCACCTCATTGAGTGGGCTTTAAGTCAAATCATATTGACTTGGTTGGCTGGACTTATTTATTCTTCAATGTCTAAAAGTTTTTATCATACAAGACTTTTACTTACTTACTTGGAGTTATCTCAGGATATTTTATATTATTTGAGGTTATGGTAAAAGGTATTGCTTCCCTGATTTCTTTCTCATTCCATTGGCCATTTATATACAGGAAGGCTACTGATTCTTTTTTATTTATTTACTAATTTTTACTTAATTTTTGTTTCTAGCTACTTTGCTGAAAGTGTTTATCTATATGTTTAATGGTTAGATGGCTATATACAAGCTGATTTTCTTTTCTGGTCTAATCTATTTGGTGTTCTGTATGCTTCTTGTACCTTGATAGGCATCTCCTTCAGGTTAAGGGAATTTTCTTCTATGAATTTGTTGAAAACATTTTCCATGGCTTTGACTTGGGCTTCTTCTCCTTCCTGTTATTCTTTGATTAGCCTTTTCATAGTGTCCTGATTCCCTGGATGCTTTATGTCAGAAGTTTTTTAGATTTAACATTTTCTTTGACTGATGTATCTGTTTCTTCTATCATGACTCCAAGTTCGAGTCCCTCTTCCATCTCCTGTATTCTGTTGGGAAGCTTGTCTCTGAGTTCCTGTTTGAACTCCTTATCTTTTATTTCCAGATTTACCTCAGTTTGGGTTTCATTAATTTTATTTTCTCTTTCTGGTCTTGAATGGTTTAATCCCATTCCTCCCACTGTTTACTTTATTTTCATATATTTCTTTAAGGATTTATTTCTTTCTTCTTTAAGGACGTCTATCATAGTCATAAAGGCTGTTTTAAAGTCTGTCTTTTCCTTGTATTTCAGACATGTTGAACATTGCGGCCTGCTATGGTAGAGTTGCTGGACTCTAGTAGATACATATTGCTCTGGGTGTTACTGAATTTTTACACTAGTGTCTAGTCATCTGGGTTTGGGAAGATTGTAATTCTAGGCAATGATATCTGGTCATGTCTTTGTTGGGTAGGTGTTTTATTTCTTGGTTTTTGTTGCTCCTGTGGGCTTAGGTGAGTGTGGTGTCTGTGTGTTGTCTGGTAGGAATTCTTCTGGGATCTTGATAGGTGTGGCCGCTAGGGGTTAAAGACAAAATGTGTTTCTAGGCATTTGAACTGAGTGTCCACAGGAGGGAGGAAAGCACCATGTTCTGTCAGGTTCTGCATAGTCCCCTTGGAATGGGAGGCAGAGAGTAAGGAAAGTACAAAGCAGAACGACGTGGGGGAGAGGACTTTGGATTGGCTTTGGAGAAGATGAGAGAAAGGTGAAGATACATAGCATATGAGCTTTCCTTGCTCCCATGGCCTGTGCTTTCCCAGGGAATGCCTGATGATGATAGAGACTGAGATGAAACAATGACTTGGGAGAAGGAAGTTCTGAGTTTCTGTGTGATCTACTGAAGAAGGAAGCAAGGAGGATTATAGCAGGTGGTCTGGGACAGAGCTGGAGATACAATGGGGGTATTGCTTTTGGGGGAGCTGAGGGAGAGATAAAGATGTGCAGGTGGCCTGTTTCCCTGACTGCAGTGTGTAGTCCTGCTTCACTGAACTACCTGGCAGGTCTCTGCAGATCCTGCTGTGTCACTTCTGGTGCTGCAGCTGGTGACTGTTAGCCAGGTTTCTGTTTTCAGGGTCTCAAAATGGTTTTCTTAGTCTGCTCTTGAAATCCATCTTTTTGTCCCTTGCTGCAGCCCTTAGATATAAGGAAATGAATTATCCGGTCCCAGTGCAGGGATATCCAGGCAGTTCTTCCTCTCTATTGTGTCATCAGTAGAAAACAACATATTAAACTTAGGAGCAGGACAGAGTTTTATTTCATCTCTGCTCTTCTGCGGGGTCTCTCTCTCTCTCTCTCTCATGTTATGTTTTATTACCAGGGCATTCTGGTGCAGAGCTGAGAGTCTAAGTTTCTGTTTTTTCTTGCCTGCAGTCTGAACCCCAGGTCTTAGCACTTCCATCTGGGGTTCCTCTGGGTTCTGTGGGTTGCTGTTTTCTAATTTTGCATAAACGCAATCAAAGCAATCCTAGGAGCCAAGGTTTCTGCTCAGTGTGTACGAGTGAGAGCATAGTGTTTGTTCGGAAACAGATGGAGTTTAAGATTACTGTGACTTGTGGTATGCCTCAGACAAACGGGTTATATCCAGACTATTCATTCTGTTGAAATATGAAATCCTCGGGAATTTTTTCACTCATGTTTCTTATTATTTGTTAATTAAAACTTCATGCAATATATTATGAATTATGTTTTATATAAATTGTTCTATATAACCTTTATATATGTCTATCTAAACAGTTTTATATTAACTGATATCTAGAGTAGTATCTGCATAGTACATGTAACTTAGTAAAGTACTTAGTAAATAGTTTTATAATTACTGTCTTCCTTAGGATTTTACTGCTGTGAACAGACACTATGACATTTAGTTGGATTACAGGTTCGGAGGTTCAGTCCATTATTATCAAGGCGTGAGCATGGCAGAGTTCAGGCAGGCATGGTGCAGGAGGAGCTGAGAATTCTACATCTTTATCTGAAGGCAGCTAGGAGAAGACTGGCTTCCAGGCAGCTAGGATGAGGGTCTTAAACCCATGCCTGGAGTAACACATCTACTCCAACAGGGCCACACCTTCTAATAGTGCTACTCCCCAGACCAAGCATATATAAACCATGACAATTACTTTTTAAACTAATGTGCTTTAAGATAAGAGTAGCACACAACAGCTAAGAATAAGAGAGACTTCTCCCATGGGCATGGCATTCTGTTTGCTCAGGCGAAAACAATTTGCCATTTGTGGTATCACAGCTGGGTATTGGCAGTGTTGGGTTGTTCAATGCTTATTATGACTTCCAAGGGCTTTCTAATGCTTGCATGCCTCTACATGTGTGCACATCCATGCACATGCACACTTAATTCTATACAATTCAGTTACCTGAGAAGATGCTTACGGTAGAAACTGTCAGAGATGGCTTAGGCTGCCCCTTCCAAAGACCACCCACCTCCCTCTTGACATTTCTACCACTGTCGCTCACTCCTGTCAACCAGTAGTCTGGCTTCTACTTTACTAAAGTTTGACCATGCAGGGCATTGTGTTTATAGAATCAGATGAGGTGCAATCTTTTAGGCCTGGCTTTTTTTTTTTAATCCAGCACTTCACTTGCAGATTCAACCATGCTGTTGATAATGACAGCAGTTAGTTTTACTCATTGCTGTGGTAAGCTGGGACAGTCTATAATCATTCTTTAATTAAAAGACTTCTCAGCTGTCTTTGGTTGTTATGAATAGGGCTTCAGTAAGTTTGGGCAGGCTTTTTATATGAATAGAAGTTTCTATTTCTCTAGGATAAAAAGGAGAACAATTACTGAGTTGTGTTGATACCTCAGGTAATTCCTTGGCATGAGCAAACTGACAGCCTTTTCTTCATCTACACCTTCCGTCTTCTCTGAGGATGAATCTCTCTCAAATGAGCCATTCATTCCCATATCCTATCACATCGTCTAAAATGTCTCCTACTACTGAGCAAGTTGGTTTTATCATTCTCCTTTGAATTCACATACCTTCCATCTGGATTTCAGTTGGTCCTGTCTCTGTGTGAATGAGAAGTGATTCTTCTGTCTTCCAAGCAGTCTCCTGTAACTGGGCATGACTGAGCTTCACGCCTGAAGGACCCAGTCATGACAATGCCTACCATTGCACATGTATTATGGCACTTCCCTCCCCTTCACATGCTAACACTAACTCCTCATGGGCTGCCACCCTGGTGTATGCCTGTCTCATGTTGTCAGGTACCGTTATCTGCACAGAAAACGAACAAAAAATAAAACAGTGACAAACGAATAAACAAACGAAACACTTGAAATAGGCAGCACAGACATAGGGGAAAGGTTGCCATGGCTCCTGGCTTCAGGTGTCAGCCCACTTCGGTGGAGATTGCTAGAACAACATAATGCCATCGTAGTAACTGAGAAGCTGAGAAGGGGGTGCCTGCCTTCTAGGCTTCCTGCTCCCCCTTTTTTCCATCTGGACCCCCCAGCATATAAGAAGGTGCCACTGCATTCCTAACAATGTCTCTTTGGCTCATCTCTCTGAGTAAGCACCCTCAAAAGCAGTAATTTATCCTAGGAAGGATAATTATTTAGTCATCAATCCAGTCAGATTGGCCATCAAAACACCCCGTACTTTCTTAAGTGTAACTAACTTCCTCTTGTTGCTTTTGCCCTCCTCTTCTCCCCTCATCTCCCCCTTTCTCCTCTTCCTCCTCCTCTTCATTCCTCCCCTTATCTCTCTTTCTCCTAAAGGTAAAAACAAACCCCTAGGACCTCAAATGTCTTTTTCTAGTCAAACACCTTCCAAAACGTTATCTAAGGTAGCTTAAATCATAACTTTTGCCCTTCAGAGAAGTTATCACAGTGTGTGGGTGATGGGTTTTATATATAGGAAAACATTTTTATTCTGTATAATGGTTTACTTAACATCACCTAAGTTTTCTGATTATTTGAAGACCTTGGTACATTACTCCACCCTTAAAAATGGCTCCAAGACTCTGTCTTCACCATATCTGTTCTCAGTCATGGTTTTCCATCACTACATAGGTGACTGGACCTGCCTCAACCCTTTGTTCTCCTCGGTCTAGATCAGGTTCAGTCTTACTTATATTTGGTGTCCAGAGCCTGAAACACTGGTAGGCATGTGTTAGTCACCCATAAAATAAATTGATGGATGAGTGAACCTTTATTCCTTATAAGAGACACTTGATAAAATTCTGACAGAAAAAAAAAATGAGTGAATGACATTAATTTCTCTTAATTTTCCAGGTGATTTTTGAAGTGGTAACTTCTGGACATCAAGGCTACCTTGCTATTGATGAAGTTAAGGTGTTGGGACACCCATGCAGTAAGTATGCTTTCCCTATGGGTTCATCACTGATGGCCATTTACATTAACACACCAAGCATGGAAAGGACCACAGGGAGAAGATGATCCTACCAGTAGAGATTCATGACAGGCTCTAGATGTGGGTTCCAGATCCCAGAAGCTTCACAACACATGGCTTGTGTGAAAATGTAGATTTCTTGGTATCTTTGGAAAGGCAAAGCAGGTGTGAGGGACATTTGGATTTCTATTTTCAATATTAGAACAGAATTAAATATGGAAGGTTGGCAGACTCTGTTCCCAGATCGAGAGCATTTCTATCTCTGTCCCCATGTTTTTGTTACACAGTTGCAAACAGTATGAATCCAGTAGACTTAGGACCTATACAGTATAAAGTGCCTTCCTTAGCCATCTGTAAGCACCAGAGTTGCCCATCCCTTGTCTTTACAAATTAGTATTTTAAGAACATACACGGGGAAGAAGGAGTCATTATAGAAAGCTAATGGAAGGTTGAGGAGGTGGCTTAGTGGGTAAACTGAGGCCAAGATGGCAGGTACCATTACAGCAGAGGAGCTGTCTATACATCTGCCTCCTGGTCCTTGAAGGTGGCTGCTTGTCTAGGGTCTGGAACTTTACTTCTACTGGACCTTGTGTCCTTGACCTTAGATACAAAACCTGTCCAGGTTCATCAGGATGAGTCAAGTACACATTTGCTTCAATCATTTGATACAATCTAGGGAAGAAGGCATAGCATCCCACTGTCATGGTTCCAGGCCTAAATTTAAAAACAAAACAACAGCAACAAAAAAACATATGTGTGTGCTGTGTCTGTTGTGTGTCTGTATATACATGCATACAGGTATATCTATGTGTCTGTGCATGTCTGTCTCTGTGTGTATATATGCATATGTGTTTTGTATGTGTATGATACATGTATGTATTTTATGAGTGTACATATGTAGAACTATGCTTCTCATAAGCGGTATGTATTCATACATTAGTTTTCATGCAGTTGTTACTTTTGTCTTCCATATATTCTAATGAATGATATTCATCTGTGTGGAATTTTTTGTCTTTCTGTCCATGAAGTCTATTGCCAGTTGGCTTACAGAACTCATAAGTCCATGGGTACTCTAAAGGGCATAGTCTTCGTACCCTCTTTTGAATCTTTGAGTCATCTCTTGATGACTACAATAATGAATATAATTTAAAGGCCCTGTAAGAGCAGACAGGACAGTGAGCAATAATATGTATCAGTAAAACTCTTTGTTCGGACAGTTCTGTTCCAGTGGGTGAATCTATATGTAGACTGTGGATATGTAATGCTGATGGGTCCTGAATAGTTTTCTTTCCTTTCCACACACATTATTTAAGATCAATCCATGGTGTTGCATGGGACTTATCCAGCCTGTACTTTTTTTGAACATTTGGTGCCTCTCCTCTTTTTTGTCTATTAAAATTATTGTTGTGGTGTAGCATTTGGCTCCATGGAAAAAATATATGTATATGCTAAGAACCATGCTGGAATGTCAGAAAACAGTTAGATTATCGTCTTCAATGCATGAAAATGTCTGACCATTTACTTCATGTGTGCTGGAGTTTATTTCCTGATCTTTCCAATGAATGTCAGCTACATTTTGCCACTGACGATGGCAGTTGCTTATTTAGAATGCTGCATGCAAGAAATGCAAGTTGCTCAATCTGGTCTGCTGATGGCCTGCCAACATGAAATGTTAGATCCACAGTATTAAAAATGCACACACTTGCAGGGAGGGCTCAGCATCTCTTCTGGTGTCTGAATTAGAATAGATCATTAGACAGTCCAGTGCAGCTTGAGTGAGCGCCTGTGTGGTCATTATTCCACAAGGGTATCATGACACCGTTGCCTCACTTCATCTGTGGGGCCTTTGCTCTCTTGGATGTCTTTTTCTTGTCCTCTGAAGCCTGCCCCATGTGCAGGTTCACATGGATCCTTCATCTTGTATGTGACCAAAGCTGCCATTACATTTGCCTTTTCCTCTCCATCAGCAAGATGGGGGACGGGTAGTTCACAAAGAATGTCCCCACCTTTTTTTCCCCCTGAAAAAGAAAAAGAAAGAAAGAAAAGAAAGAAAGAAAGAAAGAAAGAAAGAAAGAAAGAAAGAAAGAAAGAAAGAAAGAAAGAAAGAAAACAAGGCTGTAACCAGCTGAAACATCTGGGCAAATTCAGGAAACAGAATATAATTATCTGAGTTGGAACTGAGCCGAGTCTGTGGTGCCATCGCCTCCAGCTTTGAAGAGTGCCCCAGGATCTGCTAGCATGCATGTTCATGGCTTCTGAGTCACTGTGTAAAAGGTTATTTCTGTCAAAAATAACCCCAAACTTGTGCACACTCAGTGCTGAGCACTCTGATGTGCCCTGCCTTCCTGTTTCTTAGAGCAAGCTGCCTGCAGGGCAGATGTTGCTAATGAAGTGGACACAGGTGAGGGACCCTGCAGCCAAGGTTACCCAGGGCATCCCAAGTCTGCATCCTCCATTCTTTCCATCTACATATGACTTTTGGCTAAGGAGGAGCTCCTCAGACATAGCCTCTTGATTTCTACTGGGTTCCAGGCTGATGTTTAACCTTCTGTCATGTGGGGCAGTGTTGTGCCTTTGTGTGTTCCTGTGGAGTCAGCTTCCTGTACCATTAGGGACTTACTAATGGTTCCTCCTCTGAAGATGCACACACTCTTACCTAATTGACTTTGTGAGTTGCCTTAGGGGACACACAATGGAACTGCAGGCTGGTGGCTGAGGTGATGGATGTCGCAGTGGCCCTGTGGAATATAAGCCGTAATTGGCTTTGATGATAGCTCTTCAGTAGTTATTTCTTCCCGGAGTCTGTGAGTTTATGAGGAAAACATGCAAATAAAAATCATAAGGATGAAGTCATTTGGTTTGATCTTAAAATGGAAAGTTTTACAGGTAATATTTTGTGAGATCTCTCATCAAGATTGCTAAATAATAACCAATTGTTTTTGAAAGTTTGATGCTTGTTAAATTTAGATTCTCAAAGGAGTGTAAATGCTCCACATGTAAATGATGTTTTCCACAGCGATAGAGTTGCTGAGCCTTGCTGACTTCACCCTAAAGGCTCCTGTTTGGACTCACATGGGTTTATGAGCCGCCATTATGGCAGTTTCTCAACGGAAGTCGTTCTCATAATACAGATACAGTTGCTCATAAAAATCGATGTTTAATGTAGTGACAGAAAAATGCAGGATCAGCCTGAAAGGTGGAGATGATTATATGTAGTCAGGAGCTGTCAGCTTGAGGCCCCTTCTAATACACATAGATAATTCTTGATTTGGGTATGTACACTAAAAATGTATCTTGAAGTTGGTTCGAGAATCTTGGCGGGAAACACTGAGCATCTTGCCAGTTCCATAGACGCCTTCTCTGTTTAAACACGTCATGAACTGCGCATCTGCTAATATCATGTTTGACTCCACTTTGTGTGGCAAGTTCTCTCTGTATGGATTAGGCTGTCCTTGAACTCTGGATTCTTAGACTTCAGTACTCCCAGTGCCAATTTTATGGGCATGTGCGCCAACCGGAACTCTGTGGGTATTGCCATTATCACCTTGCATGTTTATGTATTATAAACAACAGCCTTATTGAGATGTAATTTGCATGCCCTCCAAATTCGTTATGTAAAGTGTGTGATTGAGTTACTGGTTATATTTTCATCCCCATTGCAGCTGAATTTGTGCAATAGATTATAGTCAAAACACAGAGACACTGCAAGCATTGCACCAACCTACCTCTAGTCTGTGAACATAAGGTGTATATGAAACATAAATGAATTTCATGCTTACACTTAAACTTCATCTCCAAGGCGCCACTTACATGTATTCAAATACTAAAAATCTGACTATTCGAAATTTGAAAACATTTTGGTCTCAGTATCTCAAAGAAGAGATCCTTAACCTACATTATTATGATTAAGTATCCATTTTGATAACCACTCTTGAATTATTTACTGGGAGACAGTAAATCTAATAATTAAACCGATGGATTTCTTAGATTCTGGGGAGTTCATTTGTGACCATTTTAAAATTCAGAGCATGCTTGCCAAGTACAGCGTTTGCCAGTGTTTACCGGGCAGTCCTGGCTCTTCTGTTGGCAGTGCCTCCTTGCTTGTGATGGCAGCCAGGAGAGAGAGGCCTGCTCTTGGGTTATTCTGGCTGTCAGACACACTGGGCACACATTTAGTTCACCTCAGCCTTTGCCATCCCATTAAGATGTAAATGTAAATGTGAATGTAAATAAGAGGTTGGGGCCTTCTCATTTTCTGTCCCTCTTCAGTTTGCTCTTTGATCTCCCCACTTACTCCTCTCTGGGTCTGTAGCTGGGATGTTGATGCAGGCTTTGAAGAATCAATAGGAATGAAACATCTTGAGGGGATCTGTGTCTTGGTCAATGATAACCAGTGCCTTTGGGATCAAAGGCTGATTGGGGATCAATTAATATTTGAGAAATTCACTCTCTGTACAAAGCAGTGGGGATGTAGCAGGAAGCAGGGAAAGGCAGAGCTGAACTAAGCCTGTTTGTTATTCATGGAAGGCAGAGTTTGTAGAGCTCCTGCAGATTTCACAAGGATTTGGTGGAACAGTTTGAAAGGGTACACGGAAAATAAATGGGCCTATAAATTTAAGAGAGGGGGAAATGTTTCTTTTTGAATATGAGATGGGTTAGAATTTCCAGTCTGAAGGTGCTATGCCTGAAATTCCAATGAGTTTGGCAAAGTTAAACCTTCCAGATCAGGGTGAGTTCTAAACTTTGCTGGCCAGAGAGATTTTTTTCTTGAGCCCTTTCCCACTTTGTAAGGTTATGTCACTTATTTTAAAGGGTACAGAACTTTTTTGAGGGCTCAGTACACAGAATACCTCACCTGAATCATCTTTTAAATCTTTATCCCATTCCTTTAAATGAATATTTTAAAAAGAAAAGATCGATATTTTACAAAGAAAGTTTTCCACAAAGGCTTGTGGGTAAAGACTTTCCCTTTATTTAGAAGTTTTGATGCCTGAACACGCCATACTGAAATAGGAATCACAGTGTGGGATCCATCTTAAACCACTTGCCCACGGAAAATGGTTCTAGGTTCAGGACCTAGAGAGTTGGGGATCTCCTGAATCTCTGGAACATTATCTCGTCTTGGTGTCTATTGAAAAATCAAGCTTACAACATCAACAGAGACTTACTGAAGGATGCTGACCTTGGAAGTAGAATGTTACCATCTTTTGTCTTCACCATCCTGGTGGATGAGTTTCTGTCCTGCATCCAGGATTGTTATCTTTCCTTTGAAGTTATGACTTTATCTGGTTCCCACTTGAGGTATAGCTTTTGCTGAACTAGCCAGATGCCACCTGCCTCCCCTCTGGCAGCCTGTGTTTCAACCATGCCATCCATACTATTTCATAGATTACAGGCAGTTGGTTATCCAAGGGACACTCTCCAATACAATCTGGACCAACACTCATCCTTTGGATCCACATCTTTCTCTGCAAGTAGTAATATACCCTTATAGTCTTTGAGAAGCCACATTTGGGGGGAAAAAGCCTCTCAATGGGAAGAAGTAACTTCCTGTGCAATAAGCCATATAAGGGACAGTGTTACAAACTAAGGAAAGCTGAGAGGATTGGACAATCCTATCTTTGATCTCCAGATGACATGTGTAAGTGTGTCCTAAAGGCAGGGCTGGCACCAACATCAGTAATTACAGTGAAGAAAGAGCCCTGTCCCTCCTAGTTCAGGCAGTAGGTGTTGGCAACATGGCCCTTTAAAAAGCATTCTTTCCAAACATCCGTTACCAACATGGATGAAGACAGCTAGAGCATTATCAGTGGAATCAACAAGAAGGCTGCTGCTACTCAAATGTTTTATTATTATTAAGAGGTTACCAGACAGAGCAAAGTGCTCAGAGTTCATTTCTTTCTCAAGAGAGACTACAGAAGTTAACTCCTAGTTTTAAGGACACCCAGAAGAGCACTCTCCGATCCTCTTGATGGAAATGTAGAATGGTATGAACTTGATAGGACGGAGTTTGACATCTCTGATTTTAAAATGAATTGGTTTTGTTTTGTTTGTTTTTTGTCTTAGCCATTTGATTCCTAAAAATGTAACATAAAGAAAACTGGAAAAGTCTATGTCAGAACTTAATTATTAATGCCTATTTTGGCCTTCTGTATAATTAAAAGAAATGCAGGTGTTCACAGGTACAGGAATGCTATAGTACACATCTCCATCTCTGAGGAGTAGACCAGTCTCTCATATCTGCTCTAGTGACATTTGGGGCTGGATAGCTCTTGGTCATGGTGATGGTTCTCTGACCTCTTAGGTCATACTGGAAGGATCAATGATTCAGCAGCCTTGTTAAGTCATTTCAGAGATGGGGGAAGAAATGTTATTTTTTAAGTATCTCATACTTGTGCTAACATAGTTTGACAGAGGACATAATTTCAGTAGCCCATCCTTGCCCTGCCAGAATGATCCTGGGGGTGTATGGTAAAGAATTAGTCAACGGAATTTTTGTCCAAGATGCTATAAATTAAGTATGCTTCAAATGTTTGTAATTTGTACTCCAGTGGTGCTGTAGGAATGGATGGGTTGTGGTCTGTATCTCATGGCTCTAGTAGGAAAGGCTGGGTTGGGAAGGCATGGGGCCTCTTCTGCATCCTGGCACTGTAGGAAGGAAGGGATGCACAGTGCTCTGTGCATTCAATTCTTCAGTGTGCTCTTCAGTGGAGAGAACTGAATAGTTGTATGTAAGGAAAGCCAGATATTAGAGATATTTGGCAGCCTGGAGGAGAAGGGTCTAGAGAAGAAAAGGGAGAGAAAAGTAGAAGATCAGAAGGTAGGCAGAAGAGGTAGAGGGATGAATATAAGGTACCATGGATGAGAAGGACTCCTCCCCTTGTCTCTTAATACTGAAAGATTCAGCTCCCTACACAGTCCAGGACAAACAAGACATGCAGCTAATCTTGTATGGTGTAAACGAACTGATTTTTATAAGTGGTTACTTAAAAGACGAAACAACCCCATTTCTGTCTGATTTTCTTTTTTTATGAACATAGCAATAAAACTTTTGTTTACAGAAAGAAAAGCATTGAGGCATTCACACCCATTTTACAATGTGTACTGTTCATCCCATAGCCTATCTTAAAATACATTCCTAAATAAATCCCATCAAATCAACTCAACATCATTCTCCCAAAAACCATTTGTATTTTCATATATCCACTTAAGTGTTTCTGTATAATATCCTCTTTTCCCTCCTTCTACAATGTGTTTTTTAAAGCATTTATTCTATTTTAGGATAGAATTAGTCTCTTTTCTCTAATGAAATACACTTATTTCACCCTTGAATGTCTTTCAAAGCTGCCTTACGACGTCTGCTATTTCCATATATGTATGCAATGGTTATAACTTTTGGCTATTAGTAATTCTTATTTTACAATGATAACTAAATAGTAAACATGTGATAACTGCATTCATATATGTCAGCATTCCATTCCCCAATAAATTTAATGAATACACCATTTTCATGCCCTGGAGCAATGAGTGTTTGTAGTAACAAAAATGAGTTATGTGTCAAAAGAATATGTTTACTAACAGATCCAAATATATTTAATATTCTTGAAAGAATAAGAAGCCAGATATATAGACACTTAATTACTTCATTTTACTTAGTTACCAAGAAGATTCTGGAAGCTAATTTTTGAAAAAAAAATTCATGAAATAAAAGTTGTCAGAATGACTTGCTGATTCAAATCAAGTTTATTTTTATAATCTTAAGTATCTATCACGTATGACATCAGTTTGTATGACTAATAAGACAAACTGGAATTCTACTATAGTTTATCACACTCATGCTGCTAACTCAGCAGGTTTTATTTATTAATTTGTATTTTTACAATTTAACCAACAGCATTAAACCAGTCACATTTACCAAATATCTAAGTCACATGACCTTGAACATTTGAATTCTCATCTAAGAGCTGCCTTCCCCAGTAGTCCTGATAGGATATCACTGCTAATTTGGTGATGCCATCTAAGATGGGGACCGATCACCTATCTATTATATTCATAGCGGTTTATGTGCTTCAATGGACAGATGCAAAAGCATCATTGTAAGTTTCACCATGAATCAGTGTAAACACACACACACACAAAACTAGTACTCACTGTATATATGTGTATAAAAGTTGATTCTTATCTTTGTTTCATTTTATGTTGTCATCTAAATTGTTTCTGTCAGATAAAAAAAAAATTACTATCTGATCAATATAAAGGCTAAAGTTTTTCACTAATCTTCCCTTGTGTGACATGTGCTCCTTTGCAACTGTGAGCTAAATTTTGTCTATAGTTAGCATTCTATTTTCAACATCAGACAGTTGTGTTTGGGAACATGTCTGAGTCCATTGGAGACCTCTGAGGTAGTAGGCAAGGGCTTCACTTTCCCTAGCTCATGGAAGATCTGAAATGAAGGAGAATTTGGGGGAGGAGACACTTCGATATTTGAGTTTTGTAGAAGAAGCTTTGATATAAATGCTCCTTAATAAATCACATCAGCAAGTGTGGTGTGTTGAGTCAGTATGAAGTGATATGCAGTCAGCAAGGACCTGAGAAGGGGCCATTCAGTCACCCAGAACTTCCTGAGAGGAATCTAAAACAGAGTCAGGACCTCAATCTAAGCAGAGGTTCTCACAGTCTGGAAGTGCCCTCCAAAGGAGGAGAGTAGGAAATTGACTTGGTCTAGGAGCATGTGCATTCAAGCATAGCCATTAAGTGTTTGCCCTTTAGACAAGTGTCCCAGAAGCTCCAGAAGTTGAAGTCCTTGTCCCAAAGATACCTTGGGGAAATGCAAGAAAGGACCCAGACTGTCAAAAGACCACAACGTAGACAGTTGAGAGAGGCGGGGATAGGGTTTCCTGGACAAGATCCTTTCTGTAGACTTGACTGAACCCGATGTGGGCTGGCAATATTTGGTAGGATTCTGCTTACAAATAGGATGCCTATGTTCTAGTTTCCTTTTATTGCTGTGCTAAAACAATCTGACTAAAAGCAACATAGGAGAGAAGGGTTTATTTCATCTTGTATTTCCTAGTCTCTGTCATTCCTTGGGGAAGTGAGGGCAGAGTGTATGCTATGCCTCCTGTGCCTCCTGACCTTCAACCAAGGAACCCTTCACAGCCAAAGAAGTGTGGCATGTGGCAGGAGCCAGAAGTGTTGTAGCATGCTAGCTAGTTCACTCTGGCTGGATCATTGAACTGTGCTTAGATAGCTTTCTGATTAGTGCAGCACCACCTGCCTAGGAATGGTGCTGCCCATAGTGGGCTGTACCCTCTTTCATTGAGTAATAATGAAGACAGTCCCACATAGGTATGTCCACAAGCCAATCTGATCAAGGCAGTTTCTCAACTAATGCTCACTCCGGTGATACTAGACTTGTCAAGTTTACAATGAAGGATAACTCAGTACCCTTAGAGTATCACATATATGCTCTGTGATCAAAAGTTCTGCCTTTACAAAAAGGATATCTTTAAAGATTTTAGAGTATCTTTGTATATGCATAATCTTGGGACAAGGCATGTGGAATTCATTCATTTTTTTTATCATTCACATGTATAAACTAGAGGTTGATACACATTTCATATATCATACAGATTTTATATATTCTGTTCAGATTTTTAGTGCTTGTAGTGCTTGGCTTATAGCCAGCCTGTCCTGAGTTGTACAATTTTCTATTTTATGATGTTGACTCTTAAAAAATACTTTGGATTTTTTTAGATTAGGATCATAACCTAATTTCTTCCCCTTGTCCCTTGTTTATGTGTGTGTTGTGTGTGTGTTAGTGTGTGTGTGTATGATGTGTGTGTATGAGTGATGTGTGTATGGTGTGTGTGTGTATGAGTGTGTGTGTGTGTGTGAGAGAGAGAGAGAAGTGAGAGAGAGAGAGAGAGAGAGAGAAGAGTGAGTTTGGGAATATATGTGTGTGTATTTCTGTGGGTGTGTGTATCTGTCTGTCTGTGTCTCTGTGTGTGTGTGTTTGTGAGAAATATAGTAATGATTAATTTCTTTGATAAGAAATAGCTCTTCATTTTCAATGTAGTCCTTTTAATCTAGTCAAATCTCAGTAGACTTCTTGCTCTTCATTAGCACTGGGGTCCTTTGGTATATATTAGGCTAAAATAATTGCTATAGTTTTTAATGTAGTAAAAATTTGTGGAGTCAAAGGTGAGGGAGCAAAGCTGGGAGAGAATTCTGTGACAGAAGTTGAAACCACAAGCAAACAGCTCTAAAGGTCATGTACCTGTGGTTTCATTAATGTTACTAACATGCATTTAGTATGATGTTACCACTATGAGTCCACTGTGGGAGGGCAGTGACACCAAGCTCCACCTGCCTTGCTATCACAGTCATGGAAGGTCCCAGGACAAGCTGAGAGAACAGTGGGGCTTTGTGGAAGGACAGAACCACTGGGTTTCACAGAGACTGTGTGGGTGAGGACTATTAGGAAAGGCAGCGAAGATGGGGGAGGGCAGCTTAGTGGTCTGCCCTGAGTTTTGGAAATGGAAATCCTTAATAGTCAAGTCTCCCTATATGAAAAATAGAACTCATAAGAGTGTTTCCTGGAAAAGCTTCTGACACAAAAAACTCTAGGGCTACCCTTTTTTGATAAAAACAAGGTGTTTTCCAGTACCTCCAGAACAAGGTAGAAAAGACATTTGACTTAGGTAAGCTTTTCAGATGTCTTCAAAGACCAAAGAATTATGTTATTCTTGAGTAAGAAACAATTCGATTGAGTCAGTGAAACCTTTCTTAGAATTGTAAGTTAATAAATTAATACTAAGCAAGAGTGGTCCATCATTACGCTGCTCTGTGAGGACCCATTTAGAATATTTCGCATACTAAGCATCATGAATGCAGTGAATTATTGCTGGCCTTCAAATAATAATGAGCTTTTCCTGTGCTGCTGGTATTAAAATTCATTGTTCTTTGTTGGCAACGCACTTCCAGTTCTAATTAGGTTCTGCTTGGGCTCATATGAGTGTCAATTTACAGTCACTGGGTCCTAGACTAGGACACCATTCTTCAAAACAGTCTATGCACAGCTTGAAGACCCACTGACAGGGAGGGGCCACTTGAAGGCATAGAATCCATTCTGCTTATTATCTGGCCTTACCTGCCCCACCAACAAAATTCCACTTCCTTCTTGCTCTGTCCTCTTTCTAAGTCTTTGACTTTGTCATAGCAATAGGAGAATCTTTTCCTGATAAAAGTTGCATGACATCCAAGTCCTGACTAAGTCTAGTTTCTAACACCTGTTTTAAGCGTGATGCAGAAATTAGGGTGTACTCCTCTGACTGAGCAGAGACAGAGACGTTCTTTATAGATACAGCTGTCCCATATTGACAAATGCCTCAGGAGACAGCAGAGCTTAGCATTTGGAGTCATTTGGATTTCTTGAATTAAGAAATAAGAATCAGCAAAACTTTCCCAGCTCGGGCAGACCCAGCACCATCCACAGTGTGTCTATCGGGATAGTATTTTTGGTAGCTGGGAAATATTACAGAGAGAATGTTGCATACCAATTAGTTGTATTAAAATATATATTATGCACAGTTCTGTATTTGGGTTTCAGAGTTTCCTTGACAACATCATTTAACTTCTTACTGTTCTTTTCACATTGCAGTATAAATATCTAATATGTTTTTGTTCAAAACATCAATTAGGCGTCAGCATAATCTTTATTAATACAGATCTGTTATTACAAGGAGACTGCTGAGCTACTGTAATTTGCCCAGCAGGAACAATGAAATATCTTCTCTTTTGCTTCTATCCCAGATTGCCTGGCTTTTATTCTTTTCTCTCTCTGTTTGTGTGCAACAAGCACCACACCAAAAAACCTTTTGTGATACCCTTTCAAATAACATTGCAAAGCAAAAAACCATTTCCTCACCAGATGAACAATGGGAAGGTCCCAAGTGGGAAATGCATCGACTAGTTATGAGTGGGTGCTCTGGTTGCAGGTCCCCTTATAATTTCTTGACTTCTTTTTCCTCATGTAGCAAGAACTCCCCACTTCCTGCGGATTCAGAATGTGGAGGTGAATGCCGGCCAGTTTGCTACCTTCCAGTGCAGCGCCATAGGCAGGACAGTGGCTGGGGATCGGCTCTGGCTGCAGGTACGTGTGTGCACCACCAGTCACTATCCATACACATCGTCCTGGAGGAGGGCTGGAGACACCAAAGCTGTCTCTGTTCTAGAACCTTCTTCCCACATCAGTTATATCTCCAGGTTTCCAAGATTACTGCACAAGTTCGGCAGTCTTCTGATCTTTCTAGAATTCTTGTTTTTTCTTACTGCTCTTTCTCCATGATCTCTTTTGACAGGTTTTGTCAAATTAGATTTAGCAAAGAATCGTAAGTTTTAAACTATAATGCCTTTCTCCCCTGAAGGAAAACAACCAAGAAATCCTTCCTTGTGTCTGTCTGTCTGTCTATCTCTGCTGTTCCTCTCTCTCTGTCTCCTCACTCACATTGTCTCTGTCTCTGTCTCTCTCCCCACCCCTACCGTCTCACTCTGTTTTTTCTCTGTCTATTCCCATCTCCCTCTGTCTCTCTGTCTCTATTTGTCTCTGTCTCTCTTTCTTTCTGTGTCTTTACATACACACACATACACACACATACACACATACACACATACACACATACACAATCACGAAGAGCAGAGAGCTTGCTTTGTAGATCTTTCTGTAAGCTGAATTTCTTTTTTTTAATTATTGGATTTTCTATTTACATTTCAAATGTTATCCTCTTTCCTGATTTCCCCTCTGCAAACCCCCTATTTCATCCCCCTCCCTCTTCTTCTATGAGGTGCTCCCCCACCCACTCACCCACCCTGGCCTCAGTGCCCTAGCATTCTCCTACATTGGGTTATTCATTGAGCCCCCACAGGACCAAGGGGCGCCCTTCCCATTGAGGCCAGATAAGGCAGTCCTCTGCTACAAATCCAGCTGGAGCCATGGGTGCCCGCATGTGTACTCTTTGGTTGGTGGTTTAGTCCCTGGGAGCTTTCAGGGAGTCAGGTTGGCAGTTGTAGTGGCGCATGCCAGTAGGATTTGCTGGAGGAGGCAGAGGCAGGAGGATCACAGGTTTGTAAGCTGAATTTCTAAATAATTCATGTCAAGAATTCATGTAGAAATTAATAGCATCTCTTAATTTCAAGCATTTTAAGTTACCCATGTGGCCTCAAATAAGCATGGTCCTTGAGGCTTCAGTCCTTTAAGTCCTGCCCTATACATTCTGTATGACCGACAGAATGTATTCCTTGAGTCTGTGACCACTCTAGGAAATTGTGACAGATTGAGTGGCTCCCAGTGGCTTTCTCCTCACCCACTGAATGCCACTTGCCACTCAATTTCCTTCGGGGTATATTTTTGGAGATGGGTGGTGCTCTTCTTAGTGAGCTCCAATCGCCTCTCTTCTCCTTGCTGTGCTCCAATTGCAGCGCTTCTTGTTTCTTTTAGGTTTAATCTGTAGCCCATTCATTCCTCAAGTTTCTTAGAGTACTTTCCCATCTTTCCTTCTTTTTTGTTATTTGCAGTTTCAGTTGTTTGTTTTTGTGGCACTGGGATCACATTCACATTCCTTATGCATGCTAGACCTGTGCTAGGCATGTGGTAGACGTGTGCTAGATGTGTGCTAGACGTGTGCTCCCTCAGGTCTTTAATGTTTCTATTTTATTATTTTATTTATAATTTCGAGTTTGCTACCAAGCTGAAGCACTCTGTGTTTTAACCCTTCTGTGTCCACTGGCTCACAGTAACAGGCTTCCCTTGTGTCTTGTTTCTCTTCCTGCACCTGTCCTGTTTCTGACTTTTACCGTACTATATACTTCTACAATAGCCTGACAATGGTGAAGTTTATATGAATTTGAAATCTTTTATCCCTTTTAATCCACACAGCTTAGCTGGTTATTTGTATTGGCCTCTTTTCTGGAGGAAGTGGCTAGTAGCCAAACATTTTGAGCCCACAGTGTGCTGTCAGGTGGTAATGTGAATGAGGCTTCTTCAGTATGGTGTACGCCTTGCCCTTCTGCCTGATGTCAACCACTCCCTCTCCCCCCATTTTTTTCCTGTATCCTGGCTTTTGTTATAGAGACCTTCCTGCCAGGAAGAAGGGATGTGTATAGAAGTTTAAAATTACATGTTCTAAATCCACCCTTACTTTTTTTAAATTTGTTTCTAAAAGTTTAGCAATCACTACTTTAAAAGCTTTTTGTTGCACTCGAAGATTGATATAAGCATTTAGGTTTTTTTCTCTTTATCCCATGTCTCAGTTATTTTAAAAATTTTTGTGCTAGGGATATCGGATTATTGCCTGAGTGGGTGGATGTTTGTGTTAATGAGATCCAGATCGGTTGTCTGTTGTGCTTGATGAAGGAAATAGGCATCTTTTATTGGGTTTCCTACAAAGCATTTAGCACCTTTTAAAAATGACACTATTCTTTTCACTGTTATCTGTACAGTTCTTAATTATTCATGGAAAACTACTTCCCCTGCTTGTGTTTCCTGTGTGCACACTGCTTGGGAGGAGATGGTGAGAAGTGCAAGCTCCCAGGTCCAGGGTCGTAGGAGATACTCTCGGGACTCCCTGTCACATCAAGGACAACATTGGATTTTAGATCTTACAGATATCCTAGACCTAGAATCCTCTACTTCAACTCAATTGCTTTGGGATTCCAATCTTTAATTCATTACTAGTAGTAGAAATATTCATTTTAAACAGTGTTTAGTATGTTATAAGGAAACGATTGATTTTATTTTAGGAGACAGAGAGCTATCTTGCTCTAGACTTTTCCATCCTGCCTCTACTATAGAGTTAACTTGGGAGATTAAGGAATTTCAGGCTTACCCTCAGATTCTAATATAATGGGTCTGAAGGAGGGCCTATCCTTCAGTACTTCATCAGATAGTGTTCAAATAATTCCATTGTGGAGCAACGTTTGAAAGTAACTAATCTGAAGCAAAATTTAACAATATAGAAAATTGGAAATGAAAAAGTGAACATACTATGTAACTGGTACCTTAACAGTAGTTCCTGTGTGTTCCTGGAGTTTGGGATAAGAAGCTATAGGTATCATGGTCCTCAGATGCCCAAGTGTCTTGTATAAAATGGTGTAGCATTTGTTTGTGACCTGTATACATTCTCTCACACACTGAAATAATGTCACGATAGCTTACAATTGCTAGCACAGCGTCAGGACTGTGTGTTGGTAGCTGTGCTGAGTTTGTCAGGGGCTAATGACAAGGACAAAGCTTGTATGTCATCAGTAAACAGTTTTGTTCCCTAACATAGTTGCACTGTAGAACCAGGCTGGTCTGGAACTTACTATGTTGCCTGGGACATTTTTCTTCCTCAGCCTCCCATGTGCTAGAACTACAAACATGAGCCACCAGAATCTGGGTTTCAAATTATTTTTGATTTGTGGTTTTCTTTTTCAGTGTTTGGGTGCAGAGCTTGTGGATACAGTGTGTATTTAGACACCTTGGCATGCCTTTGACATCAGGCTTTATCCACAAGGCCTCTATTTTCTAGATTCTGATAGATTAGCATTCTGATATTGATAACTCCTTTCCTGTTTGACTCTAAGATATGTTTCCCTTTTGTTCAAGATGTCTTCTGCTACTGCTACTTCTATTAATTCTTCTTCTTGTTCTTCTTGTTCTCCTCCTCCTCCTCCTCCTCCTCCTCCTCCTCCTCCTCCTCTTCCTCCTCCTCTTCTCCTCCTCTTCTCCTCCTCCTCCTTCTTCTTCTTCTTCACCTTTCTAATCATCTGCCTTTGCCAGGCTTGAAACTCTCCATGTGCTCATGTGCCTAGGCCAAGATGGGACATAATAGCCATAGAATTCACATGACTCTGGAATGTTATCAATACTTTGTCTTGCTCTAAGGATGCTATTTGGTTTGTGACTCTTGTGATGATCAAGTAATTCTACTGTTAAATTATTGATGTCTTCTGGTTGAGTAGACATTTTGTGGGAAAGTATCTATTTTATAAGCAGCGTAGGAAGAAGACCCAAACTCAAAATCATTAAAATATTGTAAAAATCACTTGCAGCCTATGTACATAAAGTATATCTGAAATGTAACTAATTTTACTCTGTAGACCTGGTTGTCATTTTTTTATTTTATGTGCATATGTGCACATTTGCATATATGTATGCATGTGCATATGCAGGTGCCTGTGCACTTGCATGTATATGTATACCTATGTGTATGTGCATGTGTGTGTATGTGTGCATGTGTATGACTGTGTGTTAGTATGTGTTCATGTGTGCATATATTGTGTGTGTATACATGTCTGTGTGTGCATGCCTATGCGTGTATGTATGTGTCTGTATGCATGAAAATCCCAAAACTGATTTGATATGTCTTCTTTGATCACTACCCACTGTATTTATTGAATTTGGGGTTTTCCTTGAGCCAGAAATTCACCAATTTCATCTAGTATAGTTTGCCCAGTGGATCCCCTTTCTCTGCCTCCTGAGTGCTGAAAGTATAGGCAGCTGCCATGACTGCCTGCCTTTTACAGAGTTTCTGGGGATCTGAACTCCAGTTCTCAGCTTGTATGGAGAGTCCTTTATCCTCTCAGCCATTTCCCTAGCCCTAGATCTCACCATTAAAAATGCATTATGTGTATGCAAGCATCACAAACCTGAGCCAATCTCAACACTAAACTCCAAACATTTCTGTCGAGTGGTACTCCACATACAGTGCTTCTGAAGCTACAGCCTTTATAAAAGTGGTATTCTGCATGTCAACTCTCTAGGGTCTTAACATCTGAGATCCAGAAAATATTTCTAGGTTTCTCTGTGGTGTAAATCTCCCCAAGGGGTAAAACAAGATTTAGAAATCTAAGACACATGTTTACTTGGGGGCACGTGGTTAATACACAAAGGTAGTGGGTATGTGCAAGTATAGTCATGGGCAAACACTTGCATTGCTATATGACAGTTTTTAAAATGTCCCCAGGAAGCACTGGGCACAGAGTTTCTTGGGTCCCCTCTGTGATTACATCTGTTTGACAGATAAGGAAGCCACATGTCAGAGGGCTGTTAATTGTTGAACTAACTTTCCAGCTCCTAATGGAGACTTTCTTATCACCGACAGATGCATCTCCTCTTGAGGATGAGGTTAGTATCAGTGTGGGTAGAATTCTTCTAAAATGCAGAACTGTAAAATAAACTTAGCAGGGTAAACACTCATCTTCATATCTGCAAAGTCTTGAAGCCGGCATTCTGGACAGTGCAGAGTTGTTGGAATGTGAGGTTCTAAGTCTTAAAGCCAGCATTCTGGACAGCACAGAGTTGTTGGAATCTGAAGTTCTTAGCAGTGTTTGATAGATGTTGTCAGGTACGGCAGTCTATGCATTTAAATATGGTGTTTTAAGATACAGGACACTAAAATTAAATGTTTATGTAAAACACCCAAGTACTTATTTCCTATTGTTTCCAACTTTTGATCACTTCTCAAGCCTGATTTTGAGAACATCTCAGAGAATGTATGTGTGTACATATGTGCACTCATGAGTGCATGCACACACACACACTCTCTCTTTTACACACACACATAATGAGAGGGAAAAATCTAAAATTTAAAAAAATTCTTTAATATAGTCTCGTTCTTTTCATGTTTCTGGTTTATTTTTTTGAGATCTTTAAGTTGTTGATTATGTTATGTAGTTATTGACTCTTGAAGCTTTGTGTGGCTGTATGAGCCCTTAATGTTTATTATGTTAGCAAAAAATGTTTTTTTTAAATGATTTTATGGTACGCATCAGTACTTAGAAGTATAAAAAGAAATAAGATGTTGTTATGGGGCCAACAAGACTGCTCAGTGAATTAAAATACTTATCACCAAGCCTCATGCCATGAGTCTGATCCCCCTTGTCCCACATACAGGAAAACAGAGAACCAACTCCTACATAAATTGACCTTGGAACTGGGCATGGATTCCATGGTCCCTGTGCAGAAGCACATGCAAACACATACACACAAATAAACACTAAACAAAATTTAAAGGACACCCATATAATCCAGCACCTACAATACTACAGTACCTGTCAGCCTCTTGCTGGTGTGGGGCTTTCTACTCTTTTGTAGGTGCAATGGCTTCTCCAAGTGAACTCCAAAGACCAGTTTATGATGACACAAACATTTGATGTCTGAGATGCTTGCTTAGACCCCCCTCCCGCTTCTGTCTACAGGGGGGGTCTTCTGTATGAAGATGTACATGTAAAACCTTGTGTAATCTTGTCTGATGGTCTAGAATAGATAGCAGACATCAGGCAGTGATCAAAATGTTAGAAGCATCTGGGCAGCGTGCAGTGTATTGTCTTTACTGAGTCTTTATTTCCAGCCCTGCTATCTTTCCATTTTAACACTTTTACTTACTCAGAGTTGCATTTTTAAAAAATGATTATCGTGGGGCTTGATAAAGATGGTAGCAATATCCATCTAATAAGACCATTGTGCACAAGCTTACCAGTGGTAACACCTGTGCCAGAGTAGTGACCGAATGAACCTCTCCTTCTCCCTTTCATAGAAGTCTCATTCCA
Source organism: Mastomys natalensis (assembly GCA_021653895.1). Classification (NCBI taxonomy): domain Eukaryota; kingdom Metazoa; phylum Chordata; class Mammalia; order Rodentia; family Muridae; genus Mastomys; species Mastomys natalensis. The sequence goes on from JAJTUV010000178.1 coordinate 227,212, forward strand.
TGTAAGCTCCTAGATTGACAGTGTTTTCCTTAAAGGAAAAATATAACCTCACTTGGAATTTAGTATGTTTTTAGTTGTCGGTCTAGAAATTGATGTAATTTTTCAATAGTTCACTGTATGGTTCTACTTAGCTGCTTAAAATCAAGCCAATTTGAAAAAATAAAAAGGTGTTACATCCAAGTTTAATAAATCTTTTGTGCTTCTTTTCTGAGCTCAGGTAATCTTAGATACTTTTAGCTAGGGGTGGGAGGGGGATCTTGAGATCTTGTGACTGAAATGATTCTCATATGAGCAACCTTGATCTACAGCAGAGTCCAGTGTGAGCAAATGAAGCAGATTGCAAAAATAGCGCTTATATCACAGATTTTTATAGGTGCTAGAAAATGTGTGTGTGTGTGTGTGTGTGTGTGTGTGTGTGTGTGTGTGTGTGTGTTGTGTATGTATATACGTATAATGTCATTTACAGAGCACTACTGGAGGGTAGGTGTTCTCCCAGGTGATATTTGAACTTTGATTTTTGTTTCCTTGGTGATTTTTTTTCATTGATCCCTGCAGAACTTTATACCCATTTATAGAAGACACAGCCGAGGCCTGGAGAACTTTGTTCACTTTTCTTGGGGCACATTAGCACATTGTTGGTAACAGGAGCTAGGATTAATACTCAAGACACCCATGTGTACAAACTGTCTCTTAAACCGCAATGCTCTTTGCAAAGCAAAGTGGCAAACCTAGACATTGTCAAGGATCTGTGACCTCTGTGAAGGAATTTAAGTCACCAATTAAGTTATGATTTTACCTTGTGCGAATGAGAGCCCATATGCATTGTTCTGGCGGGTGAGGTAGGGCTGGTCATATATGGTATACATTTTCTGGTGGCTTTTAGCTTCAGTTATAGATAATGAGGGAGAAAATCGGAACTGTATATCAGAACCGTTTCGTTATTAGGTATAAAAGCTACAAAATGATTTGTAAAGAGGTAAAATTATGGTTCCTTCAGCAAGCTTAACTTGAGTATTTTACACCATATATATTAAAGCATAAATTTAACATCACTTACCACATGGAAAAATACCAGGAGCAGAGAGAGTGGACTGTCTTCGGTTGCTATAGGAACCATTTACTGTATAACTCTCTGAGTGGTGAAAATCACATCCATTATTGTTTTAGTCGGTTACGCGTCTACAGCTGCATCCATTTGACAAATCTAAGCATTCAGACAGAGACCGCAGAAAGCCTTCTGGCCTGCATCCTGTGTTTCAACCTGGTGTGGCTTTGGATTGCTCCAATTTAAAGAGAAAGGTTTACTTTATGTCCATCAAGAATATGTGAGGTATCTAGGGAGATCCTGAAATGAACTGATTACCCAAAGTCATTTACTGATTTCATGTAACTTGGCCAAAGATGCTGATGCATATTTGGGATGAAACTGCAGAAGTTAGGGTTGGGGGAGCTTGCTGCTCAGCAGCCTTAAGGCTGGGGTTGGAAACATGGGCTTTGAGTTTGGACAACCAGTCAGGATAGATTCATTCAGAGGGTAAAAGAGAGGCTTTGACATCTTCCACTGACCCTAAGAATTCTAATACTCACAATGCTTTTGTTTAACTTGTGCTTATCATGGAGTTTACTTGTTTATCCCTGCTTCGAAGAATCCAAGGCTGTCCCATGAGAAAGGAAGGCAGGCATGGCCCTTGCTCATATTTCCCCAGGGGAAAGCAGCAGATGGTAATAGACTTTGTTGCTCCTCTGCAGTTTAGCTGTATCTTAATTATCAAGCAGAAAAGGCCATGATCTGGAGAAACTAGATCTGCTGAGCTATATCCAGTGGAGGTTCCATTTAGATCATGTAAGCTAAATGGGAGGAAATTGTGCCTGCATTGCTGATGGTCCTTAGTGGCTTCCGTGGTGAGAATGTCCTCAGCATCTTACAGTGGGGCCTGCTTGAAAGTGGGTAAGCACAACTCTTTCTGCTGTCGGGGACTGTACGGTAGCCCGTCCCCACCAGTATGACTGTGTGAGGCCCCTGCCTGTCATCTACTAAGCTCAACCGCTCTGAACAGTTCCAAAACGCCCGAGATTGATTAATTTACTCCAACTGCCTCTCACTTCCCAGACCTCAATTTCCTTCAATCATCTCCCTGATTGTGGCGTACATATTCCCGAAAGCCTTGATGCGACTCCTTCTCGTGGTAAATCACTCTCATTTAGAAGTTCTCGAGTGAGCCCAGAGCCCAGAGAAGGTTGTAAGGATAATTCAAATTACTATCAGTACTTTTTCCTGGCTTGCTCACATTGGAATAAGTACACTTTAAAGTGCTCCGGGACTCACAAAGGGCCACATTTAACTCAGCGAAGCCGTTTCTTCTTGGGCCCTGTCATTACAGGCCTTTTATGAAACAACAGAAAAGTTGGAGCCACAGTCGTTTGACGGCCCCAGTCATGTAATTCTCATGCCGTGCGTTCTCGCTTGGCTGTCTTCCATGATGGACTATATCACAAAGATCACGCTGGATTCCTGTTCTTGATCACTCCGCACTGTGCTGTCTTTTTGTTAAGAGACAGGACACCGGCGTTTAATGGAGCCACCTTTCTCTTATGCCAGGGGGAAAATGGGGAGAAGTCACTTGAGCCACTTCCTAGCTCACTCCAAGATGCTTTCTCATTGTTCAGCTATGCAAATATAACAAGGTGGCCCTACCCATAGGCCCCTGACTTCTTGGTAGTGCCCAAGGTTTTAACACATTATTGCTAGCCTAGTCGTTGCTGTCACAAAAAAAGGTTTCCAGGGAGAGAGGGGCTTAGAAGCCGAGTGACTCCAACTGTCACAGAGATCAGAGCAGGCTACCACTCCTCACAATTACCAGTTAATTCCAGCCAAAGGAAGTGATTCTGGAGACAAAAGGGCTTCTGGCAATGAAATAACTTAATCTTTCAGTCTCTCTCTGAAAAACAGTTACTGTTCTAGTTTTGCTTTCCCTTCAGGAGAGTGTAGTTAGATCAGATATCTTCCTGTTTCTACTATTTCTGTCACGTCCAGGCTAAGGAACTAGCATGTTCAGTGGGATGTGCTAGGGGACCATTTTCTACAGCTCATCCACAGTATAGAGTGATGACCAAGATCTCTCCTTCCTTTTCTTCTCTCCCTCATCCTTTCTTCCATTAACCTAAATGGGGATGTGGGTACTTCCTCAAACCTTCATCTGTCACTGAGCTCATCTTGAATCTAAGGTATCTGTTGGATTTTTCTAACTCTTCAGCATCAAGGAGCAAGGAGGCTCACACTAATGTGTAATGTCAGCATTTCAGGGAATGGGAAGAAAAATCCCCATCCCAGAGGCCAGTTCACTCTTTTCTGATATTTCTCCTTCTGTCTGTTCTTCTTTCAGTCTGCCCAGTCTTCCTGTCTGCATCTTATACTTCCCTCCAGGGTTCCCTCTCCTGTTGCTTTCCCCACCCCTTTCAAACCCTTGACTATCAAAACTCAAGCCTGAGCACGGTTAGTCACGACCACCCCCTTTTTCTCCTGGACAGGCCTGGCTTTTGGTTTTAGTTTTGCTTTTCCTTTTGCTCCTCCTCTGACTCAACCTCAACTCTGGCCTGAAGCAGGAACCTTAGCATCTGGTTCCAAGATGGGATTTATGTACTTGTACAAAATTATTGGTAATACTACAAGCATAAATGATATACAGCATCTGAGTGATTATTCTGACAGATACTTAAGTATGTTCATGTATCCCTCCCCCACCCCCATATACATCTTAGCGACAGCTATAGACTCTTGTCTAACATAGGTTTTGGTACTCCCCTTTGGAAAATCCTGCACTTATATTTCCTAAAGGTGAACATTTCAAGGATCATCTTTATCTTGCACAGAGGTCAGCATATTGTATACCTTGGCATCTAATAGGGAATTTTTTAATGTCAGTATTAATGTATTCACTGACAGTTTCATAACATGTAACTCCTACATTCTTTTCATACTTTCCCCCCATGTCCTTTTTACCCTCTCGTTCCACTAAAGCCCCCCTCCCACAAGGCTCCTGACATTCTCGTAGTTTTTGTTGGCTTTGTATGTGTGTGACTTTCTGGATTTAACCAGAGCTATGGCCTTGGGCACGGGGAACTTTCCACTGGAGCATAGGTAACTTCAAGGGCTATGCTATTACTTAAACCAAAAGTTCCTGTTGCCCCAGTAGGCACGGTATGCAGGAGCTCCAGAGGGACCACTGAGCCCCTCCTCGGACCATGACTGGAGGTCCTGTCCCACTCAGACCCTTAGCGTCACTGCAGCTGCTATAAGCCATGATCACAATAGTCAGGTCATGTCCTCACGACTCCATTTCTTGCTTGGCTCTCCTCCCCACTGTCCAGTTCCTACATCCTCTCTGCTCCCTTTTCTGTGATATTCCCCTCAGACTTGGAAGAATGATGGATAGTCCCTTAAGGGCTGAGCAGTCCATAGCCATTTTTAAAAAAATAATAAAAATGAGATTAATTTTTTTATTAAAATCCTACCTAGTAAGAAAAAATAATTTCATCCTATAAAAGCCACATGGTACCACAAAATTAAATAGAAGCATTCTGTTGAATATTTGGAGTCTCATAATCACAGTTCTTATTATATGTATGTTTTATTCATCAGCTACCCAATATATAAGATACGAAAATTTCTTCAGACATCACAGAATGTTTAAAGAAAAGTATACTATCTGTGTGGGTTGGAGCATCATTTCAGATTTACTTAGCTTAAAACTTGACAATGAAAACAAATCTATAGTATAAAGTAACAATGATATTTGTCTCTAAATGATGCAATTATTCGGTTTTTAAGTTGCCTTTTTAAAAATCTCAAGTGGAAGCATTTGGTGTTTGCCTTTATGACTAATGTGGTTCACTTAATGTAACATATTTCTTAATGTAACATATAGTGTAACATTTCACTAATGTAACATATTTTAAGGATTTTCCACATTGTAGTATTTATCAGAACTTCCTTCCTTTCTGAGGCCAACGCAATTCTCTTACCTGTGTGAATACCACACTTGGTTCACTCATTCTCCCTGGAAGGTGAGGTTGTGACTGGTACTGACATGACACCAGCATCAAGTCTCTGAGAAACTCTTTCATCTCTGCGTTCAAGCAGAAGAATTGCTGGTTCATACAATAATTTTATTTTTAGCTTTTGTAGAATAGCAGTGCTTTTGCAATAGCACATCACCTCCAGCAGCAGTATGCAAAGGTCTCAGGTACCTGCATCCATCCTGTACTAGGGATTTAACATGTACCTAACAGTAAACTCTCTTACTTAGTGTGAACTGATATCACACTATAGTTTTGACTTACATTTTCCTAATGACTGGTAATGCTAGACATCATTTCATGTGCCACTTGGCTATTTCCATTTCTTCTTTACAGAAAACCTATGTCTTATGCCCAGTTTGAAATTGAAGTTTTTGTAGTTGTTAATGGATTGTGGGATTTCTTGAAGTGTTATCAATCTAAGTCCCTTCTCAGCTATATGATTTACAAATATTTCACAAACTATAGGCTGCTACTGTTCTTTCTCAGCAGTTACTTTCATTTGCCTATGTCTGTGTGCATCATATTTGAGTATTCATATGGGCATGTATATGCGGTGTGGGGGATCTGGGTGTGTGTGTGTGGTGTGTGTTGTGATGGTCTGTGTCTATATGTGTGTGTGTGTGTATGTGTGATGTGTGTCTGCGTCTGTGTGTGTAAGCCCAAGGTTAACATTAGATGGTTTTCTGAATTGCTCTTCACACTGTCTATGAAGGCAGGGTCTCTCTGCAATTAGAGCTGTCTATTCTTTTATTCTGGCTATCCAGCTTGTGGCAGAGATTCCCTGCATCCAGGCACTTGATTACAGGTGGACTGCCTCATGTACCTGGCATCTGTGTGTGTTCTGGGAATCTGAGCTCCAGTGCTGATGTTTGCACAGCAACATCTTAGCTCAGTGAGCCATGTTACCATTCGAACAATGATTATTTATGCACTGAAATTTGTGATTTTTATGTTGTTCTGATCACTTTTCTTTTGGTGCCTATGATTTTTGGCATCACAGTTCAAAACAAAAAAACCAGGACTAAATCGCAGATCATTAAAGTTTTCCCTTGATAGAGTATTATCTCTTGAGTTAGTTTCTATATGCCAAAAGGCTAAGAATGTAAAATTTTTAATTGTATTAATTTTTGGTCCGTGCCTATCCAGTTTCTCCACTACTTCTGTTGTAAACACCATTCTCTCCCATCCAAATAGTCTGATAATCACTATTGTTCACCATGTGTGTGTGACACCCATGAGGCTTCATGTCTGGGCTCTTTCTTGGTTCTAATCCAGTGCCCTATGTCTGTCTGCTCTCATGCCAAGCCTACAATGTCTGTCTGATTGTTGTTGTCTTCTACTAAGTTTTCGAGATTGAGAACAATGTGACCAACATGGAGCATTTGTTTTTGGCCTCAGTGCTAGCTTTGGGCTGAACTCTTCCCTTTGCAAGAGACCAACATGACCTTAAATGTTTGCTCTGCAGCTCTGGGAAATTAAGATCACATCTCCATACCATGGAAGCCACGTGGCACTTCATTACCTCATGGTTACTTGTCTTAATTTCTTATTGCAACTGTAACAAATGAGCAGAAGCTCATGGCTCCATCACCTACACTTGCAGAGATCAGAAGGCCTCAGCAGACAATGACATCAAGGTTGATTTCTTCTGCAAGTCCTTGGGACGATCTGTGCTCTGCTCTTCACGGCTTCTTCCTTCACTTTCAACTTTCCGTTTTCCTCTTAGCAGAACTCCCCATGGCCATAGGATACCCAGATAATCCAGTACATCTTCTGTCCCTAAACCCTTATTTTCATCATGCCTGCAAACTTTCTTTTAGTATTGAAAGGAACACACTCTTACATCCTAAAGGCAGGAATACAGTTGCTGTTAGAAGCTCCATTCTGCCTACCACACTCCCCCCAATGAATTGATGGAGACTGTTAGCTGAGAGGCACCCAGCACCTCTGAAATATCCTTGAGTCAAAAGGACTAAGAGTGTTCAGTGACGTGGTGCACATTTCAGATAGCAAGAGGAAGGCTAGTTGTCTGATGCTCAGCCATGCAGGCTCTCCTGCCCCTATTCTATTCTTCATGAGAAGCTGGGTTTTTCTGTGTGGTTAAGTCTTTGTTTAAAGACTCCTTCCTGGGGGTTCACGGAGGCACTGCCTTATGTGGAGTGACAGTGTGAAGCTCTGCATTTTACAGAGTCACACTACAGCTTAAGGAAGAATAGCTCCCAACTGCCCCTTTACCAGCAGAAATATAAATGCAGAAGCAGGGTCCTTCCCTTGGAGCCTATGGTACAGCCCTAGCTCTGGTCAGGGATCAGTTCCACCTCTGTTATGAAACGTGTTACAGGATCCTTGTTAAAATGAGAAAAAGAGGAACACAAAAGTTTTACAAATGTATGTATTCTTCTGAGTATATACTTAGGTAAATAAAGCAGTAGCCAATGCCCTGGCTTTGGTTGTCACACCGTTATAAGTAAAACAAATGCTTACAGTTTTAATCTGTTTTCAAGAGGGCTGACTGTTTCTTTCACTCATCAGTAAGAGGTTAGATTTTATTTTTCAACTTGAAAGATGAAACATTCCAATTTTAAAAGCTGCAAGTATAAGATCTCCTCTATTTGATTTGATTATGAGGTGTTATCAGAGATTAAGTGTAGGAATTCAGAGAGAGACATTTTCCCTTATATGTATTGCTAATACTAATTCTCTGTGTGTGTTGTGTCTCTGTGTTTTGTCTCTCTCGTCTCCTTCTCTGTCTCTCTCTCTCTCTGTCTCTCTCTCTCTCTCTCTCTCTCTCTCTCCTCTCTCTCCTCACACACACACACACACACACACATTTTGGTGCTACTCATTAGATCCAAGTTTTATGTTTAGCAAAACACACCATTCTAGATACATGAGGCTCTGTATTCTTACGTTTTACTCTTTAAGTTATAAATAAAGCTGCTTTTATAGTAAAGCCAAAAATAAAGTATGTGGAACCCTTCTTCCCCACTCCTAATGTTTCCTTCTGAGTGTCAGGAACTCTGCTAGTGCAGCACTCCTGACTGCTCTCTCCCTCTCTAAGCAAGAGCTGCCTGGGAGGAAGCACGGAGTATGTGGCTCAGCCCCTTTTTTGGGAGCTAACTGCTATAGGAACACGGTTCCTCCAGCCTGTGTGTTTTACAGCAGCACCTAACATGTGGGGGCCCTGTGGTTTTCTAGTGACTGGGTGAGTGAGTCTATTTCATTCCATGCTTTAGCTTAGCAAGCCCATTGTTTTTGCACACTGCAGTCTGGGGCTGCTGTCGCCAGGGTATCAGAAATAAAGGTGGGATTTTAGCATCCTCCTTGCTTTTCTCCTGGAATCCACTGCTCCTTTTGTCCAGGCCTCCGATGAGGATGTGTGGGGACAATCATTATGTCAGTGTCCTTGCATACATCTTTTGTCTCTCACAACGGCCCTGGGAGTGAATTGAGGCATCTCTCTGTAGGTGAGGAAAATGGGGGCCTGCAAAGAATCACTTTGAATGGTGGCATTTAACTTAGCAGCAGAGTTAGGCTAACCCCGAAACTCACATAGGTTAAGAATGACTGTCCCAGAGTATTATAGATAAATGCTTTTTTGTTTGTTGGGTTGTGTGATATAAGTCACCGAACCATGCAGATGGACTTTACTGTCATGTAGCCTTGTATTTTTATGGCAGCAAATGAAAATATTTAATGTAGCTTGCAAATCCAACTTCCTCTTGCTGCATTCATGCCAGCCAGTTTTTCTGATCATATTTGGCTTCCCTTGCTGTTTTGTGTGACTAAGATGGTCTTCCCTTAATTAGCCTTTGTCTGGCTACTTTCTTACTTACTCTTCATGCACACATCACTTCTTCAGATCTTGTCAACAGTATCTGTGGGCAATCTACCTTCTGCCATCTGCCAGCCACTGGTCTTTCCCTCAGCCATCAGACCATCACTCTTTTCCTCCACCATCAGACCATCACTGAAGAATGTCTACCAGTGACTCCGCATTGTGATCCTGAATGCACAGATTGGCAACCAAAGCATGGGTTCTCAATGAACAAGTGACAGAGGGCTTCGTGGCATCATATATAACCCTTGATCTTGGTCTGTTGCTCCATACTAATATAAATAGCATAGAGAAGATAGCAGACTTCCCAAGGCTTATTAAGAACTGAATTTATTAATGTCCTTTTTGGCTTTTGCCTCTTGCAATGATTGGATTTCCAAGAGTGTGTAACTAAAAGGCTAACTTGATATACAGGACTAAGAAAAAAACAGAACATCCCCACAATGGAAACATCCTCATGGGGACTGGAGAACACAGAACATGCAGAAAGACTTCTGCCTCAGAATCAGATGTTTCAGAATCAGATGTTTCTCAAGCATCCACTTCTGTAGGTTTTATGTATCTGGGGAAAGCATTGTAAAACTTGAGTTAGTTCTCTGGGTCCAGTCACTGCAGACGTGGTGATGGTTCTACCTGACAGATATTGCAGAGTTATTTTGGGTAATTGTTTAGTTGCTCATATAGAAATCGGGGTTAGTAACAGGTGATTGGTGACTTGATTTTATCTTCTAACCAAAAAATAAAAATGTAGGATAAGGTGTTACAAAGAACCAAATATTTGTAGAAATCAAAGTAAAATGTTATATATATTTTTCTTCCCTGTTCCAATCATCTAACTTAATATTTAAAGGCTACAAACAACACATTTCTACACACTTAATGTTTGAGACCTCAGTCTTCTTTTTGTTGATCAAGGCAGAATTGCTGTTTCTTATGTAGCAGCTGCCCATGGGGATAAACAATCGAACCAAGATTTGCATGAGTGTGACATTGGTAATTGCCATCAGGTGTCTGAGTATCTTGATATGACAACTGATATTGCCCCTTTCTGTCCTTTCACTGATACAGGGAATTGATGTCCGAGATGCTCCTCTGAAGGAGATAAAGGTGACTAGTTCCAGAAGATTCATAGCCTCATTTAACGTCGTAAACACGACCAAGAGAGATGCTGGGAAGTATCGTTGCATGATTCGCACGGAAGGAGGTGTCGGGATATCAAACTACGCAGAACTGGTAGTTAAAGGTATTTAATGTGTTTTTATTCCCCCACATAGTCTATTAAAATAGACACGCTTACATAGTTGTTTGCTCATTATTTGTTTATGCTCAAACTTATCCTGTCTGCTTCTGAACGGTAGTCTGGTGCTAGGCTGTATTGATGGATTGCATTTTAAGTACAAATTTTGCATGTGAGCAATGCTTCCGGAAAATGCATGTGATTGATGTTGGTTTAGTAGCACACAGGGCAGTGACTATGCTCTCAACTAAGGTTGCTGCCAGCTCTGTGGATACAGATTACAACCTATAATATTATTTTTTTTAAGGAATGAATTTTTTTTCCTCTGATAGAAAATCACTTAAAATGCAAATATTCACCAGGCCGGGTGTTTATGATAGCGAGGTGGTTAATAAAATGAAGCAATGTCTGTATAAAAAACCGTGATATATCATGGATGCTGTGTTGATAGCAGTGTCTTGGCATTCATAATGTCTAGTGAAGCTCTGTCCCTATATGCTGTGTGACTGGAAAATTGAGTATTATATTCAAGACAGGGGACTGGATGAAAGGTAAAAAACAGAACGCAAATAAATTTTCTTTAGCTCATTTAATGCATTTTTTGTGGGCAGAGAAGTTTATCCTATCAAAAGATACTAATGCAACTTTTTGGAGCCCAGATAGAATAATTTGAGCTTGTATGTGCACCATGCTGGCATTTCAGACAACTGTGATAGAGCATCTCTTTTTTCTTGTGGGAGAACTAATATAATGTCTCGTATTTTATTTTTCAATATTTCAGTGACAAGGGATGGAGTATAAGATCTATGTGTGATACCACCAAGCCACTTCCTCAAGGCTATGCCTTCTATTCACAACTTTGTATCTCTTGAAAGTAGATCACAAACCCGATCACATCAAGGTGGACCGTTCTCTTAACGGCAAATTTCTCTTTGTAGCCAGTTTTAAAGAATGCTGGCTTTGCGTGGCAGAACAAGCTAAGCAGACATGGGTTATGATAGGGCGGATGGGAAATTCAATGGCCGAAAACACACTTGTGTACACAGTAAGCTGATGGTGGCTGGGTATCAGGCCCTGATGGGAGGAGGACAGGATTGCTTTATTGCCTGAGTTCGTTTCTGTACTTTTAATTTTGGGCTGCACAGCAATGACACCCTTCCAAAATTTAAAACTGTAAATACCATGTCGTTTGTTTAACCCTTCCATCCTCCACCACATCCATATTGAACCAGAATGCCTAGGCATTGCCTCCATCATGAGCACTATAAGGAGTTTGGGAATCCTGTTCCTGTCTGGAGAGTTCCTGTCTCCTATTGCTTGGCTTTGGAGACAACAATGCTGGCTTATCAGTGACTCTATCATGACCATCAGTCACCGTGTCACTGATGGATGTTCGGCAGAAGGAAGAACACACCAAATATTTAACTTGAGTCATATATTTTGCTACACTGCATTTTTATGCGCAGTAAAGTTTGAATTAGACCACCAGGATGAAATTTCAAGCTGAAGCTTAAGATTCACGGCAGAACTAAAGTTCATCGGCATCACACAGACCCTGGTCTGAAGGTTCTTCGAGAATCAAGGAGCCGTAGTGTGGAATAGACTACTCATTGTGGATGGAATGCCCTGGGCGCTCCCAGCTGAGGTCCCTCTTCCTTTTCCTCTTCCCATTCCATTCCTCTTCCCGCTTCTTTTCCTCATCCCTCTCCCCTACCTCTCTCAGCTCTTTATACTCTTTCCCTTCACTCTCCATCTCGTGCATTTCTCTGGAATGATCCCTCACCTTGTCGGAGCTACAGTTGCTGCCCTGCTTCCCTGAGATTGGCCCAGGTGGTGGCGAAGGTGTCCTCCTTTCCCATCCATTGCAAATGTGGCACCAACTTTCCTTGGGAAAATTGATTTGTTGGGCGTTACAAGTAACAGAAATTCTAGTCTGCCAGAGAATGCACAGGCAGAGGCAATGAACAATCTCTTGTTCCTTTTCTCAGGCCACTTCTTCCTGTCTGAGGACAGCGTAGGGTGGGTTCCTTGGATGATTGACAGGATGTGCTACCACTCAGGGCTTTGCACTGTACCAAGGCTGGCAGCAGCTACTGTGGGTGGGCCCTGATGTAAGATTTGTCTCCTCTTGTTTATATGTCTATAACCATTTTTCCATATAGATTTCAGTTGCTCAAGCTAGATTTGAACCTGCAATTGACCAGTTTCTATGTCTATAGTAATTGGGGTACAAGCCTTTGCCACCAAGTCAACCACAAATATTGGGGATAATATACTGGATTCTACTACTTTAATTATGTTACATTTTTTAAAAAATGTTAAAACACATAGTAATTTCAGACTGTTCATGTATAGCTAGACACCCTGTAATCTTTGGGGGTGTTAATATCTTACAGATAGGGAAACTAGGGTCTGGAGAAGGCCTTAAGAAGGCATTCTACCAGGAGATCAGTTTAAAGCCCAGGGCATGTCACTGTCATCGACTATACATGTTGTACCATAGTTTTAGAAAACATTTCCTGTGCTGTACATAGTATCTTGAATTTATGTGAAATATGTATTTCATGTATAAGTTTCATATAATTAAAATAATATTTGCATCTAAGTGTCAGCCATTCTCAGGTATAGCAGTTAAAGCTATGTAATGTGTTTATATCCATATGTTCTCATTCATGGTTTGAGAATTAATTTTGCAGTATCTTTTTTACATGTATTATGAAATATTTTAGTCTGGTCTAATGGTAAAGACGTGTATTCCAGTTGTTCTGGAGGCTAAGGAGAGTGGATTACAAGTCAAGGGCTTGCCTGGGCAACTTAGCAAGATACTTTATCAAAACAAAAAATTAAAAATAAACATGCTGAAAGCACTGCTCAGTGGTAGAGTGCTTGCTGAAAAGCGGCATGGAATCCTAGGTTTAATTCCTATACAAAAAAAAGTAGGTAGATTTCTTTCTATTATTGTGATTATATTGAGATTATCCCCCTTTCTCTAGCCACACCCCCGTGGTTTCTTTTTTCAAATACTGATTTATTTTTGTGTTGATTTTCTTGAATTTCTGTTCCAGCTGTTTCTAGGTTCTAGGTGAACTTTCTATTTGATTTACCCATGAGTATCTCTTAGGAATGGGAATTAATATAGAAAATTCTCTCTGGGCAAAAAACGTGTTAAAGTTGTTTTCATTTTAGAATGTTAGTAAGAATATCCTCCAGTGAGTAGATGAACCTTGTGACCTTGCCCCCAGCTATGGCTTGAATGGGAATTTATGATCCTTGCTTTCATCTATGAGGATAGTTAGCTGCTCTAGAGATGCTTCCTTAGCTTAACTTTTTTCTGACTGAAGACAGGCTGGCTACACTATTAAAATAAAAAAAAAAATCACATTACATGTCTTATTCAAGGAATTGCTTGGCATTACAAATTAATGGTAAGTTAAGTCACAACTGTTTAAAGCACAAAGCGTCCAGGAAATGAACAATAAGAAAAATATTTTAGTCCATTTACATCACATTTGCAACATTGTTATGTCACAGCCATAATCAAAGCACACTCAGAGCATGATGTCTTAGTGGACTTACTGTAATGAGTTACTTTATATTCTATCACATGGAAAAGACAAAGACATCCCATCTCCGCAGAAAGAACAAAGAACTGATGTTATTTTGGGGGTTGGGGGTTAGTGGGATCAACCTGCTGCTATCTCAGAGACAGGCCTCATATGATGCTACCTTTCCTGTGGTCTCAGTATGAAACAAGGCTGCAATTGATTGATCATGTCTGCCCTGTGAGAAGGTAGGAGAAATTGTAGCAAGCAAGTCAGTATATGCCGGTAGGCAGTAGAGATAAGCAGGTCAGGGAAATAGGAAGAAAAGCACTAAAAACACACAAACTACCTGAAGAAAACACCCCTGAGCAAAAACCATGAGATCTTGTGCTTTTCTTGCATGACAATCCATTGCAGTATGAAATATATAATTTTTTACATGATCTCATTCATCATGTGGAGCACCACTCACAGTGTGGAGGACATGCAGAATTCCTTCATTTGGGGCCTGGAGGGCCATTCAGCTAGCATCTAACTAATAAGATGGGAGATAACTTATAGGTAAAATGGCCAGCCTTCCCCTTCTTAGACAAGGATGAAGAAAATAGCAGTGCAGGAGACTCTCCAGTTATAGGGAAAGTTTGCTATTAATATCATCAACTTGTATTGAGCTGTGTATAGTTTGATTCAGAGTATCCTTGGCTACTGTAGTACTATTTTCTACTTTTAGTAAAACCAATACTGGAAGCAAGCTTATAGACATCAGTAGCAAACTTCATTATCTACATCTTCAGTTAGCTGAGCCCATTTGAATGTCTTTGGGGGAAATTGAGTCACATCAGAAATGGATTTCTGAAGGAATAGACCATAATTTCATCCTTGTTCTTAAAGTGATTGGAAATATAAACAGAAAGGAAAGTGGCTTTGAACTCCCTAAGCACCCCAGGCTAGTCTTGAACTCTTGCTCCTCCTACCTACATCAATCCCATGTACTGGCAATATAGGCATGCACCAACTTAGTTTAATGATGTAGAAAACCCTCATGCCTTTGAGGATGTTGGAAGGTTCTCAGTGAGAAGCTGTCAGTGGAATATGTCCTGCTGTTTAAATAATGCTTCTCAGGGAATCTTCAGTAGTGACTTTAGAGACAAGGAAAAAAAAACTTGGATGTACAATATTTGCATGCATTGTGTCCTAAGATGGGTTATGGGCACACTTATTTGAACAAGTTAAATGGGATTGTTGTTGTTGTTGTTTGAGTTTTTGTTTGTTTCTTTCTTTCTGTTCTTTCTTTCTTTCTTTTTTTCTTTCTTCATTTGGTGGTATTGTTGTTGTTAAATATAGTAATTCATATAGTCCAGGTTAACTTCAAACTTACTGAAGTCTCTGAAGGTTCCTATCAACTTCTGATCATTTTGCCTCTGGCTTTAGAGTGCTGAAATTCCAGGTATGTACCACTATAACCCCTGTGTGAAGTGCTGGGGATCAAACCCAGGACATGTTAGACAGCCTCTCTACCAATGAATCACATACACATCTCCTTTTTGTTCTTTTTTTTTTTTTTTGGATATTTTCTTTATTTACATTTCAAATATTGTCCCCTTTCCTGGTCCCCTCCCCAGAAACCCTCATCCCATTCTCTCCCCTGCTTTTATGAGGATGTACCCCCACCCACCCACTCCCACCTGCCTACCCTCGAATTCCCCTACACTGGAGCATCAAGCCTTCATAGGACCAAGGGCCTCTCCCCCCATTGATGCCTGACAAGGCCATCCTCTGCTACATATTCGGCTGTAGCCATGGGTCCCTCCATATGTACTCCTTGGTTGGTGGTTTAGTCCCTGGGAACTCTGGGGGTGTCTGGTTGGTTGATATTATTGTTCTTCCTATGGGGTTGCAAACCCTCTCAGCTCCTTCAGTCCTTTCTCTAACTCCTACTTTGCGGACCCCATTGGGGACCCCGTGCTCAGTCCAATGGTTGGCTGTGAGCATTTGGCAGGCTCTAGCAGAGCCTCTTAGAAGACAGCTATATCAGGCTCCTGTAAGCATGCACTTCTTGGCATTCACAATAGTGTCTGGGTTTGGTGACTGTAGATGGGATGGATCCCCAGGTGGGACAGTCTTTAGATGGCCTCTCCTCCAGTCTCTGCTCCATACTTTGTGTCCGCATTTGCTCCCATGAGTATTTTGTTCCCCTTTCTAAAACAACCAAACCACTCACACTTTGGTCTTCCTTCTTCCTGAACTTCATGAGGTCTGTGAATTGTATCTTGGTTATTCTAAGCTTTTGGGCTAATATCCACTTATCAGTGGGTGCATACCATGCATTCTTTTGTGACTGAATTACCTCACTCAGGATGATATTTTCTAGCTCCATCCATTTGCCTAAGAATTTCATGAAGTCATTGTTTTTAATAGCTGAGTAGTATTCCATTGTGTAAATATACTACATTTTCTATATCCATTCCTCTGTTGAGGGGCATCTGGGTTGTTTCCAGCTTCTGGCTATTATAAATATGGCTGCTATGAACATAGTGGAGCATATGTCCTTATTACATGTTGGAGCATCTTCTGGGTATTTGCTCAGGAGTGGTATAGATGGGTCCTCAAGTAGTACTATGTCCAATTTTCTGAGGAACTACCAGAATGAGTTCCAGAGTGGTTATACCAGTTTGCAATCCCATCAGCAACGGAAGAGTGTTCCTCTTTCTCCACATCCTCACCAGCATCTGCTGTCACCTGAGTTTTTGATCTTAGCCATTCTGACTGGTGTGAGGTGGAATTTCAGGGTTGTTTTGATTTGCATTTCCATGATGACTAAGGATGTTGAACATTTCTTTGGGTGCTTCTTGGCCATTTACATTTCCTCAGTTGAGAATTTTTTGTTTAGCTCTGTTCCCTGTTTTTTTAATAGGGTTATTTGGTTCTCTTGAATCTAACTTCTTGAGTTCTTTGTATATATTGTATATTAGCCTTCTATCAAATGTAGGATTGGTAAAGTTGTTTTCCTGACCTGTTGGTTGCCATCTTTTCCTATTGACAGTATCTTTTGCCTTATAGAAACTTTGCAATTTTATGACATCCTATTTGTCAATTCTTGATCTCAGAGCATAAGCCATTGGTGTTCTGTTCAGGAAAATTACCCTATGCCCATGTGTTTGAGGTTCTTCCCCACTTCCTCTTCTATTAGTTTCAGTGTGTCTGGTTTTATGTGGAGGTCCTTGATCCACTTGGAGATAAGAATGGGTCCTTTTGCTTTCTTCTACATGCTGACCTCCAGTTGAACCAGCACCATTTGTTGAAATTGCTGTCCTTTTTCCACTGGATGGTTTTAGCTCCTTCGTCAAAAATAAAGTGACCATAGGTGTGTGGGTTCATTTCTGGGTCTTCAATTCTATTCCATTGATCTACCTGCCTGTCTCTGTACCAATATCATGCAGTTTTTATCACTATTGCTCTTTAATACAGCTTGAGGTCAGAGATGGTGATTCCTCCATAAGTTCTTTTCTTGTTGAAAATAGTTTTCAATATCCTTGGTTTTTTGTTATTCCAAATGAATTTGAGGATTGATTTTTCTAACTCTATGAAGAATTGAGTTGGAATTTTGATGGGAATTGCATTCAATCTGTAGATTGCTTTCAGCAAGGTAGCCATTTTTACTGTATTAATCTTGCCAATCCATGAGCATGGGAGATCTTTTCATCTTCTGAGATTTTCTTTGATTTCTTTCTTTAGAGACTTGAAGTTTTTGTCATACATATCCTTCACTTGCTTGGTTAGAGTCACACCAAGGTATTTTATATTATTTGTGACTATTGTGAAGGGTGTTGTCATTTCCCTAATTTCTTTCTCAACATGTTTATCCTTTTAGTATAGGAAGACTACTGATTTATTACTTTTCTCCCTTGAGACCATGTCTTGCTTTGCCTTGATTGGTTTTGAACTTTCAAGTTCAAGTGAGCCTTTGCCTGTTTCCTTAGTAGCTGAGAATACAGACACTTAGCTCAAGTTAGCTTTGCTTTCATTTATTGTTATTTGTTTTTTGATTTATCTTATTGTTTGTGTGTTAGTGGTTTTCTTACATTTGTATACATGAACCATGGAAGATCAAATGGCCTGAGATCTCCAGATCTCCTGGAACTGGTATTATAGATGGTTATGAACAATTGAATGAGTACCAGAAATCAAACCCAGGTTCTCTATAAGAATAATAAATGCTCTTAACTACTGAGCCATCTCTCTAGCCCCTTCATTAGCATTTTAGAGGTAATGTTTGAACCTTGTTTAAATCATTAACACTATACACATGTTTATTAAAAAGCACAAATTCCTCTCATCAGTTCCACACTGAATTTCAAATATCTTCTACTCTGTCATCATGTACGTGTGTTTAATTCTTTATCAACTGAATACAAAAGCTCCCTGCTTTGCTTTCAGAGCCGCCTGTTCCCATCGCCCCACCTCAGCTTGCCTCTGTTGGAGCAACCTATCTGTGGATACAGCTCAACGCCAACTCCATCAATGGGGATGGACCCATTGTGGCCCGCGAGGTTGAGTACTGCACAGCCAGTGGGAGCTGGAATGATCGGCAGCCAGTAGATTCCACGAGTTACAAGATTGGGCACCTTGACCCAGATACAGAGTATGAGATCAGTGTGCTTCTCACCAGACCAGGAGAAGGCGGCACTGGATCTCCTGGGCCAGCTCTGAGAACAAGAACAAAATGTGCCGGTGAGTACCAGCTGGCATTCCTTTGATGGTCGCTGTCTTTCGTGGTGTTTGCTGTTCGTATTGCATCCCACAGTTGGAGCGCAAGCTTTCTACAGCTCTGCTTTTGCACTCCATGTGAGGATAAAAATACTCCTAAAGGTGAATTGTAGGTTAAATGGAACATTAGAGCCCATGACCTCAAGACCTGCTCTCTCTCAACTTGCCTCTACCGCTTTTCCTATTCCGAATTTATAGCTTGCTCTGGGTACCACGTGCTTGATACTGGCATGACCCCTAAGGCTCTTAGAGGCTGGCTACTTCAATGATGGCTGCTAATGGGTCAGACACTTCTTCCTATCCCTCTAGTTTGTTTTAAGCTAATGTGTTCATCACCCAAAAGCAGTGCTGTAGAATGACAGATTCTCTCATAGAGTTTGAAAGCTGTCTTTATTGATGGGTGTGTGAGGCAGGGCTGCTGGCCTGTGACTAGGGAGCCTGTTTGTAACATAAAGAGGGATTTATAGCCTGTATACAGTGTTTGGGCTCTTGGATTACAAAGTATTAATTGTATCAAAGCCATTCTGCAAGTTACATAGAATAAGGTCAATGGACAGCAAAACGTAGCATTTAGGAAAATCGGAAGACAGCCTTACAACACAGATTTGTTTTTGAGCAATGACTGTCTGGGTGGAAGGGAAATGTCTCCCAGTGCTTTCTCACAGTGGACATGGTTGGATGTCTACACAGAGGCCTGGGTTGAATGGCGTGCTGAGAGGAGAAGAGCCCATAGAGTTTGATAATGTTTTAGATAATGTCAGTTAAGAAGACAGTATTACCCAAGGCAAGGCACTTCCCACACTACACTCTGGAGCCAGAGACAAGCAGGTCTATGAGTTCAAGGCAAGCCTAGTCTACAGACTGAGTTCTAGAGCAGCCAGGACTACACAGACAAAACAAAAACATGACAATATTCAGTTCCCAAAGGCTGGTGGGCACTTTCATGGGATTCTACAAAGAGTAAAAAAGCCTTGGATCTCAAATATTCAGATAAGAATTATATCTATGTTAAATGTGTGCAAACTTTTTCTTGCCCACCAATCCCTCAACAATAGTATATAGCAGTTATTTACATAGTATTTACATTACATTAAATATTATGTGTGATGGAAAAGCGTTATCAAGTATTCTAAGGATCATCTGTGGGCTTTCTTTCCTTTGGGGATCCTAGAGGCAGGTGACCCCACAAAAGCCAACTGAAGACCATATCATCTGACTATTTGCTAATAGTAGAAATTAATGTATATATGTGTGCAGTTGTATGTGTACATAGTTGAGTGTGTTTACAGTTGAATATATATAGTTGTGTGTACATAATTGTGTGTACACAGTCATATGTATGTAGTTGTATGTATACAGTCTGTGTGCATTGTTGGGGTATGCATTGTGTGTGTACACAGTTGTGTATGTATATGCAGTTGTGTGTTTTTGTATGTACACAGTTGTGTGCATATACAGTTATGTGTATATGCAGTTGTATATGTATATATATATATATATATATATATATATATATGTGTGTGTGTGTGTGTGTGTGTGTGTGTGTGTGTGTGTGTGTATGTAGTTTATATGGGTATACTGGGGGGGGGTGTATATTTGTTCACTTGTATAGTCAATCTTGGATATTCTCCCTCAGATTATTTTTGGGACCTGAGTACAGCCAATTAGGATAGGCTGGCTGGCTAGTAAGCCAGATACTCTTCATCTTTTCCTCCCTTCCTCTGGGATTACAAGTACCCTTAACCATGGCTGTTTTTCTTAAGTGGGTGTGAGGACCAAGCCTGGGCCTCATGCTTGCAGGGCAGGCATTTTACCAATCAAGCTGTCTCCTCAGTTCCATGAAGGCAGTGAACTTTAACAACTGCACCTATTTTGATTTTTACTTATAATTTGGATAAGCCTAATTGTATAATGGCAGCAATCACTGAATTTTTTTTTTTTTAAAAAATTAAAGGTGGAGCACTTTTAATCCCAGCACTCAGGAGAGAGGCAGAGGTAAGCAAATCTCTGTGAGTTTGAGAACAGCCTCTTGTACAGAGTGAATTCCACCCAGACAGAGGTGCATAGTGAGACCCTGTCTCAGAATAGAAATGAAAAAGAAAAGGTAATTTGTATTAGGCAACAGAACAGGTACTTTCTCTTCCTAGGATTTCAGCTGTGGGCTCTGTGTTGGCCCTGCTTTAGCAGGGTCTGCATCTGCATACCCTGTAGAACTTGTCTCCAATTGACCCCTTCCAACACCTGTGCTGAAGTAAGATGTTTGTTTAGACCAATGCCTTTTTCAGCTTGGTCATTGGTTCTAGGAGTTTCCTAAGTCTTTCTCAACTTGTCTTCTCTTATCTAAACCTTCCATCTCAGTCACTTACTTTAGTAAATTATTTTATATTGTGAAATGCCCATCATATCACATGCCATAATGGACATATCAGCTTCATATAGCATTACTGATGTTGGCATTTTTAGCAGTATAAATGATGATATTTTAATAATTCACAAAAGTGGTAGCATGACTTCACATTAGTATAATGTTTCACATTCCATAATTTTAAAATTAATTTTAGTGTTTTTTAACTGAAGTAGAACTATATCACACCCTTCCTGTCCCTTCCTCCAGTGCCTCTCCTTCAAACTTCTCCTGTGCTCTGCCATTCTTAAGTTGAAAGTCTCTATCAACTTAAATTGAGATGTATGTGTGTGTATGTATATATATATATATTATATAAAATATACTTATATATATGAATATGTATGTACATATATAATTGTACATATATATGTACATATATAATTGTAATATTATATGTACATATATAATTGTACATACTATTAGTACATTATTTTGTATATATGATGTCATGGTTTCAGAGTGACATCTGCAATGGATACCAACCTGGTCTACTGAGGGAATACCATTCTCCTTTTCATAGTCAAGTTTCTTGGTTAGGCTACATTTGAGGAGTGGATACCAATGGCTATTTCCTCTTCCAATAGCGTCACATTGTTGGCCTATTGCTCCAGTATCCTGTTTTGCATGCCATTTTCTGGATAAAATGGTAACAGAGACTGCCTGGTATCTGGTCCTATCTTTTCCACACTCTTCTAGAATATTCCTCACTAGAGATTGGCATCTGTAATACAGACTGTATCATTGGCTCCCAACCACCCTTTGATAACTGTATTGCATCCAGAGTGTAGTTTTCTGTAACAGTCCCATTCTCTTTAGAAAGTAGTACACTCTAATCTTGTAGAAGAATAAGATTGTAAATGTGGAAGGATTATTGCTGGTCCTAGCAACATGTGGTATATTATTCTCTAAAACCTCCATGATGTCACTAGATCAGAACGGTTTTTCCCGTACCAGTGTCCTTTCCACTTTGTGGGTGAGTCTAGTCCTTTTAACACTGTTGCTCCTGACTAAATTGAGTGACAAGTGTTGCATGTCTATACATTTGCCTAGTGTTTAATTGTTGTGGTTCTAGGTGTCACACACAGTAGGGCTATTTAATTATTCCTCCCTTGGCACCTTACATAGTATTTCCTGGAATCATGAAAGCTGGGCCATGGGGAAGGAGCTTTTGGTCCAATCCAACTGGAGTCCTCTAGTTTGTGTGTTCTAAGTGTGTGGTGTTTTTAGCCAGAGGGTCTCACCCTCCTCCCCTGAGAAGCAAACAGGGGCTACATTGATCATGTGTATTATTTTGGGAGTCACGTCAACTACCCTGGCCACCTATTTAAAACTAGAAAATGGAAAGACATCATGTGTTCATAGATTGATTCAATTAAGATTATGAATGAAAGCAACCATTCCACCAAAACACAATTTACAGATTTAATGCAATCTTGTCAAAATACCCACAACATTCTTCACAGGCATAGAAAAGCATCCCAAAATTCTTGTGGAACCAAAAATAAGATTCTGAATAGACGAAGCAACGCTGATCCAAAAAGAGTTAAACTGGAGGGATTGCTATTCCAGATTTAAGGGAATATTGTAGAACATTAATAATTAAAATCAACATGGTATGAGCACATAAAGAGACATGCAAATCAATGGAATAAAATAGAAGACCCAAACACAAGTACTCATAATGAGACCATTTGATGATTATCAAAGACAAAAGACACTGGAGAATACACAGCATCTCCAGCAAGTGGTACTGGGGAAACCGGAGATCCTCATGCAGAAGTGTGAGATTAGACATGTAGCCATCATCCTACACACACACACACACACACACACACACACACACACACACACACACAAATAGATCCAATTAGATCAAAGGCTTCAATCTGGAAACCCAAATCAACAAAACTGCTAGGAAAAAATATAGGAAGTTCCCTACAAGATACAGGTGTCGAAAGGGACCCTGTGAGCAAGACTCTATTTACCAAGGATGTAAGGCGAACAACTAACACTTAGATGTCATAAAACTCAAAAGCTTCTATACAGCTATGAAAACCATCAGTTGAGGGGAGAAGAGTCCCACAGAAAGGGAGAGAATCTTTGCCAGCTATGCATGTGACAGAGGATTGATATCTAGAACATATAAAACAGTTCAAAGTCAGGGAAACCGATGACTCAATTTAAAAATACAAATGCTAGACTAGGTCTAGAGATCTCACCAGAGTACTCCACAAAGGCAATAAAACTGGCTAAGAGCTACATCAAGAAGTGCTCATCATCCTTGCCCATCAGGGAGAAGCAAATTAAACAACGTGGAGATTTTACTTCACCTGAGTCAGAATTGCCCAGATCACAAAACTACTACCAATATACAGATGTGGGGACTGAAGGGCCCTCATTCACTGTTGGTAGAAAAGAAACTCACTGCAGCCACTGGGGACATTAGTGTAGAGAACCCTCTAGAGGCCAAAAGAAAACTACCATGTCACCAGCTACACCACCTCTGGTACATGCCCAAAGGACTCAACATCCCACACCACAGATGCTCGCTCAGACACGTTTGTTGCTGCTCTGTGCACACTCGCTAAGAAATGCAAATAGTCTAAATGTCCTCCAACAGGGGAATGGATAATGAGCATGTGGTGTGTACACACAATAGAACACTGCCCAACTGAAATTGGATGTAAATGGATGAAATTTGCATGTAAGTGGATGGAGCTAGAAATCATCCTATTTCGTGAGGTAACACAGACCAAGGAAGACAAACATCACATGTTCTCTCACCTGCAGTCCACAGCTCCAGATCCTCAGATGGGGAGCCTACAGCAGAGTGGCCACAGAAACCTGGAACCATGGGAAGGGAAGCTCTAGAGAGGAATAGCAGGATACAAGTAACATGATATGGAAAGCACCAGGATATCTAACTGGGGAGGAGGTAGAGTGGTCACTCCAGTAGGAGAAGGAAGGACAAGGGTTTGATAAACCCTCAAGGAATCTGTTTTATATTTGCTGTAACCATTTCTCAAAACCGGGCTTGCTTTCAGAACTGTTACTTGTACGTGTGTATCTTCTGAAATATCCAGAGTAGACCCCCTGTTCCTCGTGTGTGGATTCAGAATCCCCCATGAGATCCTGTCCACCTCCAAGTGTGCTCTGTAAGGAAAACCTTGAGTGTTGTCTTAAACAGATCTGTTTGGAGCACGCAATACTTCCTTTCCTTCTCCTTAAGGTGGGAGAGGGCACCTTGTCTCTCTTATTCCTATCATAGCCTGACCCACTAAGCATTCTAGGTACCATTTTTCCTTCCTTGGTGTTGTACCAGAACATTCAGCTATTGTCACATTTCTGTGTGTATTTCCTCTGATTACATGCATGTGTATATTTTCAAGGAAGCCTTTTGATAGCTCTGTGGGGTGTGTAAGACACAGACACGGTGTCTCTTACAATAGATTGACATTCCCTCTGACAAAATGAAAGCCCATTTTCAACTGGTATTTGCACGCTAACACAGGTCCCTGAAAGAATCAATCCTCAGCTGAGCAAGGGAGTCTAATAACAAGCAACCTCGTCCGCTCTGCTTTCCCCCCCTACACGCAAAGCTCTGCCTGGCATGTGCTCCTAGTGTGTCAAGCACTGACAGAGAATGTTTTTGAAAAGACTGCAATTGAGAGAGTCGACCTTAGAAAATAGAAGGATGTGTGTTAGGTGAGGGAGTTGAAGTTAGAAATAAAAGAGGAGGCATGTTAGGTGGGTGAAGAAATTGAAGTCATGAGACTCTTTGCTGTAAGAAGCAAGACAGCTCACCCTTTCTTGACCTGAAGCTTTTGAGCAAATGTGCAATTTAGAATGGTGAAGCCATTGGTGATCCTTGTGACATCGTGGAAAAAAGACCCAGGGGAGAAGACTGGTGTCTCAATTACAGACTGAGAGCTTGACATGGGTCCTCTGTGACAGTCACATGCTCACAAGCACTTAATAGCATTTATGAAAAGAGAGTCAGGGACCCTATAAGACCATGAGCCCTTGCAGCCTTCCCCAGCAGTATATGGAAATGCCTTGGAACAGCCTAGGGATGAAACTGCCTGAGAGATGGAAGGGGGAGACAGACATTTGCTTACATGGTTGAAATAGGCAAGAATATTAATGTAGAAACAGAGTGATGTAGAACAAGCTTACATGAAGGGGCTACTGAGCATGTGGCTGAAATGCTCACAGACCTTCAGTATCATCTGCACTGCGTGTGTGTGAACCATTACTGTAAATCTACCTCTCTGTCCATCCCTCCTCCCTCAAAAAATTAACTACTATAATCTTTGGTTGTATCAGGAAAGCAAAACATTGATATTGCAGAAGGCAACATTTGATACAGTGTGAGATGAACCCTCAGGAATCAGTGTTTATTTCTGATCCCTCCCTGTATCTTCAAAGACACAGAGCAAAGGCACAGATGTCCAGGGCAGATCCTCCAAGATCCAGAACCTTGGATAATGTCAGAGAAAGGGTGACAAGACAAGATGCCTTATGCACTGGGCTGGAGCTGTGTTGTAGGGAGTTTCTTAGGTCTGGTTTGTTTATCTAGAACCTGACATCATAGAGTATAATGCCCAATGTTCAACATGACAGAGCTGGCCAGACTTCAAAGATTTAACCAAACTGAAGAATCTGTGGATCGTCTGTTTATTGTTCTCTGTCTTGGGAAATGACCCACCACCTATTTTGATCCTGAAGCTCTTCCAACTTCATTTTGATTTTATTCTTGCTCAAGAACTTCCCAATCATACTTGTCAAGTTCCAAATCCTGGTGAAGGTCTGTGGTGACCTTCCAAAGACTTCCTAGTGAAGGTCTGTCATGACCCTCCAAAGGCTTCCTAGTGAAGGTTCATGGTGACCTTCCATAGGCTTGAGGTAGAGGCACCACAGTTACATTTTATTATGACCACATGGATAGAAAGCATTTGAAGGCTATCTCTTACTCTGAGGTTTGTTGTGGATAGCCTCAGCCTTGTATTTTGATCCTACTTCCACTCTTCTGGGAGGGGCTGCAGAGGATGATTGAGTCTGTACACAAGTGACGTCTTGTAAACCTTCTGTCCAATTAAAACTTGTAAAATAAAGGCTAGAGCCAGAGATTAGACAGGGAGGGGAGGTGGAGAAAAAAGCTTAGGGGAGGAGAGAGTGAGAGGAATTCAATATAAAAGGAGGCAGAAGCAGAGAGCAGAAGAGTAGAAGCAGAAGAAGCAGGAGAAGCAGGAAGAAGCCAGTGATAGAAGGAAGCCAACAACGGAGGAGCCGGAGCTCAGAGGACAAGGACACGGCCTGGATGAACCACAAGTTATAAAGGATCTCATAGCTGGGGATTAGAGTAGTGTAGCGGTAAACCTGCCTAATCTAGGTGTGCTATTTATACCCATAAAAAAATAAAAAATAAAAAATAAATAAAAATATCTTCTCTTTTTTATTGTATTTTTTAATTTATATATATATATAAATTATAAATATATATAATATATATATATATATATATTATAATAGAGGTTCATTATCTGAATTTTATGTCAACCTGCCACTCTGTGATGATCCCTCAGTGTGAGTGGACCTCCAACTACAGCCAACCTCACCAGTCGTCATCTGCCTATGTCTGAACTGGCAGTTCTGCAGCTGGACCTGTAGTCAGAGGAACGTTCATGTACTCTATGCAGCTACAAAGCATGTTAATAACTATGTTACCTATATCCTATAGTGCTACTGCACAGCCATTGCCTTTGGACACAGAGCAGTGTGTAGAGCAGAGCTGTAACTATAGCAACAGGTCAATCAAAGTGTACTGCAATCTTAACCATCTAACTTTTCTGTATGTGTGACACTGGATATTGAACCCTGGGCCTCACACACTGTTGGTAAATCTTTATCACGGGCTCTGTATCCTGTTCCCTTTTTATCTTCTGTCCTGATGCATGGTTCCATTAGGATTGCCTAGAGTTGAGTATTCCATTTGTGACACAGCATCTCTTCTCATGGAAAACCATTCACTTTAGCCAATCTCTGTGTTTCAGTATCTGTAGTTTGTTGAGCTCTGTTCTACCATGTCATGATCACACTCATAAAACTGTATTTAGCTTGATCCCTACCTCTGTCCACCCTCCTCCCATGGCTTATGGATGCATTGTCATCACTGAGTCAGATCCCTGCACAGGCCATATGTAGCATCTCTCCAGAGTGTTGCCCTTTTATATTTCTGGCAGTTACTTCCAAGTGTAGGCATAGGTTCCCCACCTGAGCATGCCCAGTCTCTCAGTCCCTCTCTTCCCACCCACTTTTTCATCCCCACACAGGGATGCCAACACCTGACCCAGTGCATCAGAGATGTGTGTTAAGATCAGGATATATCCTTAACTGTAAGGTCTTTTAAGAATAATGCAGTATCCTACCTGAATGACTTACATTTTCAAAGACATGTAGTCAAGAGCTGGCTTCCTGGTAATTTTCTACACCCAGTTATTTCCCAGATCGCAGTTCAACCACAGTTGGATAACTTCAGAGAACTAGAATCATTTCAGCATCCAGTTAAATAGAATAAATCTTAGTTTGTGATTTCTGCTACAGAATATTGTATTTGAGAATTGGGAGCATCCTTTTTTGCCCCAGGCCATTTAATAATAGGTACTGGAAACAGTCAAATGGCCAATGTCATCAGAGCACAGCAGACATTGTGGGTGTTTTATCTGAGGATGTCAAAGTTTACATATCGTAGTTATTGGCTAACCACTAAACATGGTTAAGTGACTTGCTAATAACTCACTCCAGAAGTTAAGGAATGATGAACAACTAACAAAACAACAAGGATGATCAGCGAGATGGAAGAAAGCTAAAGAAAGTCCTTAGGAGATATATATATATATATATATAATATATATATATATATATATATATATTCAGTTTATGTTTTGGGTTACTGGGAAAATGGCATAAATGTATGCACATTCAAATGCAACATAGTAAACTCCAGCGTCAGGTACTGATAACTGCCATAAAGACAGAGGAAGGGGCCACTTTTCCTTCTTCATGGTAGTAAACCACAGAAGACATGATGTTTGCCATCTTAACTGGGTCTGAGGTCCACTCCTGTCCAGTCACGTTGAGTTCATCCATCTAAGCTCTAAGACTGCTTTTCATGCTACTGTGCTTACTAATATGAAGTCTACGCTGGCTCGGAACAACCCCCGAGACCCTCCCAGTCTATGTTCCATCTCTAGCTCACCAGTCTCCATATACTCATGCAAGAGGATTCTGATCCTGAAGAATTTGTCCTTTTCCTAAGTCTTATTCAGTTATCACAGGGCAGCCAACCTGCCACAGGGTTTGTGCCTTTCAGATCCTCTGATCATTATGAGTTTTTAATATTTTTTCCTCCTATGGAATTTTTAAAAAAGAAACATTCCCAAGTTGTTAAGTACTGATTTTGGCTTTTAATTAAGTCAATAATTTTCAGTTTAAAAGTATACCTCTGTGACTCACATGAATATCACCGAGTCAAGCACGAAGTGCTATCTGAGTAGAGTTGAAACACAGACAAGAATGTTGGAAGTGCTGGGGTAACACATGAGATGCCCTTGCAGCTGGGCTCCTTGCAGAAAGTTTGCAAGAGGAGAAGGTTTCTTATCTTATAAATCTGTTATTTCGTACTATAGTAAGGGGAGTTGCCATGCTTCCTTGCATTGATATACACATTTTTTTTTCTTATATAGACTTTGCTCAAGTTTTTATATAATTGCAGTGAGAACTTTTAACTTGTTTTTTTTTTTTTTTTTTTTTTTTCGAGACAGGGTTTCTCTGTGTAGTCTGGGCTGTCTGGAACTCGCTCGGTAGACCAGGCTGGCCTCGAACTCAGAAATCTGCCTGCCTCTGCCTCCCAAGTGCTGGGATTAAAGGCGTGTGCCACCACCGCCCAACTTTTAACTTGTTACTTTGAAATTTGTTCCTTCGGTAAAGATAGTGCTACGTAGCTTAACTACATACATATCGGTCAGTTACACAAAGCATTAAGCAGGTCGACTCTTGACAGTCCTTGGCCTTGACTTGCAGGAAGCTAGTACACAGCCTATGGTACTGGGCAGCCTAGTCTCTCTCCTGATGCTGTACCTGAATAAGTATATTTGTATAATTTGACAACTTCTAAAGAACAATCCACAAGCAAGTGGGTGGAGTCCCTTCAGGGTAGGGCTCAATATTCCTACACTGGGAATTTTGCCGTACTCCAACTTCAGATCCCAGGAACTTGTTTTGTGGTCCATCAATGTACCTCATGTGGTGGCATGTACTCCTGTACTGGACCTCCTTTAAATATCACCAGGTTTGGTAATGCTAATTTTGAACACAGTTTCATGTGTTTTCCTGATACTAGCGTGACTCCATATAAATGCACAAAACGGGAACTGCATAATAGAAATGAGGAATATTAGGTTTTGCAGGGGGATTTTAGCAAACCTTTAAGCTTTACTTTGCTGTAATTCTCCTGCCAGCCTTTCTGTTTACATCTGATCGTTGTCCTTAGTACTTCTGTGGGGGAAAAAAACTCATCTTTAGTGAAGCCCTCCCCCAAAATTAGATTTGTTTCCCCCTAAATGAAGAATAGCTAGATTGTTTATCTGTGATCAGTTGTCACTCCCATTATAGTGTATACTGGGGCCTGCACTCCTGACCCCTAGAATGTGGGGACAGGTAATAGCTGGTTTAATTATGGCTGTTAAACGGGACAGACAGAGGCCAATGACCTAATTGAAGAGAACAGAATTTATTTTTAATTTAAGTTTATTTGCGGGGGGTAGGGGGGTTAAAGGTGTTCTAATTCTTAAATGGCTCTGCCAAAGGGCAACATGTTTTTAATGCATTTGTAACACATTAAACCATTAAGAACCTTTTTAAATAATCAACATTAAAAGAGCATTAGAAGGAACATCTCTATTAGAATGCAGACGTGAACTCTTTTTGCTTTAGATGTCATCCCACTGTGTATGCAGGTCACGAGGAGATTCACTATGTGATGCTGGATGGGCCGGCGCCTTCCTTACAGCTGTTCCTGGCCCCAAAACTTATAAGGAACACTTCAATGATTTGGTGTTTCCTTGCACCCAGAAACAATGTCCATGCAGAAGTAGGATGGGCCAACCTTAGAGATTCTTAGGAGAGCTTTGGGTGCTCCTTAAACAAGTGTAGACAGATGGGTGGTCATTCTTGGAATTACTACTGTTGTTGACTCTGAAAAAGGCCAGATCAGTTCTCTGCAGGGTCCGTAGACACTTTGCCTCTGCAAAGTAAGCGCTGTACACCACTGCTGAGCTTCCTCTATGCTGGTGTTAGGGCCTCAGAAGACTGTTTCTTGTGTAGCTTAGAATAAACTGAGGGGTTAGAGTGGATATCCTGGGACAGAGTCCTGCTGTCTCTGTGATGGGTAGTCTGACACTGGAGAAAATCACAGAACATTTTCAGGTTGTCTGTTGGTTAGGACATCTTGTCTAGATGTCTTGTGGTGGTTAGGTTCTAAGAGCCTCCTCGGAAATGACCACTGTAATTCTTCCTTCACTGAGGAACAACCACCTTCTGGTGACTGTGGGCCTAAGACTAGTGGGACATTTAAGAGTGGTTCCATTTTCTATAGTAATGTTTTCTAGAAAAAGAAGACATAATATAGCCTGAATGTCAGTCAGCTTTTAGTCCTCATGATATCACTGCAATGATCAACTTTATGTAGGAAAGGTTGATTTGAGCTTCTGATTTTTGAAGACTCAGGCTGTGATTGGTTGGTCTTTGATTTCAGACCTGTAGCATCATGATGTATGGTCCGGATTACTTTCGGTTTCAAATGAGTGGCTTTATGAAGCCTGTAACAAGCAAAGATTAAAGAACCAGTGACAGAATGGTGATATAGCTCAGTGATTAAGAGCACTGGCTGCTCTTCTAGAGGTTCTGAGTTCAATTCCCAGCAACCACATAGTGGCTCACAACCATATGCAATGGGATCTAATGTGTCTGAAGACAGTGAGACTGTACTCACATGCATTAAATAAATAAATAAATAAATAAATAATAAATAAATAACCAACCAACCAATGACAAGGAGAAGGTTGATAGAAACAGATGATAAATGTACAACATTATCAAGTCAGAGAGTGTCAGCTGTTATGTTAACATTGTAACTGTGAGCCTGGCCATCAGAGAGTGTCAGCCATTAAGCTGATCTTGTGACTGTGGACCTGGCCATCAGAGAGAATCAACCACCATGTTGACATAGTGGCTGAGAGCCTGGTCATCAAAAGCCCCTGGTTCCCTGTTCCCATGGTGTGCATTTTTTAATAGCACAGGATGAATACAGTAATAATCTCTGTTGGGAATGCATTAGCCTCTAGCTCTTTTCAGTGATGCAGTGTTTTAAAAGCCCTTGGCTATTTGCTGTTTTGCTATCTGCCTGTCACAGAGGTAGGGAGTCGTCTTGGTTCAGGACAAGGAGTTTTGAGGACAGTTGAAATCAACATGTTGGAGTCTGGAACAAGAGAGCCCTCTTTATCTCAGAGTCCACCTTCAACAAGACTAAACAGCGCATGATGGCTTACTAGTATATATATCAGAGAACATGGTACACGGATAACTCATGGCAGCTGTGTAGCTCACTATGGATAATGGGTGAGAAGCAACCAAACAATGGCAGGGAAAGGTGTCTGATTTCCTTCTACTAAATCTCCTTATTTAAGGTTCCACTAATCCCTCAGTAATACCTTGGGCTGGGGGCCAAACCTTGAGCACATGGGCCACTGGTGACTATTTCAGATCTAAACTATAATGACA
This sequence comes from Mastomys natalensis, assembly GCA_021653895.1. Taxonomy (NCBI): domain Eukaryota; kingdom Metazoa; phylum Chordata; class Mammalia; order Rodentia; family Muridae; genus Mastomys; species Mastomys natalensis. The sequence continues at coordinate 258,921 of JAJTUV010000178.1, forward strand.
TGCTTGAGATAGTTTTTGCCTTTGAGACTCTGGGCATCTAAATCATACCTAAATTGTCTGGACATTTAACAAGAAAAGGATAGATAACAAAATGGTTCATTTTTTTTTTTTTTGATTAGAGCAAAAGCTTTAGGTATTCATAAGAGTTTCTCTGTGTTGGGCTTCCACATATAATCATCTTTGCTGCATACTTGTGGTTTTGGTGGGACTTGGAACATAATTCACCATTAAGAGTTATTACAGAGGCTTTTTATTCAGCCACTGCCTTTGTGAACATCTAAAAAAGGACAGTGTTCTGCTAGGGGACTGTCATTTTACTCTGGTTGCCTTGACATGAGTGCTACTTCTGACTTAACAGCTGAAATCCTCAACAAATTATTTCCCTATTCCATAACCTGTGTCCTGTTACTACTAGTCAATCTTGTACCAATACTAGGAGCTTCTGTCAAGAGTGGTACAGTTACTCTTGTTGATGCATGGAAACTGTTTGGCCGTGTAACCTAGTAACCTAGTATGTGCTGTGTAGCCCTGGCCCAAATGTTCGTCCATAAATAAAATTTGCACATGCTATAACTGAAGTCATATGCTGCTCTGGTAAAATCTTTTAAGACTAAAAGGCTGAGAGATGGGGTTTATGCATACATTGAATTGCATTTTGCTCTAACAAAAATAACACATAAATGAATGTCCTCGAGCAAAATCCAAGAAATGATCCCATGTTCTCTGGAGACTGGGATAACATGCAGTTTGTATAATTTCAATTTGTATCAGGCTAGAAAACAGTTTATAGACTTTGATTCACTTCTGGAGGTAGCAAAGGAAGTGGACTGTGTAAACGTTTTATTTATGTGTGTAATATCACAATTCTATACCAATGAACTTACTTCAACTATGGGTACATGGTAATAGTTTAACTATCAGTACATCAGTCTTATTAGCTCTATTAGCTTTTCACTTTTAATACCTTAGCAACTACTATAACCACACAAAATCGAATAATGACAGGGCCCTTTTGCTCACTTATGCATGGACCTCTGGATGGTAGGGAGCCCTTGTTGTATAGGATTAGAGAGATTCAGTCTCCACTGCTTGAAGTATAGCAATGGAGCACACAGTAAAATCCTCTCATAATGAGAGCTGCTGCCATAATCATCTCAGCTCCCAGGGATGGTTAATCTTCATTGACAACTTGACTGGATTTAGACTCTCATAAGAGGTATACTTGCATATGGCCATGGAGACATTTCCCAACAGGGTTAATGAGGAAGGAAGACCCACCCTACATGTGAATGGCTGTATCCCAGGAGCTGAAGTCCCAGACTGGAGAAAAGGGAAAAAGAGAAAGCCAGACACACAGGACCATTCCTTGTTCTCTGTTTCCTGATCTGCTCCTACAGCCACAGCTGTGGCAGGTCTGTCGGCCTGCTGGGACTCCCCTGGAATGATGGACTCTACTCTCAAATGTGAGCTAGAACAAATCTCCCTGAAGACCTTGTTTCTTGTCCTGTATTTAATAAAAAAGAGGGCAAGAGCAACTAATACTTTCCTTTATTGTGTGTTGCTAGTTCAAGACTAAAGGAAGTCGTCTCAGGATATCTTCATATCATGAGAGTATTTAGGAAAAATTTACTCATACATGACTTCCTGGTATCACACAAGTCATGGAATTCAGGTACTGGATCTGGAATAGTAGGTGTGGTGGAGCAATGTAGCCCTGGCAGATAGGTTTGTTTTCAGCTACTTTGCCTTGGGTGCTTTATCCATACTTCTGTGGCTCACCAGACAAACCAGCTCCTGGGGTATATATTCTCATTGACATGGATATGCAGCCTTTTACAAAGAATTCTGCAGCATTTGGCCTTCTGCTAGAATTTCTCCCACTTCATCTGTAAGGTCAATTCTTTTGGTCTTTTCCAATGCTAAATTTAAAAAAAAAAAAAAAAAAAAAAAGGCAAGATAAACGGGAGCTGAAGTTTCCACAACAGATGATGAAAGTCCATGACCTGTCAGGAATGTTGTTTGTGAAGGCAACTGTGCTCCTGTGTGTGTTAAGCCTGATGACCCATCAACATCAGAGATGTTAATTCGTGTGGTCACTGTGCTCCTCTGTCTGAGTCACGATATTCACAAATTAATCTTCAGGATATAAAGAACTGATGGTTATGGTACCTACTAGGTTAAGCTGGGAGTGAATAGGAAGATTTAAAAATGAATAATACATAGAAATGAAATTAAATCTGAAAATATGAGAAGTTTTATGTGAAAGTATGGTTGTGCCTCTTGTTCAAGCAAGAAGGGTAATAGAACTATTTGATCAAAATTGCTGGTCCTCCAGCCTTGTCCATTATTGTTTTTTAATGAGCAGCATGTGCCATATAACTATGTAATTCTGTTGATCAAACAGCAGTATTTCTTTCTTATATATGTAGACAAATGACTGGAGACAACTATTTATAGTTGCCCTTGAAAAATCCTTTCTGGCATTAAGTATGATTGGAATAGATACAATTGTGAAAAAAAAAATCTCCCTTTTGTATAATATACATGGCCAGTCCATTATCTTTCAGCTGGGCTATATTGTTCTTGATGTGGATTATGAACTTCTTATAAATAAACTTTTATTTATAAATGTTTATACCTCATCAAAGGTTTCCTTTAATTACTGAAGTCATGGTTGCCATAGAAGAAAAATGCACTGTAAACATTTTGGTAGTTACAAAAGTCACTTCTACATAGATTTTATTCATTTTTATTCCATTAGTATTCTGTTTAACTGAATTTAAAAGCCTCCAAACATTTTATTCCTTATTCATTTCTTTCTTGATAGTCATTGTTGTTAAATTTTAAAAGAAATATTTCCATAGATATTTATAAATATATCTTACGTTGTTATTATTTCAATAGGTTACAGTTCAAATATCAAATTGCTAGGCCTGCATTACACACATTTAAGACTTTAGACGCTCTCAGATTACATGCCAGAAGCTTTCATTAAGTTCTGTTCTGCCAGCACAGTGTGAAACTATTAGTTTTTATTAAACTATTATTTTAATAAAATATTATTTTATAAAAACTATTGTTTTTATTAAATATTATTTTTATTAAAATTTATTATTTTATTATTGATGTGTATGCACGTATGTGTTCATGTATGTGTATAACATGTATGTTGTGTACCATAGTGCATGAGTGGGTCAGAGGATTGCTTTATGGAGTTAGTTCTCCTGGACATATGTAGGTTACAGGAATCAAATGCATGGCCAGGTTTCTGTTGTAAGTGCCTTTGCCACTGAGGCACCTCTCTGCCTGAGCATCGATTCTTTATGCACTTTAAAGCATTTTTTAATCCATTCATTGGATTCATTGGTTTTAAAAAATTGGACAAAGAGGCAGTAGATCTCTGAGTTTGAGGCCAACTTGGTCAACAAAATGAGTTCCAAGGCAGCCAGGACTACACAGAGCAACCCTGTGTTGAAAAAAATTAATTTGCATTTCCCTTTTTTCATCAATGGGTTATAACCTTTAGTTTTCATATTTTACATTGATTAGTCACTTGTGCTTTTTTTCTAAACATACTATCTCACCAAGCTGTGCAGATTGTATAGATTAGCAATGAACTCTGAGTTACCACTAATGCATGTGCATTAAGGAAAGAAAAATCAGGCCCTCAGTTGTTTACCCAAGAGCAAATCCAGATTTGAATTCACTACTTTACACTCTCTGTGTCTCCAATCCTTTCTTTTTGGTATGAGTCTGAATCTTGCCTATTTGATGACTGTCCTGTGAATCTGTGCCTCTCTGGGTGCTGTCCCATGATTCTGTGCCTATCTAAGAGCTATCCCATGAATCTGTGCCTATCTGAGGGCTGTACCATAAATCTGTGCCTCTCTGGGTGCTGTCCCATGAATCTGTGCCTCTCTGGGTGCTGTCCCATGAATCTGTGCCTCTCTGAGGGATGTCCCATGAATCTGTGCCGCTATCTGAGGGTTATCCCATGAATCTGTGCCTGTCTGAGGGCTATCCCATAAATTTGTCTATACTTATGTCTGTATCAGTCCCTGTGTCTATCTATCTGGTTTTGTCTCCATGTGTCTTTGTGTCTGTCTCTAACAAAGGACCTCACTCTGTCTTTACTGAACAGCACAGAAAGCATCACATGAGAAAAGAATGGGATACTTTACAGAAATCCTTAACAGAGTTTTACAAGGGATTAAGTCAGTCACCGGTTCCAACTGATCTCAACTGACCCAGACAACAAACATCATTGTTTATCAACCAATACTCACAATTGACTGCTTTTAACCTTTATGGTAGTTTTTAGGAAATTGCTTTCAACTTCTGTTTTTGCTGCTTTCAGCAAATTATGCACATGCATTGTCTGGGTCAGGGGTATGGAAGAACACATAATTTTAGATTACAGCTATGCATTAGTTTAGTTTGTAAAAGTTGATTGTGTGAGACATCCGAGGCAAATAAGGTTGACTGCTACATTGTTTTCTTAAAGGCAGATTAAACAAACAGGCAGAGTCCACAGTAGGATGGCAGTCTTCAGTTTTAAGTGACCTCAAGGTGTGTTATTAACTCTGCCAGTGGGGACTAGCAAAAGTTCCAGTCTTAGAATGGGAGAGACGTTTTTTAGAATAGTGCATCTCCTCACCTGGCCGTTTGTCTTTTACTTCATTTGTGTATTGGTATAGATTCACATGTCATGTACTTAAATGTACCAATTATATAATTTAGGGTTGCCTAAATAGTTGATATGTCAGTTAACATTAACTAAAATCTAAACCATTCTAGTAAATATTAACTCATTTTGTCTCTATAACCAGAGAGCCAATTATGCTTGCTAATAGAATCACCAAATTTTAAAATTTGTAATAGGTTTTTACTCCTAGAAGTTTTTTTCTCAAATTTTCATTAGACATTTTTGGTTAAGTATCATACTTACCATGTTCAATCATATAATACTTAATTAAATATATTAGGTATGTAATAATTAATTAACATTTAATGAAATTGTTGCCAGAACTATGGAGTCAAGGGAACTTCTTGGGGAGGTTGCTTTCCTGCATTCAAGGGGAATGGTCTCTTCTCCCTTTGGACACTGTGGGAGTACACTGGGTCCCCAGCTCCAACATCCTCTCTGTGACAAAAGACTTGACAGAAGCAGGGGAGCTGAAGTTTAGTTTATCACTATTTCAATGAACACTGTTGGGGAAGATAAGGAGTTGGACAGGAAGTATAACTGATTAGACAGGAATTTCACAAAGAATCTGGTCGTTTGAGCTGCAATTAATAATAACTCAGTTCAAATGTTCTAATCAGTAGGTAGGTACTAATAGATTTTGGTTTATTTAAGGACCCAGGCCTCCAACCACAAACAGTGCTGGTCCTCTTCATGGGATGGGTTTCCCCCAGGAGCAGCCTGAGTAAGATTTGTTCATATTTAGCAGAGGGAACTGAAGATGACTTTCCTGAGTGTAGAATAAAACTTTTTCTTTCAGTCATGTAGGTCCTTTAAAGGCTAATAGTAATAATAACCATAACTTTCCAGAAGTGTTTGATATAAAAATCTCAAGTACTAATACTTGAGACTGGATCAGAATGGCTTTGCTTTCTGGATAGGCTCACGACATTCATAAACTGCAGGCTGATGCTGCTGTTGCTGGCTAAGAAGGCTTGAAGTGGGTCTTAGCTCATATTGATGTACCACATATTCCAGAATGCAGAATCCACCACATGAACCACACCATATGTGCAGCAGCCTCTGATAAGAATGCTGATTCATTGCCAGCAGGAAGATAAAAAGGTATAGCCATTACTAGGGTGGGCTGCTCTTTTCATAATCCCACAAATATTTTGTATGGTATTTACCTACAGGACCTGAGGAAGCATGTTCATGTAAAAACCTGCATATGGATATTTCTAGCAGGTTTATTCATAACTGGCCAAATTTAGAAGCAGCAAGAAAGATTCTCAGTAGGTGAATGGATAAAGAGACTGTGGTCTGTTCAGACAGGGCAACAGGATTTGGCACTCAAAGGAAATGATCAACCAAGCTGTGAGACAGTGGAAACTTAGGTGCTCGTGACTAAGGGAAGGAGGCTCATTTGAAAATTCCAGGATTCCTGGTTCTGACTCAGTGATGTTATGGAAAAGAACAAATTCAAATTGATGTGGTAACCGGGAATTAGGATTTAGGGAAGGAAAGCAGAGGATATTCAGGGCAGTCAAACATTACATGTGAACTGAGCAGATGGCAAGCAGATCTGCCCTCTTCTAGAGTTATTTGGGCTGGTATATCACAGATGAGCTTGATACATTCTATCTATGCGGACTTCTCAGGGATGTTCCTTAGGGTATTTCTGGCTAAGGGAACATACCAGAACATGAAACTGTTACCCTTGCTGTATTGTCAGGACTGAAAACTGTTACCTCTGATGCAGCCATGGAATCCATAGTGGCTAACATCTTGGACCCCTCACAGTTTCAGGCAGAATACACTTCAAAGAAAAAAATGGGGTTGTGTCTATGTTTATTGAGCATAGATTTTTGCAACATAACCTAGACAGGCATTCAACTCATAACCCTATGCCTTTGTATCCTGGGTGCTGGATTACAGGCATGCACCATCACACCCAGCTAAGAGGGGGACTTTATAGCTTATGTTCTGATAACCCCAAAGTGAGAGTCTAGATAACTGAAATGACTTGCTGAGTTACACAGCAGTCTGTTTGCACTGGTATGTAGTGGGTCCTTCTGCAGCAACCTCTTGTCTTGTGACTCTCTAGTTCAGTGGTCTCAACCTTCCAAATGGTGCAGCCCTCTAATATAGTTCTTCATGTTATGGTGACCCCCCACCCATAACATAATATCATGACTGTGATTTTGCTACTGTTACAAATCATAGCATAAATATTTTGGAGATAGAGGTTTGCCAAAGCGGCCTCAGGACCCACAGATTGAGAGCCGCTGCTCTACACACTTGGCCTTTTGCCACATTGTGAAAGAAAGCCTACAGCTCTGATTCAGAACTGATTTGGGAGCATGGCTGAACAAAAAGAATCTCTTATGTCAAGTCAGGACCAGATAAAATCCATAGAAACCAAGTGGGCTTATTAGTTGTACAGAACTTAGAGCTCTCACCAGACAGGGACATTCAACACGATGGGGTATTTTATCTGCCAGGGCTATTCACAGTGTCTGTCCTAAGAGGTGGCTGGAAGGTTATAACCCTCTCTGACATTTCCATTTGTTTGCTTGCTGCTATGTCCTTTGAGGACTGTTTATTTTAAATCGTGAAGTGGGACTCAGCTTGACTGCTAGCTCAAAGGCTTCACAGACTTAGGAGGGTGGTCAGTTTGCTGATCTCTGTGGTTGAACTTCCTCCTGTCACCCCTTCCTGCACTCAGTCAGTATACCTTGCAACTCTTGACATACTGGCATATGTGGTTTGCTTTACTAAAAGCAGTGCTCTACGGTACCGTGAACCTGCCGCTCTTGATCTGTACTCCATCAATAGTTTATGTAACTGACCCTTGTAACATACCGGTAGTCCTCAGCTTCCATTATTAAAAGGTTTGGGTTGGAGTATTAGGCTTAGGATATCAAATGTCATAAAAGCTCTGTGGTACCAGGAGAGTATTTTTCATGTAAATTCTAATGCAGATTCAAGGTTTATTTTTGAAAACACAGAAACATTTTCCATACCCAGAATTCCCTCCAGCACCTTTGGATAAACAATATTTCACTCTGGAAGCTGACCAGATGCTGCCAGGGCAAATAACAGTACCATCCCTTTCCAAATCACGAATCAACAGTTCCCATAAGATAGATGACCTTCAGCTATTAACCCAAACTCAGGATTCCATCCCTAATTTGCCTGCCACAAAATTGGCTTTTTTCTGTTGCCACAAAAGAACTATGCATCTCAGACTGACACAAATATGAAAAGTCTTTCAAAAACTTGCCATGAGATTAATAATCAAAGAATTGACTTGATGATCTGTCCCCAAGTAGAAGGACCCAGGATCTTGTGAGCAGGTGTACACAATATTTTCTTTCAGGAATCCTAGCCTCCTGCCAAGAAGCAGGGGTAGGGAAGGGAAGATGTGCCTTACAAATGCAAGTTCTTCCAGAGTCTGAAATGCATTTCTAGAAACTTCAACCCATTGTCCCTGACAGTATCAAACTTTCAGAATCCTGTAGCAAAGTAAACCTTCATTTCAAAATTAGACTTTGAAGTTAGGAGATAAAAGGAGAGCTGTCAAAGGCCCAGTGCTCAGATAGATAGACTAAAAACATTTTTTTAAAGAAGTCTGGAGAGCTTAACAGAATTCAAAATGAATGTGAATAACAGATCCCCTACAGCTGAAGTCCTCAGCACTGTAGAGCCCGGTTTAAAGCCGCTTAGCTCTGCCTAACACACGCCAGAATCAAAGCCTTCTGGAGGGTTTTGAAATGTGTTTCATTTTCTCAGGAAAGAGAAAAGCAGATCCCATACTTTTATGTACCTGGTCACCTAGGAATATTTTCTAGCCCATGGTCCCAGTCTACTCTTTGAGCGGCACAATGGGCCTTATTCAAATCTACGGTTGCCAGCAGTCATTCAGACAGTGTATCCAGCCCCTCTTGGTGCCAGAAAGGAGGCTTGTGTCTGTATCCTCAGAAGCAGTCAGCCTGTGTCCTCAGCCAAAGCCATCAGTTGGAGGCGTCTGGCTTGTTAAAGCCCAGAAGTGGTAGTTGGGGCTGTGGTATCTTAGCATCAGGGAGCAGCTGCAAACAGAGATGATCCAAATGAAGGAGTGGACAGTGTTCCATACCCTGTCCTCCATGGCAGAGAGTACCTACACCAATACATACATGCAGCCAAACATCAATGCACATAAAATAAAAGTCAGATAAAAATGAATAAAACCTGAACTGGGTTCTTTAGATACATGAAAAATTCTGTCCATAAAGATGGGAGAGCTAAATAATCACCACTTACGGGGCAAACCTCCTCACCATCGCCTCTTGAGTGAGGAGCACAGGACTCAAAGGCCCAAAGCTGTCCCCATCACTTACACCAAGGTTGTTTTCTCCTCCCTTCTGCCTTTTTAAGGTTCTTCTCCTCCCTAAGAACACATTCTTGCTTGGGGCAGTCCTGCACCCTGTGCATAAGTGTGACTGAATTGCCCAGGAAACGGAGGACAGTTGGGCTGCAGGAAGCTGGCGTCAGCGTTTTGCAGGCTGCAGGCATTGGTGTGGTTTCTTACATCAGTGGTCTTGTAGCTGATGGAGGTGTTTGCTTGATGCTCACTGACCCAGTGTAATTGCATGTGAATTAGTGGAGTCGCTGAATTCAGATCGTTCCAAGCCATATGAGTGTGCTCTGAGAGTGAAGAAACCATAGGCAAGGCTCCTAATATGTTTTTTGTCTATGCCCTGACCTCTGGGAGAGGCATTTGTTTAAGTGTTGCAGAAGTTAAAAGGGAAGACACAATCTACTTTTAAAAGCCACCTCTCCACCCATGGTTAAATTTAAGCACGGTGTCTGGTGGCAAGGAGGCTACAAGTATGGGGCGGTGCAAACTAGGGGGTGCACAGCACTTTCCACCACCGTTATGGCGGCTTTAACAGTAATAGAAATGAAATTACTGTTCTGTGTGGCTGGAGAATGGCTCAAGACTGGGAAGGAAATGAGGGAGGGAGGAAGAGACTGGAAGGAAGTAAAACAGATCTAAGGCAATCATCAGATCATCATTAAAGCAAAACAGATGTATCTGTTTGCCAGGCTGCCCTACTCCAGAGAAACCTAGCATCTAATTTGATTAGCCTCCCTCCATGCAGCAAGCAATTTTTCCAAAAGATAAGAACAAGCTGTTATTAAGCAGATTTATACGTTTCAGAAGTCACCTAATCTAGAGACTTCCGTAGAACATCTTTAGCGTAGTTAACATTTAAACTTTTATAAGGTTAGCGACTGACCCAGCCCGTTCTCTATTATAATTGTTTCATGAAAAGGGTTCCGCTCATGGTTTACGTAGTTCTTGGTTCAGAGCAGATGAGCTGTTAATGTTATAAGGTTTATAGCTTATATGTTGTATGTAGGAAGCTCGTGGCCTCTGGGTATTGCATAGGGATGGAACCTATTGTGAGATAGATCAGTAACTTTGTGGGGACTCAGATTTTATGGAGATCAACAACCCCATATTCTTGAGTATTTTTCTAACAAAATATTGTAGACAGTAAAAGGTTTAAAAACACCATGTTGAAAAGAGATCTAATATTGGAAAGACATTTAGTTAAAAAAAACTATTTATTCTTCAGTCCTAGCAATGGAATCCACTCTACAGACATATCATATAAGGTTCTAGCTCAGATACACCCCAGATGCAGGAGGAAGGCTCCCTAACTTCTTAAATCTGTTATGTGTTTTCCTCAATTCTTTGCTCTGGTAGGCAGAGAAGGGACTGCATTCTTGTGACTCAGCTCCTTCATGGGACAGCTGTACTGGGTGCTCTTTGGACATTCTGCATATAATCTTGTGAAACAAAGGTATAATTTGTTTTCAAAGAATTTATTTTTATCTGTATACGTATTTTTGCTTGCATGTATATATGGCCTCCCTGTTTGTATGCATGCCTTGTGCTGCAGAGGCCAGAAGAGGACATCAGATCCCCTGGAACTAGAGTTACTGACCCTTATGAGCTTCTGTATGGTTGCTGGGAACCAAACCTGGGTCCTCCGGAAGAGCAGCAAGTGCTGTTTACTGCTGAACCATCACTCCAGCCCTACAGTTTGGTTTTTGACCTACCAGCCTAAGTCATTTACTTTATTAAGCAAGGGGAAGTTTTCTTGCTTGCTATTTTTGTTCTCTCAAGACAATTTGTGATTTAGACGTGACTAGTTTTATACTAACATGCCCTGCCTTAGCCTCTTTGAGTTTTTGGGAATGCCTCATCCAAGGAGCCAAGAGATCTTCCACTGGAGCAGGCTTGCCAGTGGGCGCTTCTGGAATAATGAGCTGAAGTTCTGATTTTTCACTCCAGTGCCTTTTGAAGGTTGTGAAATCTTTCTTCTTATTCTGTGGTTAAATAAGAATCAGAAATCCAATGTCACAGTGACAGGCAGCTGCGAACATCTGTGGCCTCATCACTTGGCACTGATGGGAAGAATAGCACATTCCATGAGCACAGGGAGTATGGCCGCCTGTGAATTTGCAATCCATTGGAGAACCGGTGCAGTCAAAACATGGGGCAAGCACTTAGGATACATGCAACTTCAAGGGGAAGATGATATTATCAGAGCAGGATCGGGGACTCCCAGGTGTCAATGAAGGCTGGACAGGATGAAGATGGGATGGGGGATTCCCAAGAGAAAGCACATCTTCAGCAGGGTTTCCAGAAAGACAACAAAACCTCCTCTCAGCTGAGTGGGGGCTTGGTGGGATTCTCAGAACAGGGATAGTGTGAAATATATGTTGCAAGTGTTAACCAGCTTAGAAGACAGTGAATCGATGTCCCAGATTAATTCTCATCGACTTTCTGTAGGCAAGAAAGAATAGAGAAGGTTCCAAGGAAAAACTCTTCTGTTGTTATGTTAGAAAACAGAAACAGTGGTGTGTACATGTAGTAGTGTCTGTTAGAGATTTGTTACAGGAAAATGGGGCTAAGCCCCCATGGTCTAGCTAGGAACCAAGAAGAGTGAGCAGCAACACTCCTGCCCACAGGCCAGAAGGCAGGAGCCACACAAATAGCTGACAGTGTCCTTCAAGCCCAAAGGCCAGAAACACAGTCCAACTCAAGGTCAGCTCAAGGTCAGTTCCCAGAGCAACGAGAGGCTCAACCTTCATTCTGCTCCAACCTTCCTGTGGTTGGGCAAGGCCCTCCTCCTTAGGAAGAAAAGCTGAGCCTGTGGCTTCATAGTAATTCAGGTATGTGTGGCTTCTATAAATACTACAATGAGGTTTCAGTCGGTATCTAGATCTTACTGGTTTATCAAAATGACACGTCAAACAGTGTATACTGGAAGCTTAAACTTATAGAGAGTTAAACATGCATGCTGTATCTAGACAAAATTCCCCAATGAAGCAAACTATTAGTACATATATTCATTAAAAAGGCATAGGTATGTCATTAAAATCAGTTTGCACATGATAGTTTATAACTTCTGATAGGTGTCTTACTATATGTCCATAAAAGGTAATATATTTACCTTTTTCCAGACATATTTGGAAAAGAGAGAGTATTCTCCTTTTCTGGAAGAACTGGGCTTCTCATCTTTATGTACAGACCATTAGTGTGGTATAATGTTTTAGGTAACAAAGAAAAAATTGCCTTCCATAATCAAGGTGCAAGAAGAACCTTTGATCCGCTTTTGTATTGTGGGCATAGTGGCGTCTTGAGATGTAGATTTTTAGATAAAATTTGATAAATGTGGATCTGTGCTTGGTCACAGCTGGCTTGCTGTCTCCTTGCAAACCATATGCAAACAAAGGCATATGGAGAGGAAGGGGCATTGGTTATGGGCAGCAGTGTGGGCTAAGTGTTCCATGCTGGACCCAGCCAAGCAGCTTTTCCAATTGCTATATTTCTTCAATCCTTCCCAAAGACTCAGTCACCTGCTTCTCCTGCACTGGCAGGCACTTGAACGAATGTCTTAACTGGAACATAGCAAATGACTTTCAAGGCACATCATGAACAATGGCTGCGGGCTGTATAGCTACAATACTGTGGGCGCCCAGGAAAATGGGCACTAGTTCCAGAATGTTCAATGAGAATGATGCTATAGAGAAACAGAGACGGCGGCAGGGGCATGAGGGTGACCAGCTGATGCCTGGAAACAGAAAGCGGTGCTGAGCAGGTGAATGGGCTAACCTACTGGTACTGCCGGCATCTCTCCATGTCCTGGAATATGTTAGCAAGAGATCAGGAACAGGTTACGAGTCTCTACTGGGCTGGCTGTTTTCACTACTATATATATCTTCTTCTACAAAGGGCACTTGCCGCTTTACACATTCCATATTGGAACAGTAGTCAATTTTGTAGGTTCAGTTCCTAGGCTGCCAGAACATACAGTGGATAGTGACCATCTCTTTTCAGTTGAGTATGGGCTAAGGCTTTGACTAAAGTTGGTAAGTCTGGGGAGGTACATGCTATGTCTTGTAATGTCTATGGCTTTCTTCAGTATCCATTTCAAAATTAAGGAAACTCATGATTATAAGAACACATGGCTCATAGGACAGTGTTGCATGCTCTTCACTAGAATTCGTGATGAAGGTTAAGATGTGGCTCCATGGGTTATTGGCTTCACAGGAGCCTGATAAGGCTGTGTAAAAGAAGATACCAATGCCAGGCATTTGCAAAGCTGTAAGATTGGCCTTCCTGGGAATTGGATAGGTAGCTCAGTCAATAAACACTTGAGTTCAGTTCCCAGGACACACACAGGCAAAAGAGACCTGGACACAATGGTTTGAGTTTGTATTCTTAGTGCTGGGAAGCAAAGGTAGACAGACGACAGCTGGAGCTCCCTGGTCTGCCAGCCTGGCCTGTTTGGCGAGTTCCAAGATAAAAGATTGGTGGACTGGACAGGAGGAATGGCTTGTGAGGTTGTCCTCTTTCTTCTGCACATGTGTATGCACCTCTTCACATGCACCCTCACACATGTGCACTCAGAGGACATGGACCTGCACATGCATAAAACACAGACACAGAGACACTTGCATGCACGCATGCAAGCACTGATACACACACTACACACACACGTGTGTGTGCATGAAAGCACACATACACATTCGTGCATGCCAGCACAAACCTGCACATGTGAGCACACACACATGCATGCATTCAAGCACACACACATGTGCGCATGCAAGCACACACACACACACACACACACACACACAACACACATGCACACAGTTTCCAACTTGAACAAATAACCCTCTAAGACAGATGAATGGTTTCTGGACTGTCAGCACCTGCTGTGTGTTATAATTGACATTTCCTTAAACTGTTCTGCCTCAGTTAATGTCATTAAGTTTGAGAATTTAAAAGAGTTACTGTTAAAAGCTGCTTCTGATTATTTTGACTGTGCGGGACCATCTCAGATGAGATCATACAAAACTGCAGGTAGTTCATCTATTCACATGCCTGACATATTTAGATTTGTGAATCTCTTACCAAAAACAGGGAGAGAAAAAAAATCAGATACCTGAAAATGGCGGCAATTAGACATTTAGGTGTCTGAATGCCAAGTAAAGACTTCTCCGTGTATCTGCATGACATTTGTTTTTTACTTACCTGATTTTGGCTTCAGAAAACACTATAGAGCTAACATCCAAAAGAGGCTAGGTAGCCTGCTGTCAGGGAGGTTCACTCATGGAATACAGCAAGGAATTCATTCCAGATATGATCTGTCCTGAGCAGATGCTAGCTCCCTGGTACCCAGCCATCACCAGCATGGATAAGGACATGAATGTGCCAAGCCCAGCACTCTGCAGCTATAAAGACATAGTAGCTCCATAGTGGATACCTAGAGTGGGGTGCAAATCGTGGCTAATGTTATGGTTAGTCTTCATTATCAACTTGATGGGACTCTGACTCACCCAGCTGAGTGGAGCACTCTGGGTGTATTCAGTCAGGGTGTGTCTAGGGGATTAGTTGGCTGTGGCTAGCACCATCACATGGACTAGGATCACAGACAGAATAAAGGGTACTCAAAGTGATCCTTAGGGCAGAGGGTCCTCACCTTTCTCTGCTTCTTGGCCTGCATTGACACGTTTATGTATGTGCTTTCAGGGCTGACCATTTGGCATTAAATAATCAATTGCCATGTTTTTTTCCTGGGGAAGAGGATTTCTTCCACTCTGAGCATTCTGTAGTTGCCTGTTCTGTGTCTAGTTGAGTCCTTGTGAGCCACCTCCTCCTCATCCATGTTAACATATCTGTTTGTATTGTCCTCAATAAGATAATGCTGAGGCAGTCTTTGTAAGACTTTATGGATGTAGCTTCTGATAGTCCTAAGAGATGCTATCTCACAGCAAACTCTCTGTTCCTCTGACTCTTAAAATATTTGCACTCTCTCCTCCATATGATCCCTGAGCTGTAAGTTCAAGAGTTGTGTTGCAGATGTATCAGTTAGGACTGGGCGCCATGCCTCTGCATTTCAATTGGTTGTAGTTTTTCTGTCTGTTGCAAACAAAAGCTTCCTTGATGAGAGGCAAGGATTTTTCTACTCTTAATACAGTCAAGAACTCCCTGCCTAAGGAATGGTGCACCCACAGTGGTCTAGGACTTCCTACCTCAGTTAATATAGTCAAAAATATCTTCTTAGAGGCCCATCTCCCAAGTGAATGTACCTTCTGTCAAGATGACAATTAGCACTGACAGAAGCATAGTGTTTTTGTTTTATAACGGCTAATAAACACAGGACTTGCACTTCCAGTAGAGAGGACAGGGTCAGTGTATTGTGTGTGAAAAGGAAAGGGGAGGCTGTGGCTTCCTGCCTTCCCAGTCTGCAGAAGATACATTCAAACACCTGCTGCATGAGTGTGCAGCACCTCCCAGACCAGCCCTCTCTATCCTTTCGGTGGTTATTAGTCAAAGCAACAGTTTTTAATTCTGTGAAATGCAGCAATAGAAGCTCAAATCCCCAAACTAAGTTCAGGGAGTTAATTACATCACACGTGTTCATTAAAACTTCTAAGAAACCGTATGTTTCGTTACATACATATAATTGCAGCATTTGTTCAACAGCTTCTTTGCAAACACATTCCAAGGCCTCCCACGTACAAGTGCTGTGCCTTAATTATGCTCTCTTTGTGCCTACCTCTTGGCCCTTTGCCTGTGGCCATTCTATTTAAAGAAATTTGGGGAAGAAAGATGAGAAACATTCAGTTTCCTTTTCTTGCCTTATAGGAGCTCCCAGTTCAGTCACTCATTTCCTGTCTGAAGCTCAGGGAATACAATAATAGTTCTGCAAATGGGAGCTGAGTGCATCTTCTGGCCTTGAGAGGCACTTATTTAACTCTTCTGCTGGGCCAGTGTTGGCTGTAGAGAGGACACACATCACTCCAAAGAAATAGAAATCCTTTCTTTGCAGACTGACCTATTAACCTCCATGAGCCTAATATGGCCCCAGAGAACAGGACAGAGGGGGAGTCTCAGTTGTGCCCAGCACATTCTAGAATCTAAATCACTTTCTATGATTTGAGAATGAATTAAGGGACTATTCTGAGGGCTGAAAGCAACTTGGGCTTTAAATTCAAGGCAGCCACTAAATTAGAGTGGGAGATCAAGAGGTTGCATGTTGGATAAACCATTTGTTTTTAAATAATGAAAGAGACTCATAGAAACAGTAATTTTGCAATTGCTGGATTTTCCTTTTGCTTTTTGTGCAAATTAGGTGTGTTTGGATAAATATCCATGTGTGCACCTTGTGAGGGATGTCTGTCTTACAGAAAATTGGGTAGAAAAATTGCTCAGGCAATTCATATCAGTAGCATTTGGCACAAGTTAGCATATTTTGACTGGCTGTTTGCCTGCCTATGGGGGACGGGGTGCTTAGACTCTGAACTGAGTTGCAAAGATAAAGTTGGACCGAGTTAATATTGCTTGTAGCTCCTGTAATTCAGTCCATCAAACAACCAACTGCCACCATGAGAAAACAAACAAACAAACAAAACAAGGCAGAATGAAGGAAAGCTAAAGGCAAGAGGAAGAGAGAGCATTCCAGAACACAGTTCAATGGAATGCTCTCTGGTGTGTGGAGAGACAGTACTGGAGAGTTTCCAGGAGCCACATGGCTCTAGGCAGAAGCCCCAGAAGCTAAGCACATAGAGCTCCTACGTGCACGCGCCATTCGTACCTTTGCAGGAAATTTGAATTTGTGTTTTATATGCATCGGGGTTGGATTTGTTGATCACCTTTCCCTCAAATCCTTGTCTCCCCTCCCTTGCATTTCATGGAAAAAAATTTCTTCCCTCTGCATTTAAGTGATGACAGAATTTGCATTTCTGTAGACTCCAGCTGTCTGGTTATGTAAATGATGAGCATATGTTATATTGTGTTTTCCAAAGGGGTGTTGGCTGCTTATATAGCTAAGTGCTAAATTTACTTCAGAGCTTGTGAAAGGATGGTCCTTTGGGCATGACTAGTGAACACCTCCATGGTACCACACAGAAGGCAGGCCAGCAAAGCTGTGAGTGAGTCACACAGCCCAGCCTGTGGGGATCAGGCCTGCCTCATTACAAATGAGCTGGATTACTCATCAGACCTCATCTCTCAGCTTATGCCCGCAAAGCCATCATGCTTTCCCGTCTTTTAATACCCTGAGAGCAAGCAGGTTCACCTCACAAAAAGTCTTCTCTCTCTCTGGGGAGTTTCTGTTTTCTGGCCCTAGCCTTCTGATGTAGAAATGCTGCTTTGTTTTAATATGTAGATTATTTTTGCAAAATATTTACATAAGTAACCCCATCACAGACCTGTGGTTGAGTTTGACATGATTGCTATGTTACAGGTGGATCATTATAGTTAGCACAACAAAGACCTCTCCCTAAATTGTACATGAATACTTACAGCTTACAGATTCAGGACCAAGACTCTGTCTTGTTTATTCCTGTTTCTGTTACAATAACAGATTACCAGAAGCACTCAATTTCAAAGAAAAAACAAAATAAAAATATTTGGCTAAGTTTTTGATATTTCCCTTTGAGGTTGGCTGACCCATTGCCTTAGGGCCTGTGGTAAGCTCAGTCCATCCCAATGAGAGCATGTTGCAGCAGGTACAGCTTTATCTCACAGCACATGGAGAATGGGGTATCTTAATCTCACCTCGAAGGATACATCTAAGTAAGATCAGAGGACTTCAGAGGAAGCTCCAGCTCTCCAAGGCTCCAGGTACTGCCATGGGCCATATAGACCCTAGAGACCATGCATTAAAACCCCAGTGCATTCACTTCTAGTAAGATTTATACTAGCCAGGTGTGATGGCTAATCTCTGCTGTTAACTCCCTGAGATTAAGAATTGCCACAGAAACAAACCTTCTGGGGCATATCCAGGAGAGATTTTCTAGATCAGAATGACTGACCAGGATTGGAAAAAAAAAAAAAACAAAAACAAAAACAAAAAGCAAAGAAAGAAACAAGCAAACAAAAAACATACTCTGAATATGAGCAGCTTTATTCTCTGGGCTCAGTTCAGAATGGAATGAACAGGGAAGGGGAAGTTGGGAGAGAACATCTAATGTTCTCTGTTTCCCGACTGTTGGTGCAATATGACCAGCCACCTCTTGCTCCCAAGGCTGTGACTTGCTTACTGTGAAACTGCACCTTGAACTGTGAACCAAGGCTCACCCTCCCTCCTTCCCTCCTCCCTCCCTCCCTTCCTTCCTTCCTCCCTCCCTCCCTCCCTCCCTCCCTCCCTCCCTTCCCTCCCTCCCTTCTTTCCAATGCTTTTATCAGGAGTCATCTCTTTGATGTCAGCTTCACCCAGGGCTACATACACCTTCCTCTAGGAGTTTTTGTCTCTGCTATTATCATCATACAGCTAAATTTGGCTTCAGTCTTTGGTTCCTTACACCATTCTAATCTCTAATGATTCGCTAAGTGGCCTTTTCCCTTATTAAAGGTACTTTCAGGCACCATAACAGAGATGAGGTCATCTTTCACAAAGTCTCCTGAATCACAGTGGCTTTGTGGAGTTCCATGTTTAGGCAGGAATCTAATTTATTTGGTTTTAGGATGATTTAGCAGAAAGTGAGAAAGAAATCTCATCTCTTCCTCCTCCAGCGGATACCTGCAGCTGCTGGGACCCTGGTGGGGGCGGGGTGGGGGGTGGTTGGAAGCGATAACTTAGGCTTTTCCAAATCAGCTCTGCCCGGTCTATTGGTCTATTGGTCTATTTGGCTACCACCCGGATGGTGTATTTTGAATACTAATTAGGGATTTATTTTTTTTTTTATAGCTAGTAGCTCCTACTGTGTGAGTTATTTCTCCATGGTTTTGTCCCATGAACACTTAGGAATACAAATGATCTCAGTGGATTTTAAACTTCCTCATAAAATGTGGCCCTGTGTGTCATTCAGGAAGTCAGCTCCTGGTCCATGTGTGTGTGAGTGTGTGTGTGTGTGTGTGTGTGTGTGTGTGTGAAGGAGGAGGAGGAGGAGAGGTATCTACTTTAAGAAACCATAACAGCCATGGAGTTTTAGACCCACTGAGACATGTATGGTCTCCCTCATCTAGAGCACCACCGTGCATGTGTATAAGCCACAGGTGGCCAAACATACCCTCCAAGAACAGACGTTCTTGGTTCTCTGTGTGGGTGCCTTTGTGTTCATTTGTACTTTTATTTTTCTAAATAATTTGTAAAAAATTATTTTATGTATCTGTGTTTTGGGTCTATCATATGTGTGTGGTATTATGGAGGCAGAAGAGGGTGTTACAAACACTCTGAAATTTGGAGGTATAGTCAGTTGTAAGTTGCCTACATGGCTGCTCAGATCCAAACTTGTATCTTCTGGAAGATCCAAAAATGTTCCTTACTGCTGAGCCATATTTCTAGCCCCTGCTGTGTGTTGTTGAGATGGGGTCTCACTATGGATTAAGTTCCTCAGGCTGGCCTCAGGGTCTCATTAGAGACTAAGTTGCCCATGGTTTGTCCAGAAGTGAACATACTCCTTCCTTAGACTCCCTGGAATTACAGATACTTGCCACCATGCCTAGCTCTTTATGTGAGCCTTAATATGTATCTCCTCTAGGAAATCATTTGAATTTTCCAAAATCTCTGGAATATTATTTTTAAAAATTTTTTTCCTAGCTATAGAACAAAAAAAATAATTGACATATTCACAAAGTGGTGCACTTCTCCTGAGAGGAATTGTTAACCTTACCTCAAGGGGAAAACAGGAGCTAACCCTTTACTCTACTCCATTGTTAAACACTGTCACTCCAGTTGATGACCATCCTTGTGTAGTGTCTCTACCACTCCTGCCTTGAGTGCGCACACACACACACACACACACACACACACACAGGCACATCCATCCATTCCAGGCTTACTGTTTCTGACCACAGGTGGAAGATTCTGCACATTCACTGGTACATATGATTCTGGGACCAGACAAGCTTAGATAATGAGATTGTTTACTGAGCAAATATTTCTTACGTAAATACTGTCCTTAGCCCTCTGACTTATGCATGCTTCTGCAAGCTCATAGCTACCTACAATCTACCTTTAGTTTTAAAAATTGCCATTTGACAGAAAAACTAAGGAAATCATTTAATCTCATCCATGAATCTATAAAATGACCCTGAGACTCTAAATTATTTGCTAAAGACCTTTGCGATATTTTTAAAAGAATATCATTGCAAAAATGAATCAGTGTCTTCTTTTTTCAAGTAAATTGAAACAGCAAAGTCAAGTGACATTTTCTGCCATGCCCAGCAAGCTATCAGGGGAATGAATTAAAAATGGGATTGTCTCAGTTCTGCTCTGTCCTGGTTTAACTTACAGAAACTGGAATTGGATCTGAGGCTATAGCTCAATGTGGAATGAGATGCCCAGGGATTCAATCTATGGCATCAAAACAAAACTGAAACAAAAGCAAGCTGGCACTGATCAAATGTCTTGAGATCCTCTGGTCCAGACCCATGATGCTGAAGGAAGAATATTGTATTGTTGCCCATAGCATGAGGGATTCCATACTAACCTGTCAGCTACCTGAGGACCTAACTCTAAAATGCTTAGATTGAGGGCATCCTCCGTGTTAAATTGTTCCAGCTGTCGTATTTGTGTCTACTGGTTGCCTCTTGTCTCCTGGTTAAAGGTGTTAGGAGAAAAATTAACCGTTTCATTTATGTGAATTCAAGTCTGTGATTGCCTCACTGCGCCTCTATTAGGAAGTGATTTCCTACATATGAGGCCATCTTCCATTCTTAAGGTGACAACTCTTCTGTGTCTGTCCATTAAGGTATATTTCCCTTATGTCCTGAGGCATATTTCCCCCATGTTTTTTGAAACACATAAGCAGTGCTTGCCATTTGGTTACTTTGAGGACCTTGGAGAATTAAGTGGCGGGTCCCAGCAGTTGAGGAACAACTTCCGGTCACATGTGGATCCCCAGGTACCACCAGGAACATTGAAGAAGTTTTCTTGCGTGTCCTCTTTCTGCCTCCCCCTGCCCTCTGCTGCTACTGTAGAAGATTAGACACATATGCTGGGAGGTTGTCAATTCAGACCTGTATGGGACAAAATCAGTCTCTTAAGAAAACAACATCCACAGCTTCCACAACTAACTAGAGGGATTAAAGGATGATGAGGGAGTTAGTCAGAGATTTGATCTTTCAGCTTAAAAGTCTTAAAAGAAAAAGGCCACTCTTTAAATCAAAGGTCTTTACTCAGTGTATGTGAAAATAAATAGTTAACAAGAGAGAAAAATGTTCTCCATCCCAGTACCATAAATGCGTTGGTTCCAAATTTCAATAATCAGTCGTGCTATTTCTTTGTATTTTAGGGTTTAATAATGTGGTTGGTTGACAGAGGAAAAATAGAGAATTGTTCTTTTTGACTTCCTGTGGCTCTGGCTGACGATGCTGCTTTTCCTGGCTCCAAAGTTTTGCAGCCTTTGGGGGAAAGTGCTGTTGCTGGAAGCCCTGCCTGTCTCATTTACATGAACTCCATGGCAACGCTCATGCGCACAGAGCCCGCTGACCTCACTCCCTTCTGCTGCCAGAATGTTTGTTCAGACAGTACTCACAGAGACTAGAAAAAGATTCAAGAGCTTAGCCTGCCCACTCGGAGGTTGGAGTCTACAATGGAGAATCAAGAATAATAGGAAATGCTTGGGAATAATACAAGGAGAAAAATCTGTTGACTGATCCTGAACAGCGAACAGGCTGATGAGGTTCAAGTCATTCAGCAGAAATATCCCCGCTGTCCCAGGCCTAGCAAGCTGGAAACTTTGAGTATGAGCCTCGAAGGACCTGCAGGGTAGAGGGAGAAAGGGTGTGTCAGCAGTAGCCTGCCATTTGCAGGGTGGATTGTGCCCTGCCATTGGGGACACTTACAATCCATCCTCCTGAAAGATGTAGTGAAAAGACGAGGTGAGGCTTCACAGTAAGTAACCAGTTCAAATCTAGTGAGATTTTTTTTTTTTTTTTTTTTTTTGGTTTTTCAAGACAGGGTTTCTCTGTGTAGTCCGGCTGTCCTGGAACTCGCTCGGTAGACCAGGCTGGCCTCGAACTCAGAAATCCGCCTGCCTCTTCTAGTGAGATTTAAAAAGAACCAATTACGTACTTACGATGGAATCTTGGTTTTATGACCAAGTAGTTAAGAAATGAAGTAAGTCAGTTTTAGCTTTTCTTTTCCCCCTCACTTTTCTTTCCAGCGGCATGCAACATGTGAATAACTTTGCATTCCCCCTGTTTTGAAGGGTATTTTATTTACTTTGCTAGAATGAGTGATAAAAAGTAGGGCTTGAGCTAGCTCTTTGCTAGTATTTTTTCTTGACTTATTTTTATTTAACAGACCTGTACCATCTACTTGAATGTAAACCTACTTTATGTTCCTGCTAAGAGCAAAACGTTTCATCACCTGGGGCAGATTAGAAACAGGTCAGAACACTGTTCTTCTTGCTGCTTTCTGTTCCATCCTGAAAACGTCAGTACAGGAAGCTGTGGGCTATCTGTAAGACAGGTTTTATAGACACAATTCCCAGAATGATATGTAGTATGGACACAGAATGATCTAGAATAAATGACTTTTGTAAGGTTTGATTGTAATTTAGAGGGCGACTTCTGCCATTCCCTCCTGTTGATATTCTTACAAAGTTTCTTTCCTCCCAAACTTCAATCACACATCGTTGGCTTCTTGAAACTGTTAAGCGACTTCTTGTTTCCCAGGTTAGGCATCAAATATCATTCTCACCCGTGATCATTTCCCTAAATTTTAATATCATCTTTACTATTTTATGTATGAAATTTCTTTTTCCTGTCAACAGTGATGCAGAGACACCAACGATGGTATATAACCCCACCCCAGCATCCCGATTTTGCTGTCAGTGTCCTCACCTCCCAGAATCCCTCTTCACTCTCAGAGACCCAGTGCAAGAACAGTGCCACATGGGTTGTTGACCTGGGGTTCTGCACGGGTTGAGCGGCAGCATGTGGCAAATGGAAGGGTCTGGGATGTTGCCCTCGATGGTGCTGGCAGAGCAGGAGCAGGTATTTAAAGAACAGAGGTTAAGGGTAGGCGTGGACAGAGGTGGAACTGTCCTGGTTAAGGGTAGGCGTGGTCAGAGGTGGAACTGCCCTGGTTCCCAAGGCAGGAACACGGAAGGAAGCTGAGGATGGCTGTAAAGCTTAGGCTCAAGGAAGAAGCGCACGAAGCTTGCATTGAGCAGGTTCTCTTTATTGGCTTGTAGAGATGAAGATTGTATATAGACCCTAGGAAATGAAAAGTGCAAGAGAAGGTCAGTCTTCCTGGGAAAACTGCATGCCAGAGGGAAAAAATATAACTACAGCCTCTTTGGCGGGGGCATTCAGTGCTTGGCGTGGGACCTACAGCCTTCTGGATGCCGGGCAAGCTCTCTACCACTGAGCCACATCTTCAGCCATAGAACAGCATTGCCAGTGTGAGCGCTTGTTTTAAAATTAAAGATGTAAAGGGAAAGGAATGGAAGGAAGGGGGCGTCTCTGAAGAGCCCAAGCTAGACAGCGTCCTTTCCTACAACACAGGATGTTAAAAACATTATTTCGATATAAGTAAATCCAAGTGAATGTGCAAGTATGCTTCTAATGCATTCAGTTTACTAGGGGAATTTTGAGACTGAGAAACAAGAGGTGTTTGGTGAAGTCTAGTCATGAGTGACTTGGGCTGGGGATGGAATGGACATGGAGGTTGATAGTAGAAAACACAGCTGAAGTACTGAGATCTCAGACTTACAGAGCCAGGAGACTGTCTTCCAGGACAGGGGAGATGGCAGAGTATCTCTGAGAGGAGCGACCTGAAGGGATTTTTTCCTCCATTAGCTCTCCATGGCTATCCTAGCAGGCTTTATGCCACAGAAATATCTGTGCTTTACCACGTCATCCCCCTGTCATCTGAGAGTCTGGTGAAAACTTGACAGTTTCTACTGAGTTTGTCCCTAATTCTCTGCTCCACTCAGAGCCCCAGAAACAGGGAAATGGTGTCAAGGATTCCCTACGAGAGTTTCCCATCTGCCTTAGTCAGAGTTACTATTGCTGTGATGAGATGCCATGACAAAAAGCAACTTGGAGAGGAAACAGTTTATTCTGCTCACAGTTCCATATCACAGTTCTTCATAAAAGCAGTGAGAGTAGCAGCTCAAGCAGGGAGGATCCTGGAGGCGGGAGCTAATGCAGAGGCCATGGAGGGGTGCTGCTTGCTGGCTTTCTCCCTATGACTTGCTCAGCCTGCTTTCTTGTAGAACTCAGGACCACCAGTGCAGGGATGGTGGTACCCACAGTGGGCTAGCTCCTCCCACATCAATCACAAATTAAGAAAATACCCTACAGGCTTAAGTCCATCACTGTCTTATGAAGGCATTTTCTTAATAATTGAGGTTCCCTCCTCTCGGATGACTTTAGCTTGTGTCAAGTTGGCATAAAATGAGCACACCATCTTAACTTGGAAGCACAAAAGTCAACTCTATAGGGATTTTTTTTTCCTGTTGGAAAATCACTGCTCACAGAAGTGACCGCAGGTAATGTACTGGATTTGTGGGTATGTGAGAGACTCAGGAACTTTAAAGTACCATGTGCATGAATAACTCAGAGTCCTTTGACACTGTTCATTTTAGAATAAAAATCATCAGAATCTGTCCAAATATCAGGCATTGTTCAGCAGTGCTCATCACAGTACTGAAGCAGGACAGGCAGAAGTGGGGAGATGATGAAATGGTTTCTTGTGCTAGCTTCTGCACTCACTCACACCTCCAACCTTCAGAGCAGCAGTTCTCAACCTGTGGGTCACGACCCCTTTCAGAGTTAAGTGACCCTTTCGCAGGGGTCATCTAAGACCACTGGAAAACACAGATCTTTACATTATGAATCATGACAGTAGCAAGATTACAGTCGTGAAGTAGCCAAGAAAATAATTTGATGGCTGGAGGTACCACAACATGAAGAACTATATTAAAGGGTTGCGCAGGTTGAGAAGTTGAGAGCCAGTGTTCTAGATTGGGCTGTGTGATGAACACACTTTCCTTTCTGTGTCTGATTCTTCTGCTCTCTGTTACCTGTTTAGGTAACCACAGTTACCCAAACAAGAAGACACCACTACACAGCGACTTTGAGCTTCATTACTTGAGCCCTTCAGTGAATTCTCAAAATTTTTCCCAACAGTAGTTAGACCCCTGGTAGACTATGCTGGAGCACACAGTCTTTGTTGGTTCCTACAACTCTAGGAAACGGAGCCTCTGTGTTGATTTCAGACTTAAGAGCAGCTGTAGAAAGCCTGTCTTGTTTCCACAAACTCTGATAGATGTTGAGCTGTGGAGATTTTCTCTAAAATGTTTCTTGGCTCCTCCTGGGAACTCTTGCTAGCATCGCAGGGCCTTCTAATAGTGTTATCTTTGTTCTTTGTGTGAACACCCTGTCATTTTGGAAAGTTTTTTGTCTCAACTCAGGGAATGATGTTTCATCCAATGTGTCACTCAAACAGATTGGCCTTCATTCTGCCAGTATAGGCCAGCGGAAAATACACAGAGTTGGACACAGCTGTGAGGCAGCCACCACCTTTTTTTGTTGGGAGTGGAGGCCATTGCAGGGCATAGCTAGAAAGTCGCTTCCTCTGTGTTGTAAATGGGAATAAAGGTGCTATTAAATATTCAACAGCACAAAACAAAACAAAAAAAAAAAAGTCCAAAAAAAGCAATTTGAAATTCATATTAAATGATAGAAAAGCCCACTTGCTGTAATCTAAATTCTGGATTAACTCCTTCAGTTTGGAATTACTACCTGAGTCATTCTGTCCCCGACTCCAACTCCTGTGAAGGCATAAATGCTGCCAGTTCTTAGCTGCATGACCAGTGGGTGTGGACATTGGCAGTCTGGGAGATGGCACTCCTTTTCAGCTTCTGAAAGTTTCTCTATAGTTTCTGAAGCATCAAACTGTAGGAGTTGTGTATCACTCAAATTACAGCGATTTCACTTTTCTGCACTTAAGATGGCGCTTTTCAGAGAGAGAAGTCCAAATAGGTGTCTTATTTTACGTCCAGGCTTCTTTCTCATCCATTAGTGAGAATTATATCTAAGCATGTCATCCTGAATTCTAGATATTTGTAATAAGCACGAGATTCAAGTTAAAATAAAAGAAACCTAAAGAGTTTAACATCTATACTGTTATTTAATTTTTTTAAACCTTCTTAATATATGTTCTATAAGAAAAAAATAAAGTCTCAGTTTAGTTTAAGTTAACTTAACTGTCTGCTCAAGGCTGGGGAGCAACTCTGGGTCTCCCATGTGCTAGGTATACATGTTCTCATTGAGGTGCCCTGGGCCCCCATCTCCTAAGCATGCATCTTCTTTGCCACGGTGCCCTCAGCCCCATCCAGTTAGAGTCAGAGGCAGCTGGGCAACTTTTCCTTGACTTTCACCTATCAGACATTTATGCTCACTACTCTTTTAACAGAAAATGGCCAAAAAGCAGGAGTTTAGACACAGCCCTAGGATAGATGGGCATAGAGGTGAGAAGACGGTAGAGAGGGAGAAGTGGCTATTAATAGAGGTGTTGCTAAGAGCTATGTGGCTTGAGAGGAGTCAGGGTTAAGCACTGAAGAACTGAAACAACAGCCTTCCTCTCCGATATGCTTAAGATAGACTAAAAAGAATTTCCAGGCTCTACAAAGGGCATATACAAAGTCATAGTTGGAGGCTTTGGCCCAGATTTTTGTATTTTCTGACACCATTTTTAGTTTTGCTAAGGAACAGTGTAACATAATTTTTTAGCCAAGATCCCCATAAAATAGTATCCTGATTACTGTTAATTTGATGGATCTGGGTAAAACCTGTAAGAAAAACTTTGCAAAGAAATTGTTCTGATTGTAGAAGGAGCAAGCAGCCTGCCGAGCTGGTCTGAGCAGACTCAGACTGCCTGGTGGCTGTTTCTTTTCTCCTCTCCTTGGCCTCTGGCGGAAGGAGACGTCTGTTCCTGATGGACAGGCAATAAAACATTTATCAGGATGACATCATGATTTGTAAGAATTCTTTAAGGAAAGGAAAATAATCAACAATCATAGAGGACCAGCTCCTGAAGGAGAGGGGAGACATCCGAGCACACACTGGTAGGGAAATTAATTTTCCTTTCTCATGTAAAACTGTTGCGGCATGTTAAAAATAATTTATGTAATTATAGAACGGAAATTGGATTTGTTTCAGCCTTTATATATGAGTGTGTGGTCTTGAGGTTGGATATTTACTGAACATTATCCTTGCAGCTGAGTGATGATTCCAAATGGTATAGTTGACATTTGGTTTCATTAAAGATTAATAGTAGCCCAGTCTCATGAGTGTTACCACATCACAAAAAGCAAGATTTAGTGGCCGGGGCTGCTGTGGATTATGTATTAGGTGGCAAGGCTTCTAGCCCTATCTGCCACTCACTTGCTGACATTTGTGCTCACCAATGCTTACATTAATTTTTCCATCCATAATAGCAACGATAATCACATCCCAAATGGCTTTGCTTAGATAAGTGGTGAAGATTAATAAGGCTATATTTATGAGAGGCTTTGGGGTTCTTACAAAGCACAGAGTAATATGAGGCCTCCTAGAGATCCAGTCGCCAGTCCTGTCTGCTTTCTGTGGGCCTCACCGGAACGCTGACCCCTTTGTGAAGGTGGTTGTTAACTGTTCTCTTTTGCTTCTCTGTTGGTGTCGTAAGACGCTGAACCAAAACAACTTGGAGACAGAAATGGTTTATTTGGCTTCCATGTTACATCCACTGTTAAAAGAAGTCAGGGCCAGAACTCAAGGCAGGAACCCAGAGGCAGAAACTAAAGCAGAGGCCAGGAGGAATGGTGCTTACTAGTTATATTTTCTGGCTTTTCCTCAGTTCAGCCAGTTTTCTTATGCAACCTAGGACAACCTGCCCAAAAGTGACACCGCCCATAGTGGACTGTGGCCCCCTACATCAACTAGCCATCAAGAAAATGCTCCATGGACACAGGCCAATCTGATGGAGGCAATTCCTCAACTGAGGACCCTTCTTCCCAGATGTGAGAGTTGATAGTCAGAATTAGAAAAATGGCCTAACTCTGTCACTTACTATTTCTGCGACTTTGGACATGCTATCTAATTTGTCTAAATCTGCCTGTTATGGACAAGAACAGGCAATATACATAACTCCAACTTCTGAGAGTTTTTTGTTTTGTCCTTTATTAAATATATATAAATATATAACTATATAAATACGTATTATATATTTAATATATATAATATATATGTGTGTGTATTTATATATTCTCCTGTGCAATTTTCAGAGTAAGGTGTAGATCCTGGCATGAGTTGGTCATACTTCTCTCTAGGTCATGATTTCTAGTACCTTCCCCATGGGCTCCAGTCTTTGGTTAGTATGCTTAAAGTATGCAACTGTAGAAAATGACCGTTATCCCTGCTAAATGAAGGTGATTGCGAGCACTTTACTTTCATAGCATGGACTTCAAGTTCATGGTAGATAGACATGTTGACCTCCATGGTTCTCATGGATTAACCTTGATTCTTCTTTAAAAGGTGACAGTTCAGACATTGCTGTTTTCTCCCTGGAATCTAGGGTAACAAGAATTGATTGACATGTAAGTCTCATCCTGTAGAAGCCCTGGTCACAAATTTTAATATCTACAAGTCACACATAATGAACTGTTGACAGTAATGCCAAGTAGCTATTTTTATTAAACTCTGTATGGCAAACAATATCAGAAGATTCTGTGCTAATTCCTCTGTTCCTAAGTAAACCTACCCTCTTGCCCATCCCTTCCTTCATGCATATAGTAGAAGGAGCATCCCCATTGCTTTGTTTAAATGAACATTTATTTTATTTGAATCACATCAGGAAACATTTGAATGATTTAGGGCCATTTTTTTTTAATATTATTGTAAGTTGTGCTTCTGAATACATGGGAAAAAAGAATAATTGTCTAGGTCTTGGGAATATTCAAAAGCACGAGGGTGAGGAAAAACTACCTTCTTCAGTTGTCCATGATTTTCCCCCATGAGATTTTCTACTGAAGTGAAAATACTTTGCAAAAGATTGATGATCATATGTAATGGTTCATGTCTGTAATCACAGCAAAAAAATTATTGCAAAGCAAACAAAGAAAAGCCTCTCCAATAAAGCATAATCATATCTGAACTTTTAAAAGTCCACAAGGACTTTTAAAGCATTTAAAAGTGTAGTACATTCTTGGCATAGGGTTGTGGTCTCTCTGTTTAATCAACAAAAGACTTCTTGGTCTTATAGTGTATATTTGTTACATTATTGGCTCCGTTAAGGCATATTTATGTTGACTTGTGGGTTATTGTTTTAGAATTTTTCTTCTACTTTCCTTTGGTGGTTTTGATTTTTGGGAGTGTTTGAAGAAAGCAGAAGTGACAATCACCCAGGCAATAACATATCTCACATATTGTCCTGTGCCTTGGAGAGGAATGCATAATCTTAATGTGTTCGCTGAAATGCCTTTGGGAGAAGTTCTGTATAGGTCTATTATGTTTAAATTTCAAGCCCTTAGAACTTACAAGAACTTCTCAGCATGGGTCTGTTGGCATCTACAGAGCCCTTTGTTACTGATCAAAAAAAAAAAAAAAATGGGATCTGGTTTTATCCAGAAAAGCTCAGATGATTGGTGGCTGGGATTGTGGCTATAAACAGCTATGCTAAGAGCCTCTGAGTTACACTGTATAGCCTTGGGGCCCCCAGAGAAAAAGAATCTAGTGACTGTCCTTCTATCTATATACTAATTTGGAAAGCTTGGTTACAAAATACTTAGTGAGGACCAGCAAGATGTCTCATCAGGATAAGCGTTTGCTACATAAGCCTTATCCCAATATGGAGGAAAGAGAGCCCTGACTCCACTAAGGTGTCCCTTGACTGATAAAAGCACACCCTGTCCACAGTACAACACCATGTATGAATGTGTACATGTATATATACATAATCATACACACATACATACATACACACACACATACGTAGGTATGTACACAAGAAAATAATTAATGAATTGGTGAATGTTAAGCCTTAAGTGAATCAGGCCTGGGTGTTGGCATTCACTGGCAGCTTCAAGCTGTCCAGCTGGAGCTCTGATATATTCTTTAACCTTCTTTGGTTCCTCATAACCTGACCTAAATGACATGAGCTTGTATATAGAAATCACAATGGAAATCAGAACAGGGCCTCCCTGGGAAGGAGGCCACCTTTATTGTACAACTTAACCCATGTCTCTCTGTTAGCATTTTTGATGCTGTCTTCATTTTATGGGGTTTCTGCCCCTTAGCTCCTGAGGGCAGGGGGATTAAAAGATTGTCCAAAGGAGGAAAGCTCAGGAGGCCTCAAACCCATAGAAAGAACTATAGGCAACCAAAGGGTGCTGAGGTGGGACATGCTGACACTGTACCCTACAGCATTATACAGTTGTTGTGGATTTGGTTTATAATTGCATTATGTTATTTGGGAATTGCACGAGAATCCTGCATATGAGACACTGAGGGCCCCTGCTCCTAGCTGGTTCTGGTTGGTAAATAAAGTTTCCAGCAGCCAATGGTTGGGTAGGGAGACAGAGGTGAGACTTTAGATTCCCCTGGCAAGGGAAATGGAAATGGGGGCATCGCAAAAATGGAATATAGGTTTTAGTAAGTAATAATTCAGGAGTATCAGAGGGGAAGCATCAGCAATGTGGAAGTTTGGGAGTGGTCCACCACTGATCTGTTTAAGGCACAATAAAGTAGAAGGCTGTGTGTGTGTGTGTGTTTCATTCGAGAATACAGAGGAGCATTGGGGCAGTAGCAAGGTTTGCACACTCTGCAGCCAGGGAGATTAGAGCAGATTAGTCAACACAGCTACATACAATCTCGACTAAAACTTGGATTTCTAAATGACCATGTTTCGCCTTATTGTCCATATCTGACTGAAAGTCATAGGTATAGTTTTCAAACAACGCTTCCATGTTTAAGTGTTTATATATAATTTTACATGACTCTTATCTCAAGAGCTTATTACCAACTTGATTTTCAAAGTTCATTGCTGTCAGCTGATACTCAGATAAATTTAGAACATCCCACTGTTTTCCTAGAATTGGACTTAGTGATATGAGTTTCCTTTTGGGAAAAAAAAAAGAAAGAAAGAAAACAACTAAATATGTATTGAGTTGTGATATGTTTCACACGCGTATGAATCTTTTTGTTATTATTTGAGATGTTCACAGAATGTTCCCTCAAGTCCATTCCCATTCCTTCCCTCACATCTTTCCTTACCACTACCTCCTCCTAATATTCCTTTGTGGTAAACCCAGCATATTTGCTTAATGATGCTGGAATGTGCCTTGACATAGGACCATCTGTAGACTCATAGGTAGCCTCTCAGGAGCACATCTTAAAGAAAGCTAGCTCTCCTTTTCCTGGCAACCATCAGTGCCCCCAGTACAGTAGCACCTCAACTAGGAACCACTTCTCTCCTCCATCCTGGGGCTTTTTTCCTTTTTTTTTCACACTGTCATGAACACCATGGGTTCATATATGCCACTGCTGTGCTGTGTTTATAATATACTATTTCACTGTAGTCCTCCGCTGCCTCTGGCTCTTACAGTCTTCCTGCTCCAGCTTCTAGCACTTGGTAACTTCTAGCACTGTAAGAGCTAGCCAGTGAAGATGAAGCTTCCAGGTTGGCACCAGTTTGATTTTTCCATGTTCTATGATTCAGACTGTGGTGTCTTCAACAAGAGGATCCCATCATTAAGTTCTGGAGGGTGACTAAGAGCATTCGCAATATAATTCATAACGTTCAAGGGCCTGCGAGACCCTGCTGGCCAAGAGCTGCAAAAGCAGTCTAACATTCTTAAAAAATTAAATGAAAAAAATTCATCACTGGGCAATTTCTGAGAAACTCATTATTTTTAATCAGAGAGAGGGCTTTTTAATTATAGAAGCCAACTATAATTGAACATTTTGAAAATTACTTGGAATAATGTACCATGTGGATAATTAATAAGATATATTATCAGAATACACACACACATAGAATCCCTTAACACAAACCATTTTCTGGCTTTTGAGTTTATCCTGTCTTTAATAAAATCCTTTTTCATTATCTCTAATTTCAGTGTAGAAGTGCTAAGGCAAGCTTTATCTGTGCCTGTGGGTTTCGAGCTCTCCTGTCAACTGAGGTCCCTATGGCAGACAAACACAAACAAGACTCTTCTGGCCCTTAGGCACCCCAGTTTGGTTTGTGGGTTATAAAGACAGAAGAAGAAATCTTTTCATACCTATATGCAGGTGAACTCCATGGTTTGGTTTGGTTTTTCTGTGTTTATAATATCTGCCTCTTTTAGTGATATTTTTTGCTCTGAATCTTATTAGCTGATTTTCCCTTGGGCAACTGGTAATTTAAATAGCCAGACTGCTGGCAGGCAGGCAGCCTTATCATCTTGTTGATGTCCAACCATTAGTGTCTCTGTGGCCAAATGGACTGTTTATAGTTTTTATTGTCGTATAGCTGTGTGTGGGAGTTTTCTGTCTTTTGTTGTTTTGGTTTGGGGGGTTTTGGGGTTTTTTTTTGTTTGTTTTTTTTTTTTTTGGTTTTGGTTTTAGTTTTTGGCATAGAGGTCTTTAGGTTGAGAATAGCATGGTAGTTTCATGGCTTGTCAGTAAAGCGACTGACTATGTAATTGGCCATCCATACTGGTAGCGTTACTTATCATAGTGAGTCATCACAACAAGCTTTGCAGGCTGCAGCAGGAGGCATCCAGTCTGGACCAACCTTTTAGACTTCAAAGCCTCAAGTTCACATCTTGCTAAACATCCCCTTCCTTAGGACTCTCTCTCCATATTCATCCCATGTCTCATTTCAAATGTTAGAAGTGGGGGGACTCTCTAGCATAGGAGGGTTTAATAGATGAAAAACAATGGCCAATGCTCTTTTGTATTGGGCGAACTTTTTACGGAACTTAATTCAAAGCATGTAATTTTTTTTTATGATAAAAATTTGGGATCTTCTGAGAAATTTCATGGTTTCAGTAAGTTTCTTAAAATAGCACGCCAGGCTTCTTTGTTCTCTGGAGTCTGCTGCCAGTATGACTTTTGCTAAAATGTTTGAAAAGAGCTGACTTAAGTGACCTTAAGTTCTGAAGACAAGAAAAGCTGATTATCTCAGTCCTGAAAACATCGGAACTGGCTGTCACTCTTCCTGCCTTGCATTGAAACGTAAAGGTCATCCCTGGAGGGATGAAGAAGAAATGCTCTCTTCTGGTCACCCTGGAAAACTGGTCTGACCTGGCACCTTGAGAGGATTCTTTCTGGGTTTATCGTGTCTTCTTTGTATCGCATCTTGTAAAGGGTAAATACCTCTATGGAAGGCATTCACTTGCTCTCTGTATTTCATAGAATATAGGATATTTTGCAAGAGTAAAACACAGGAACCAAATTATTTCAGTAGTTGGCATCAGATCAGGGAAAGAACTATATTTGCTCTTAAAAATACCTTGGTGCGTGATAGAGAGATGGCTGAGTGGTTGAGAGCACTGGCTGCTCTTCCAGAGGACCCAGGTTCAGTTCCCAGCACCCACATGGAGACTCACAACTGCAACTCTAGTTCCCGAGGATCCGATGCAGCCTTCTGACCTCCATGGTCTCCAGGCCCTTATGGTTCACAGACATACTCGAAGGCAAAATGCCAATACACATAACATGAAAATAATTCTTTAAAAACATAACTCAGTAAACTGTTTGTCCTGAGGTGTAAAACCACAGCCACAAGTTTTAAATGACAAGAGAGCAAAATGATCTGAGCCATTTCAGGTAAGGCAAGGATCTGATGATGGAAAGAAAGAGATGGACATGGCTTTTAGGGCCAACAGTTATCTAGAGCTTTCTTCTCTGGGTCTGGTTCCAGGCCACCTGGACCTGTTACGTAGTCCTTCAGGTCTAATCCCTAGGAATTTCCCTAACCCTAATGCCTAAAGCACAAACACATGACCGCAGGAGAGAAAGTGCAACAGAACTAAGGACAAGAGGTAACAGTTTCAGTGGCTGACCAAGCATACTTCCCCAGTCACAGAGTTAGTTCATCATTGGGAGAACATAGGCAGTAGCTCACAACCAGGAGACAAAAACATCATACGTCCTCAAGCATTCACTGAAACATGGTGAGGAATCTCCCCAGAGTTCACCCAGCAGAGTACAGGGTCAGAGTTGAGTTCCCAACTTCCCTGTATGCTGGATTGTGACTTAGAGTTCATTGAGTATTGTCTACACAGGGTCTCCCAGCTCACCTCTGGATTCCAAGTTTATAGAATGTCAGTGGTCAATATTCTGCCTTTCAGGGGAAAAGTAGAAAGGAAATCGGGGGTATCAGATGCCAGCTTCCTATCCATTCCTTAAGGTATTCAGGACCACAAACCCTCTGAGGTAGACCAGAAATTCTAAGAGGAATTACAATGTAACTTTTGAGTTCAGCACTGACAGCAACATAACAGCACAGTTGCCACTTAGTGTTTTGGAAGCTGGATCCCAGGTTCCCACATAATTACCAAAATCTGAAGATGTATAAAACTGTTACATAAAATGATACAGTGTTCACGAACCTGTACATATCCTGGGTAACACATACAGACAATTATGGAGACATTTAGAGCACATGATACAAAGGACTCTGTGAAAATAGACATGACACTACAGTGCTCGGGTAACAGGAGCTAGAGAATAGTTTTTACAAACTCTATACAGATATATGGTTTCCCCAAGTGTTTTTAATCTAATAATGTTCGAATATGAGGACACACACTGACTATGTTATAATACAAAAATAATTGTATGGGGGATTCAAATCACACCTTAGGAATCAAAGACAAATACAGTAAGCGGCGGTACTTGTTATAAAAGATGTTGCTACTTGAACTAAAACTTAGGAAGGAGAGAGTTTATTTGGTTTATACTTCCATGTCGAAATCCAGCATGTAGGGAAGTCAAGCAGAAACTCCAAAGGAAAGCTGCTTCCTGGCCACTTTCTCGCTGATGTCCAGCCAGCTTTCTTATACAACAGAAAGTAGCCTGCCAAGAGATGGTTCTGTTCACAGTGGGCTGTACCCTCCAGTCAACACAATTCCTAATAGACATGGGCACAGCAAAGCCTAATCAGGCACTTCTTAATTAAGGTTCCATCTTTACAGGTGACTCTGTAGTATCAACTTGACCATAAAAGCTAACCAGTACAATCTACCTCTTGTCAACCTGGATCACAAATATTACAAGTTCAGTATACACATGAATTATTTGCCAAATATGTTTGATCTGAGATTACCTAGGTCTGAGGACATGAACTAAATGTATGTGTAATGCAAAGAAAAGAGTAGGGGAGAATTAAAATCACACATAACACTGAGCATCAGAAAACAAGTACAGGGAACAATGACATCCATTGTATGGTATAGCATTGCTACAGTGTTTGGTTATTTGCATGTCTTTAAATAGCAGTATGCTTAAAATAGACCAAAGCATATTGATTTCAAAACTGGGCTCATTTGCACCTGTCTTATACTATGGGGTGCTAACTTCTGGGGTCAACTATCATACTCACAACTAAGCTATTTCACTTATCAGAGAATTTTTTAAATATAAGTACCAGCTAACCCAGATAATTGACACTTGTTAATCAAAAATAGTTATTCATTGGATTCAGTGTATATTCTGCTGTATCATGTATATGAAATAAAGAACATTTTCCTGAGTTGTCAATGTACATTTCTTTGCCATAAAACAAAATGTGCTATTAACAAAGCATATAAAACACTGCTAAAGCTAATTAAATCGTGATGTATCCATTTAAAGATTAGTCTTTCAGAAATTGAGTGATATGAAATCCAATCTTTTTATCATCTCGATTAAATAAGTGAGACGGAGAATTATTTTATGTTCTCCATTGCATTCAGTTTCCACTGAGAGAGGAAGGAGGGCTTGGTAATTAGTCCTCCTTTATTTTAATCTAGAATGAGAAATTTACCCATTAGGAAAAGGGGAGTCTTTGAAGCTCTGGCACGGGACCGTTATTAGGGTGTCTCAGTCCTCTGGAATTTATTTGGTATGGAAATGTGTATGACGATAAGATAATAACACTATAAGTCATCTTGAGATTTCTATTTAATCAGATCAGATTTTGCCTATTTCTGCAAACGCTGTTTGCCAAGTCTGTATGTCTATAAGGATACCTGAAAACCCGTCACGCTTTAAGGAGGCTCCCTATACAAAACAGAATTTTTAGGTGAAAGATTCTGAAACAGAAAGGAGCTGAGCCTCTGAAAATTTAACTTCACGGGGAGAGCTTCATTTTAAAATTCGTATTGAAGACAAAATAAGGAAGAGGAATGAATAGGTCTCCTACAGCTTTAGGAAAATAATTGGTTAGACACAGTGATGAGCCTTGTACATTTTCAAATTGCAAATAGAAAATGATAGTTTATCTCCTCAGCTTGGGCTGGGACTTCATGCCCACTTCCCTTTCCCCAAGCTGGGACTTTTATGTCTTGAGCTTGTTCAGGTCTTACACATGTTGCCACAATGCCTGTGCTTGCGTACAACCATCCAGTTGTGTCTAGAAAACACCATTTCCGTGTACTCAGCAGCTGCCTCTGGCTCTTACACACTACTGCCCTCTCTTCTGGAATGATCCCCGAACCTTGAAATGAGGGGACTTGATAAAGATGCCCATGTAGGGTTGAACATTTTGTACTCTGATACTCTGCACTCTGACCAGTTGTGGTAATTAACTCTGGGTTAATTACCATCTACTGAAAAAAAAAGTTTCTCTACTGAGGGCTGAGAGCACTAATCTATGAGTATAAGTCATTTGGGGTCAGTTTGGTACTGTAGATACTGTGTCCATTAATAGCATAATTGTAGTATGTTCTTCGCTAGAGTCTATGACCTTTCTCACCACAGGTTCCTAATCGAACCCTTTTTCCTAAAAGCACTCACTTGGTATGAATTTTGACTCTGTCCTTGGAAACCATTGAGTCATTTATATCATCTTAAGGGTTGCCGACTGCTTATTTCTGTCCCGATTTTGATGTAAGTTGCAGGCTGTGTTGGCTGTTTGTTAGGAAATACTTCAGTTGGCACATGGTGATCAGTCTCTTAAATCTTCTCCTCCTTGAAGATCAGTGTCGGAACCTACTGGAGATTAAGGCTGTAAAATTTCAGGAGGGAATTTGGTGCACCTGCAATCGATATTTTGCAGATAGTGCTAACATGTTTTTTTTTTCCTCCCATGAAATATGCTGGCTAGTGTGTGGAAAATCAATGCCTAGGAATGAAAAACAGGTGTCAAGTTTGATAGGGACATCATGCATTTGATGTTTGGAGGCCAGAGGGTCCTGTCAACAAACAGCGGTAACTCTGTCAGGTGTAATATATGGGGGATTAATGAAAGGGCCAGAAACAAAGCGGTCTGGACAGCAAGCTCTTCCCAGGGAAAGGAAACAAAAACTCAGAGCAAAAAGACTGCTTTCTTTTGCATCACAAGTCAGTGCTTACAGAACGACCATTGCAGACAAAGTAAAGGTGTATTTTCGCACTGTCCTGCCTTGACAGCAAAAGTACAAAGATGACCAGTGAAGGGGTGGCTGTGCTGCTCTGCTTAAAGGGACCCTACTATTCTGGCAGGAATATGAAGGTGTGCAGCATGGTGTAGTAATGGTGTATCTCAAGCTGCCCACATACTCAAAGATGTGTGCAAAGCATTCGAGAGACAACCCCACCTATGCTCTAAAGTGAAAAGTGGATTCACAGTCAATTCATGTCATTAGGGAACTGATTGTGAGAATAAAATAAATCACTGTATGGGAAGCCAATTACAAAAGTAACAGCTACATGGCCAAGCACACTGCAGGTGCTTGGCCGAACTTGTTATTCCAGGCTTCATATAAGATGAAG
The DNA here is from genome assembly GCA_021653895.1 of Mastomys natalensis. Lineage (NCBI taxonomy): Eukaryota > Metazoa > Chordata > Mammalia > Rodentia > Muridae > Mastomys > Mastomys natalensis. The sequence goes on from JAJTUV010000178.1 coordinate 297,056, forward strand.
ACCATTCCTCTTACAGTGAATAAAATTACATACTTTTGACCAAACATAGTAAGGAGTAAGGATGGACAGTAAGGACACAACGGGATGATAGGCATCATCACATTTAAAGATGTTAGTTCTCCTAAACGTAGTCAAGAAATGGAAAATAACTTCTATTAAAACTTCAGTAAGAACGAAGCATTCTTAAACTGTTATTCAAGGACTATACTATTGTAAAGCTAATTTAGAAATTGAACCACCCGAGCACCCAGAAGAGAGTGTTGCTTCTTTGACATGTAGTTCAGCATGTCATGTAGTTACTCCATTAAAGAAGCAGCACCGTGTATATCAATTAAAATTATAGCACACGAACCGTATAAAAAGCATTTCAGATTTAGGCACACAAAAATGTATTCCTTAGTAAACGGCTTAGAAGCAGGAAAATCATCACACGGAAAGAATACAGTTAGACTTTCAATGCTCTTATGCCAACAGAGACAATAGATTGGGGAAAAGGCTAGAGAGATGTCTCAGTCCTTCAGAAAGCTTGCTGATCAGTCACGAGGGCATGAGACATGAGGACAGGAATTCGGTTCTCAGCTTCTATGCAGATGGCTCACAACACCTGTAGCTTCAGCTCTAAAAGACCCAGTGCTATCTTCTGGACTCCAAGGATAGTTTCACATACATGTGTACATACATACACACATACATACATATTTATCTATAATTGTTTGTTTAGGCAATGGAATCTTATTCTCTCACAACCCAAGGACCAGAAATATGAAATCAAGATACTAGCAGAAATGCACTCGCTTCAGAGACCCTAGGAGAGAATTTTATCCTCTGTCTTTAAGTTCCACCTAAGACTGTCTATATTCCTTAGCTTGTAGCATCATTTCCCTTTTTCCCATCTGTATTTCAAATCACCTCTATGAATTCTATTAAAGGTGCAGATTATGGGATTTAACAGATACCTGTATAATCTTAAGATGATCTCTTTAGATTTTTAACTTAATTACATCCATGAAATCTGTGTTTCTAAATCTCATCACTACTATCAGTCTGAGATACAGACATCTTTGGGGGTCAACAAATCACGCAATTCACAGAGCCCACAAACTAGCCCCAAGGCATCCATGGTCATTCTATATGCAAAACACATACACCCTAAGAGAACATTCCCAAAAGTCTCAGCTCATTCTTTGTGTCTGCACCATTCCTGGTCACAACACATGGAGTTAACCTCGTTGTTCACCAAACGGTATGTGACTCATGTAACAGTGGGGATTATTCAATGACAGAAAGGTAAGAAGTCTTACATTTCTTCTTTTTAGCATAAAGAGCACAACAGGAGGACAGTAAGGGGTGAGCCAAGCATAGAAGCAGTCAGGACGGCATTGTTTCATTCACTTGTGATAGCCAGAAACATTGATGTCACAGATGCAGACGTTAGATGAGTCATATCTAGAGGCTGGAGACGATACAAAGTATAATCTTAATCAGAGGCTTGAATCAATTTAGTAACTCTTTAAAAATTGGTGTTACACGTGTGTGTGTGTGTGTGTGTGTGTGTGTATGAGAGAGAATAGAGAAAGAGACAGAGAGACTGAAAGAAATTGATTCCCAAATAGCTTTGACTGGGGTGCTCAAGGGAAGCAATCCATCCTGAAAGGCTATACCATCCGTAGCTTGAGACTGAGACAGAAGTAAAAGAGGAGAGAGAGAGAGAGAGAGAGAGAGAGAGAGAGAGAGAGAGAGAGAGAGAGAGAGAGAGAGAAACAGCAGCTCAGTGCTAGCATTTCCTATTCTCTGCTTCCTGATTAACAGTTACATTACTTGGGGTTTTCTAGACAAATAGAGCAGATAAGAAAATTAGATAGATATTAAATGAACATTTACTAGATTGTCTTCTGTGATATAGTCCACATGAGGCCAGATGTCTCTACAGTCCTGCTATGATGCCATGAGTAGGCCTGCTCAAGGGTTCATAGAAAGCTACTGTTCTTCAACTCAAAGAAGCAGGGTAGTAACATCAGCAAAGCAAGGCAGCAGTAGGCACAGAAAGACACTAACAGGGTGGATGAACTTGCTTGCATAGCATGAAGGTAAGCAGAACCCCTACACTGTTACCTTGGCTGTATAGCATGGGAGGATTGCCCTCACCCTCTGAGTAAACTTAAAATGAACTGTATGCTAGACAGAATCAGATATTGCCCCATTATATGAACAGTATAAAGATAATATTATCTGCAACATTGTAATTCTGAGTTATAGGAATAGCATCCTCGCTGGCTAGGACTTGCGCTTAAAGAATGGCCTGTGCTTTAAACTAGGACAATGACCTTCTGGTTTTATGGAAATATTCTGTCATAAAAATACTGAGACTTGGGGGTGGGGAGACAGTGCCGGGATTAAGAGCACTTCTTCTTGCAGAGGACTTGAATTTGTTCCCAACACTCACACAGTGGCTCACAGCTGCCCCTGGTTCCAGCTCCAGGAGATCCAGTGTCTTCTTCTGATCTCTTCAGGACATCACGCATGTATGTGATACCTACAGATACATACAGGCAAAACACTCACATTTATAAAATAGAATAGAAGGGAAGAAGGGAAGGGGAGGGGAGGGGGAGGGGAGGGGAGGGGAGGGGAGGGAGGGAGGGGAGGGAAGGGAAGGGAAGGGAAAAGGGAAGGGAAGGAAGGAAATAAATTAAAAAAAACAAAAATTTCATCCCCCAAAATGAATAATCTCTTCTTCAAGGCCATCTACTTGGAATACAGACTCTGTGAAGTCCGAGTGTTTCTTACTCTGGGAGCTTTGTCTGTTCTCCCATTTGATACCTTCATTAGTCGGAACTACCATATCTTATCTCATCAACTTCATAAGAAATAAATTTCTTACATCTTTACTAATTTTCCCAGCTCTCAGAAATGAATTTATCAAGAAAAATATTTTATGCCTTGGATAATGGCTTCTTAGATGTTTGAAAAGTTCTCTCTTTGCTTTATAGTCAGGATTTTACTATTTAATTTCTAAGGCAACGAATGTCATATTTTTTCTACTTGCTGATCCAACATCTGAAGTTTAAGAAGTTAAATGCAATTGTTGAAAAATACCATTTCCTTTGAGGTACTTATTTTGAGAAATGAATTAAGTGTATGTGTAAGTGTATATGTGTAAATATATGTGTGCAAGTGTATGTGTATATGTCCACTGGACTTTGACATTGTTCCCATGCTCCAGCTGGGGTGTGGTTAAATTCACTTTTGAACCAGAGCATATCACTGAGATTAGGGAATGAAGTCAGTTGTCACACTAATCGGGTTTTCTCTGGGTTCGGTGGGAAGCAAACAACTGACAGGATGGGAGGAAGCAAAGGCCCACATGGCTTTAAAACTAGATCCTGACTTCCTGAAATTTGGTCTTCAGTGTCTTGAGGTTTTAGCAGGCGCCCATATTTTTAATCATATTATAGATGGCAATAACATAACATTTCCAGCAGCCCCTTAGCTTTTTGGTGTTTATTAATTGAGTCTTTGCCTCCTCCTACTTCAATCCTGGGAAAATTCAAAATGACCAGTGTTTCGGTACGTCGCTAGAAGTATATCTGATAAGGTCAGTTCTAGAAACATCCAAGGGGAAGCATGTCCTTATGACCTCTTGATCAAATCTCCATGTTTCTAAATAACTAGGGCCCTCTTCTAGTTTTTTTTTTTTCTGACAGAATTAGAGAAACCCTGATGAATGTTACAATTTTGTACAGCTCGGAAGTAATTGCCAGATTCGTAACTCTCTATGCGGTTGGTTTCTAATACCTCCATTATTAGAATTCACTAGATTTATGGTCTAGTAACCAGTCTTGGAAGTCAATAAAATGCAGCTGTCCATGTCACAAATGTCTGTTAAATGCTGAATACTGTGTGTATGCAGAGGAAGCCTTCGACAGGAAGTAGGACCTCAGAAGTTCTGAGGACTCTCACATATTTCAGCATTTCTCTCCTCAACAATATGATACCTTACAGTCTGTTGCTCCTATTTAAAGTGAAGGGGCATTGTGGACTTGGTGTGGAAGCATGCATTTTGTACGCAGGAGGTCCTGGGGTCCCTCACCACCACCACACAGCAATGATTACTCAAACAACAGGGAGGTTCCATCTTTGTCACATAGTGAAACAATGTTTTGAGTGAGTTTCTTCTTGGTTTTTGAACAGTGTTTCCCTATGTAGTTCAGGCTAAGCTCGAACTTAATGTCTGCCTCCCAAGTGCTAGGAGGCAGGTACCTCAATCCTCAACTTAAAATTCTTGTTATAATTTTACAGTTATCACTTTTATGCTTAATGAATAGCTTTGTATATGTATATGATGTGTAAATGTGTGTATATATATGCATACACATATATATGCATATACACATATATGGCACATGATATATAAGTATTCCAAAATAATGATATCTTTAATTTATTTTAAAATTAAGTATTTGATACATGGTGAGGCAATGTTATACAGTTTGCCCTCTTACTTTCTTTAACTGAAGTTGCCAATTAGAAACCAATTGTAGGGCTCATGAGATGGGCCAGTGAGTAAAGTTTTCTTTTGTTGTTGTTCAGTGGTATTGAAGATTGAACCCATGACCTCCAGCGTGCTAGGCAAATCCTCTCCTGCTGAGCCACACTGACCAGCCCCTTACCACATGCTTTTGATACCGAAGGCATAGATCCTGCTGTTCTTAATTTCTCCCAGGTGATCCTCACATTCACCTTTGTGATCACCCAGGTTCTAGCGTTAGCTAGTCTGCCTGCCTGTATCATGGCTGAGTGCAAAAGTACGGGACTTTTCTGTGCCTGTCCTTGTTTTCCAATAAATCACATGGAGACCTTTATGTTTATTAAAGACTTCAAGGCACTATGGATGGGCAGATTATAAGCTATCCTCACCTGACTGTGCTGGCCTTATCTATTTCCCAGTCATTTTCCAGCCACATGGCCCCTATCCCTGCCAGCTTAGTTAGTCGCAACACTTTGTCATTTGTGTGACTCCTCTCCTTCCACCTCAGACCTTCTCTCCTCTCCGGTCACGGAAGTCCTGCCTTATCCTCTCCTACCCAGCTATAGGCTATTCAGCTTTCCATTTAACCAATCAGGAGGCGGTGGAGAACAATGCTTTAAAAACTACTGAGTTACACCAAGATCCAGATTGTAGTCAGATCTCTAGTTATAGAGATCAGCATATGAGCACACAGTGCACAAACCGTCCCCCAGCAGTTAAATGAAAGGAAGGATGAGCACACTGGACTAGAAAGGCAGCCGACATTCACTTATAGAGATACAGTGTTAAAGATTCAGTTCCCCCATCCTAGTGCTAGGATTTTAAGGAAAAAGAACCCCAGATTTGCTTGAGACCAGTGGCATATAGTTCATGTAGGGAATTAGAAAAGGAAGGTTTAGGCGACTGTGAATTTGAAAATTTTGTTTTGTGTCCTGTTGCTGTTTAATCTCACATTTCCAGTGTTCTTGTCTGTGATCTATATCGTTGCCAGAATTTAGAAACATTTTATATATATATCTGCTTAGTAAAAGAACAATTTGTATTTGCTCAAGGCTTGCATCATGGAACAGATAGGAGTCCATTTTATCAGTCTGCAGAACGTCATTCACTTATCAGTTCCTGCACCCCAGAGTTAATGTGCCAAACCACGTCTCATTTTGCTCTCTTGCTGAGGCTGATTACACGTACCTAAATCTAGCCATTTAGAGGGAAAAAATAACTTTACCATTTATCCATGTTGCATTCACTGGCAGTATCTCCTTAGCGTGGATTGACCAGGGCAGGCAGGCATGTCTCAGATCCATGTTTCAGATGACATAACTGATGATGATCTTGGATTAACACTGTGTGTGTGTGTGTGTGTGTGTCTGTGTGTCTGTGTCTGTGTGTGTCTGTGTGTGTCTGTGTGTGTCTGTGTGTTTGTGTGTGTCTGTGTGTTTGTGTGTGTGTATGTGTGTGTGTGTATATGTGTGTGTATGTGTGTGTGTTTTGGGTGGTTAGACTGTAGAGATTGCAAGAAGCCCCCTTCCCTCTTCCTCTGACTGTTGTATCAAATACCCCATTTATTTCTGTATAACATTATGAACAACATCTTTGCCTGTGCTTTCCTAACAAGGATGGAGCTGCTAAGCCTGCGAAGACTTGAGCCATGCTTTATCATTTTCCCAAGTGATCTCATGGTCATCTTATAAGCTTACACCAAGAGCATTTCTCAGCTATGCATCGTGGGTGAGATTCAATAATGCCTTCAAAGCTGTTTCACCCTTTCAAATATTCCGTGGTAAATAGGCACACACTTGGCACCTAGTGTGGTTTGGGATTTAATGTACCCTTAAGGCCTGGCCCAAGTTAGTCCGCACTGAAACACACATCCATGACAGGGGAAGAGAGAAGACCCAAGTGTGTTTGTCAGTTACTTTACAGTGCAGCGGGATCTCCTGCCCCATGATCCGCAGAAGCTGGTCCTGCCCTATGACCTGTAGCAGTTACTCCCAGGACTTCTGATAGAAAGTCAGCTGTGGGATTCCAAAGCCTGAAGGAGGATTCTTAGCTTGTTTCTGGGAGGAACTGTGAGATTTCTCTCGACTTAGAGGTGCTCCTTGTCACCTGAGGTGCAATCTGGGCCAGCTGTCACCAGCAGGAGATGAACTGAAGAGCATCTCTATTGTTTTTATCTTTCATTTATCAGCTAGACACAAGTTTCTTTCATGCAAAAGGAAGAAAATCACAAGGACCCATGCTTGTCTCTCTTTAGAAGTCTCTAGAATTAGCTTGTCATGTAATGTAAAACTAATGTGCAGTTGTAGAAACTGCCGCCAGCTCCTTCCTCACTGCTGCCTGATGGCTAAGTAGATTTGGAAATGAAGGGGGTTATTATAAAGTGATTACTGAATAGCTAGGTATGTCATTTGAAACAAGCAGCTGAAGTCTCCCTGTTAGACAGGCAGTCTGTAGTCTTGTTTTGTATCATTCATATTTAAGACATGATTTTGATTGTGGAGGGGTAATCAAGCACTAGGGGTAATTTAAGAAAAAAAATATACTGGGTGATATTTTCTTTCATTCCTTATTAAAATACATTAGAATTTAAATGAGGCATTCTGTGAAGTATGAAACTAGTCATACATCCCAGATATAAAATATGGATACCAGTTGCCTTTATTTCGGAGTGTAAATTCCTGCCCTTGATTTAAAATTTATGTATTTCTTTTTAAAATTCAGGTAAGAAAGACCTATTGGAAAATAATACATCGAAAGTGGCATATAGCTAAAAGGCATGGCTTAAAATCATAACCCCTAATATCCTAGTATTCTCAGCTCCATGAGAATCTTAAAAGAAACAAAATCCAAAATAAGGATAAAATGAGATGTGACTCAGAGAGTCCTCACTGCGGTACCCTCCTCTGTCTCTGTGCCTTCCTGGGAATTGTCACCAACCCTTGTGGTCGGCCTGAATCACCATCACACTACCTCTGAGTTCCCATCCCTGCGCTCGCTGCACTTCGAGCTAACCGCAGCAGCATGTTGAGTCCCAACATGGATGTCAGGTTTCTGAGAAAGAATTCGGCTTACTTGGTCTCTCTTTCACTGTCTCTACAAGACACCTTCAGCACAAGCTGGATCGTTATTGGTGTCTTTCCCACTCCATGTCCCTCCCACCCTTACCCCATCCTACTTAGTCATCCAGATTCTGTGTTTTCTGTTTTCAAGCCATTTTGCAGGTTGTCACTACCCTGGCCCAGACTCCCTCTCCCTTTGCCAGGGCAATGTTTGCCAGGAGGGCAGGCAGCTTTCCCCTTTGATCTCAGCCTACTCTCTCTACTCCATCTCTGCTTCTGGAACTGGTCACCTCATCCATCTTCCTGTACCGTCCTACCTTTTCTTCTTTGCATGGCTTTCTTCTCTCAGGGTATGCTTACTCTTACAGCATCTTCAGGCCTTTCACTGACCTCAGTCAAGCTGAGGTATTTGATAAAGACTCAGTACCTAGCACCTCTGAGCAATTGATGAAGAGATCTGAACCTAGCTTATCCCTACATCAAGCAACATGGCAGCCCATCCAGCACTCTTCTGTTGTAGTAATCCCCCCACCTCTCTCCCACCTTTCTTTCCTTTCTGTCTGTCTGTCTGTCTCTGTCTTTCTGTATCAGATGCCTCAGGTTTGTCTTAGATGTCATTCTTTCCCCATGACCTAGGCGGTCACTAGTAAAATACCTCGATGTTAACCTCTGCTGTGGTAACCTGCTGAACAGATGTGCCAGGCAATCCCTGCCTTTGTCTTCACTGATGTAGTCTTCAAACTGAGCCAGTCTCTGCCTCTTCCTCTTATTTGATTGTGCAGGTAGGAGCTTTAGAATTCTTTCTGCCTTTGCTGAGTTGGCATTAGGGAAAATTGGTATGTACTATAAATTAGTGTGTGTGTGTGTGTGTGTGTGTGTGTGTGTGTGTGTGTTTAAGTTATGCTATTTAGGGAGAGTGTTTTGAGTGTTTCTTTTCTCTTTACCCTTGTTGAATGGAATGTTTCTCCTACACTTAGGCATCTGCACAAAGTCAGGCCTCACACCCAGCCTTGGGTCTCATCCCTAGATGTCTACTGAGATAAACAGAGCCACATACAAATGTGATGGAGATACATTCTATCCAGGGTAGTTGACCTATCTAAATCAGCATTAACTGCCATGGGAAATTTTTATAGAAATCGCTGGGCATTTTTAAAAGAGTAAAGGTGTTAAGAGAGAAAGCAAGGATTCAGGAGGGCCAGAGAGGTAGAGAATGGCAAAAGATAAGAGGCTGCTCCATGTGTAGCCTGCCCTTGCTAACACTCCTATCAAAGGACCCTCCCTGTTTTTCAGATTGGGAGATATCAGAGCCATGGTACTTGATGTGACTAACAGCAAGCACTTGATGGCTTTCAGGTTTTCCAGACAGGGCACTAAAGGAGGTTGGGATTATGTTGGAAAGATAGCCTCAAGCCATTGAAAACCAAGTCAGCACTTGCTCTAGTCTTTATAGGTCAAGGCAGATACCTAGTCTAGGGCCTGGTAGTGTGTGATAGAGGAGGGCGTCTTCCTCATCTCCCTCTCCCCTTCCCAACAGAAAAGCAGTGGCTCTGAGCTGATGTTATCTGAGATATGAATGGAAAGTGATTTATTAACTTCTGGTACTGCAGGAAAGATACAAATGCATGAAAGATACAAATGCTTTTTCCTGTGTCTCAGGTGTATTGACCTATCTGAAGTAGAAGTGGAGATCTCCCAGTGAATCAAGAGTGTGAGAATTTAACTCAAGAGTAGATTCACTGCATAAATCGTAATCAGGACTCTGGAATACTGGCATTAGGTAGACATATAAACCCATGCAAGAGACTGAAAACTTTAGAAGTAAACTTCGATTATATTTTGGCCAATTGATTTTCATCTTTGAATAGGAAAGGGAAAGGTCTCATAAAAAAAATGATGAAAAGAAGTTGAACCCCACAGCACATGCAAACCAAATGTAGAATGGAGGCAAGAATAAGGCAAGACCTGTAAGCATACAATTATCAGAAGAAAGCATAGGCATAGATCTTTCTATGATCTTAGACTGTGTCTCCAGGTAAGACACCAGAACCACAAGTAACAAAATTACAGACCAATCGAATGTAATTAAATTTAAAGTGTTGCAATTCAAGCCAAAGCATAGCAGAGTATTTTTCAGATTATATATTTGGCAAATAACTGATATCCAACATATACAAAGAACCTTTTAATCAATAAGGCAAAAAAAAATCCAGTGAAAAGAGACAAAGGATTTGAGCAAACATTTTTCTATAGATGATACACAAGGGGCCTATTAAGCATATCAATAGAATCTTAGCATCCTATCTATTAGAAAACTAGGATTGCTATTTTTTTTATAAAAAACAAAGAGATAAAGAAATAAAATAACAGATGTGACAAGGATCTGAGAAATTTGATCCCTTATTGGTGATGGGAATATAAAAAATATCACCAGTTTGGAAAACCAAATAGTTAAATATATAGTAATTATGCTCCAAGATATAGTTCTAAGAACACTCCCACAACTTACAAAATGTGTCTACACAAAGCCTGTACGTGAATGTTCATAGCATGCTATGTACAAAAGCCAAAAATGGAAAGAACTCTGTGTCCCCGTCCACAGATGAATGGATGAAACAAAGCCGTGGAGTGTATCTACCAAACACAATATTATCTGGCAGTAAAAAGAGTGGAGGCTCAGATGCGCTCCAGCAGAACAAGCGTCAGAAACATGCTAAAAATTATGGAAGACAGCCACAGCAGCCCACTTACTGTGTGACTCCAAGTTAGGCACTGTTCAGATCAGGCAAGTCTACACAAAAGGGAAATTGATTAGTGCTTGACAAGGCTTGGGTGGTGGCGTAAGGGTGGCATTCAAAAAAAAAAAATGGGAAGAGACTGTGGTTGATATACAGTCCTTCTTGAGGGGCTGAAACTACATAAAACTTAGGATTTTATAATGGCCACATGACTTGGTGAATGTGCCACACACTGCTGAATTCTGCACTTTAAGAGGGTGGGTTTCACAGTGTATGAATTCCAGCCGAAAGTGGTATTCAAAAGAATATAAATCTGTAAAAATGGAGATGACTGTAATAGAAAGCTTCCACAGATCCAAATGTTGAATTTACCTTCTATTGGGACAGAAGTGACAAAACAGCACTCATCCTGAGTCTCCTCTGTCTTACATCTATCTTCTCTCCTGTGTCTATCTACGTCAGCACAATTGTATTTATTTTTATTAAGTATTCCAAACATAAAGGGAACCTGTTAGCAGTAAAATAGGTTATTGATCACACACCTTTTCTTCCCAGGTCTTCTCTGTGACTGTTGGCTTTATTCGCCCACTTAGATGTGGTTTGTTTTCTTGAATCTGTTATCCTTGATTAAGGACTACCATTTAATCTCTCTGCTTCCCACACCTTAGAAGAAGACATCTTTCAGCATTCACAGTGTGGGTGAGAGGTTTTGATCAGTGAGGCCGTTAAAAGGATGGGTTTGACAGTACAAATCAGTGTTTTGTACATCCCTGCTCCTAGACAGCAAGGTCAATGCTAGGAGGCACCCCACTCTCATATTTGCATTGGAGCACTCACTCCTAAACCCCACCTCCCCACAAGCCTTGCCACTGGGTCTGATGTGTTTATAAAAAGATAAACAGATAAAAAAGAGACTATTTTCTGTGGGTGTGTGGTGAGGTATGGGGGAAGGGGATGTCTCAGCGACCCCATGCCGAGGCATCTCTTTCACCTGAGGGACCAGCCATACACTAGTATAGTATAGAATAGAGTTCATTTAGAGCATGGGGAGGGGAGCCAGGAGGGTAATAGAGGCATAGAAAGGCAGAGAAGAGAGAGGGGAGGGGAGGGGAGGGAGGGGGGGGGGGAGGGGAGGGGGGGGAGGGGAGGGGAGGGGAGGGGAGGGGAGAAGAGAAAAAAGTAGAGGAGTAGAGGCCAGCCATGAGCACATGGAGAGAGGGGAAAGGGAAGGGGCTAGGGGACAGAGGGATCAAGAGAGCAAGAACAAGAGATCAAGAGAAAGAGGAGGGGGCAAGCAGCCCCTTTTATAGTGGGCCAGGCCTACCTGGCTGTTGCCAGGTAACTGTGGGGAGGAGCATGCATACCTAGCTGTAGCCAGGTAACTGTAGGGGTAGAGTTTAGACAGAATGCTAACAAGGTCTACAAAAAAAAAAAAAATGTCTGTAGATTCATTCCAACTACACCATGACTTGCATGTGGGAAGTCTACGTCTTTACTGAGGATGAAGCACAAAGGATGGAAACAGTCATGTTGCTTGGAAAGATAGATTGTTGCTATTTTTAAGGTATCAGCACCCCAATATAATTGCTATCTATGTATACTCATGAAAATTTGAACTTTTTGCCACCGTTCAAAAGATGACTGTTTCAAGAAGAAGTTAACAGCAGTCAAGGAGCGAATGTTACACCACATGGCACACCACACAGACCTCAGCTACTGCCAAATTAACAGAATTAACAAACAAACCGCACACTGATGGAGTGCAGTGCTCCAGTGAGGAATTAGCTGTGCACTAGCCCTGTCATTGGCGTTTGGCTCAAGGAGGTTAAGAGTCTGGCAAAGTTTTACAAAAAAAGATTAGCAACCCACAAGAGCAGAAGAAATGGCCCTGCTGTTAGTCACAGCTCCAGTGCCCTCCAGTGTTGAGTGTTGAACCTGTGCGTGCATGTGTGTGTGTATGTGTGTCTGTGTGTGTGCATATGTAGCTTCATATAGCCCTGCACATTAGGAGATCTCTGCCAAGGTACCCTCCTCCAGACCAGAATATAGGAAACAAGACGAGGATGGTATCTGGTGACAAGACAAGGAACTCTTGATGGCCATGTGACTTCATGCCTTCTTCATGCTTCTGGTCTATGAGGTGATGAGCTTTCATTTGAAGGAGACAGTTGGTGCCGCCATTCATAAGTAAATGGAATAGGCCAGCCTTAAAAGCATATGGAACAGAAGACAAACATCTCAGTGAACTAAATGACTGTGAAACACTTCTAAGGGAACACTGGCTTGGTTTCTGGAATTCCAAGGAAAGAATTGGCGAAAATTCTCCATTGCCATTCTACATAGGAAGTCAGGAAACTAAACTGCCTCGCGTTATCTTGAGTTTAGTGTCAAAGGGTAAAGCAGCAGTAGAAGAGTTGTCACCAAACAAAGGCTAGCTTTCAGCAAATGACAGCAAAGGATGGAGACAGCCCAGCAGGGAAGTCAACTGGCCTTTTAGGGCATGAGCTCCAGGGCCTTTGATGTTCTAGTGGAAAGAGCAAAAGTCATTTCCAGTTGCTCTCCTTCTTATCTTCTGAAAGAAGAGAGCTTTTATTTCCTCCAGAGTCAGCCTGTCTGTCTTCCTAAGCATCAGGCTCATCTGGATGGTCCATGTCTTACCCTTTTCCATTCTCAAGATGCTGTAAAGGATGAATGAGGCTGGACAGACAGACGTGGTTAGAGGATGCTTGTCTTTGGAGGGTTACGAACTGAATGAAGACTGAATGGAGAGCATGTAGTGTGCCACGAGATGTAGGCCCAGCCCTCATATCAGGGCTTCAACTAAGAACCAATGCATTGATCATTTTCTGATACCAAGGAAGTCTTTTTTAAAACAAACCTTGTTGATGGAAACACAGAAGAGTAATTATAGTATAGCCGTCAATCTAGCAGACTCGGGTGTGGTTTGTTGTAAAAACCATTTGTCCAGATATATAAACAACCTCAAGCAGAAAAACCATGTGATCATGAAAAGATTCTAAATACTAACACAGGAGGCTCTGAACATGGAAAATATTTAAATAACATTTATCTGCTTAGAAGTAACTAGAGAGAATGTTTTCCCTGTGGGTAAAGCTGAGATTGTCTTCTGATTGTCTTTTTTCTACCACTGATCACACTTGTCAGAAAACCTGAGTATTTTTGATTCTTTTTTTTTTTTTTGCCATGAGCTAAATATGAGTTCCAAACTTCTAAGTTTTTCTGTAGGCACCACAGCTTTATGAGGGTTAGAAAGGGTCAAAACCTATTTCGAACCAATTTCTGACAGTTCTGAAAAATCATTTTGCCTCCTCCTGAGTTATATAGTCTGAAATAAATACCCAGGAAGTCTTTTACTGAGCCTTGCTTTATTTCACACAATAGTGTCCACATAAAGTTCATCTATAGGATGAAATATGGTTTGTCCATCCCGTCCCACCGTAACAATTCAACAATCTCATTGATTAGAACCCAAACCGATCCTTTTATACCATGAATGTAGCCTTTGGTGATTTTACCAAGGATTTCGGGACAACACAAAGCTGTCCATGTGGATTGTGGGCGCCATATGTAGTGCCTGGACCAAGTTCAAAGCACTTAGAGATGGTGTGGGTATGAGGAGGGGCATTGGCACAACACAGGAATCGAGAGTCTTCATAGAAAGTAGAAATTATTTCAGTTCCATCTTAGCTCCTATCAATCATGGGAAAGCATTCTGTCTCTGTGGCTGAATCATGTCCCAGTAAGTGTGTAGTAAGTCAGTTAGCTGCCCATCAGTCAGTCAGCCAGTCAGCCAGTCAGCCAGCCAGTACACACTTCAGGGACTGGCTAGATGGCTCAGCCTGTGGACATGCTTGTAGTACAAACCTGATAACCGAGTTAACCTCAGGAACCCACATCACAAGCAAGACACACAATGGCCTGTGGCACGCATCTGTATTCCCAATACAGCAATGGAAAGGTGGAAGGAAGACACAGAGTCATCCAGAAGCTAGTGGGCCAGTTAGCCTAGAGTGTCGCTCATCAAGAATAAGGAGGTACTTGCCTCAAACAAGGTGAAAGGAGAGAACCAACTCCCAGAAGTTTCCTCAGCATGCACTTGCTCACACTCACATACAAACAATGATAATAATTAAATAATAATAATTCCCTAACAACAATTAGCTTCTCTAATTTGCCTACTGCAAGTAGTGACTCAAAGATCATGGGACTGCAGATGGGTCTTTGGGGCGGTGACTTTTAATTTCCTCTGGGTATAGATGATGGAGGGGTATGGCGGCATACACCCATAAGCCAAACACTCAGGATTTTGAGGCAGAAGGAACACAGATTGGAATTTAGTGTAAGCTGCATAGACCAGCCTGAGCTACAGAGCTTGATACTCTATCAAAGAAGAGGCAAACAATAAAAGTGAAACTAGTAAACGTGGAAGAATTAAGGTATTTCCAAAATTAACTCATGAAAATCAAATAACAATATGTACCCGTTATTATACTCTGTGTGATGCTTTTTTGAAAACCATCTCAGTTGAGAAAGATAAGCGTCTTCAAGGGTAATGCTTGCTTTTAGTTATAGAGAGGTATGTAGCTTGATTATCCTAGGAAATGATAAAGTAACATAGAGTCACGGTCATCATTTTCACTTTTTGAGATTTAGACCATGATTATAGCTAGCTTCTCATTGCAACCTAGCGGTCAGCGGTCATCATCTAGAAGCTGGAATGGGATTGAAGGTTGTTATTTCTTTGTTAAAAGGTGTGCTATCTACACAGAGATAAGAATTTTCCAGAGAAGCTGTGCTTGAGGCACAGCAGACAGATTCCCCTCAGTGAGGTGTGAAACAAGGTCATGTGATCAGTTAATTTTGTTAATTTCTATGGCTTTCTAATGAAAAAAAAATTTTTTTTAAATTGGTCTTTTGATTAATGTGGATAACTGTCATTAGGAAGGCACCCTGACTGTGGCATAGAGGGCAAATAATATTGATCATGATATTGGAAACTTCAAAAAATACATCTTAAGTATTTTATGGTAGATATGAACAATGAGGTTTACTTAGTAAACAAATGCTGTTAAGTTTCTTGTAGGGGAAAAACCTTACAAATATGATTCCAGCATATTCATTCCTGAAGTTCAGATTTAACATATGTCTTGAAATTGTTAACTACAGAAAAAGTCTCTGAAAACTGTAGTTTCTGACAGATATATAAGTACATATAGTCATATATATATATATCATAATACTCTTCTTTAATCATGTAATTTATACATTATCAAAACATGTGCCTGTACACACTGATTCATATGGTATTGAGGTGTGTGGGTATACTTGATAGAATTATAAAACATACAGTACCAGTAATACCACAAACTATATATATTATATGCATTTGTGTGTATAAATGTATATATATATATATATATATATATATATATATATATATAAAGACATATATATATATGTCTTTTAAAAATTTTAATTTTTTATATTTTATGTTCATTGGCGTATGTCTATGTGAGGGTGTCATATCCTGGAGATACATACAGTTGTGAGCTGCCATGTAGTTTCTGGGTATTGAACCTGGGTCTCTGAAAGAACATTCACTGCTCTTCATTACTGATCCATCTCTCCAGCCCCTGTATATGCCTTTTTTGCAGTAGTTTTCTAACAGATGAGCCTAAACAGGATTCAAGGAAGTAGATAATTTACTGGTGGAGGTAGGATCACTAATTGGCATAAAGATACTGTGTGGACCAGCCACTGTGTTAGAAGGAATACTTTTTCCTTCCTGAGACAAATATCCAGAGTTCCCTTTTGAAGTGTGCCATAAATACCCTGAGAGATAATGAGATTCCTCTGGACACCCCCTAAGCATCGGATGTGGGCACATGGGCTGTGCCTGGGCATGAGTCTCAGCTCTCAGGACTCAGCATTTGGATCCAGGGATGAGAAGGTTGTGGGTATGAGGCTGCTCTACAGCACATAGAGACAGCTTTCCATGGCTTCCAAGTCAGAGGGCCCCACCTCGTGGATACTTCCCACGGCAGTGCAGACATCTGTGGCCTGTGAGCCCTTTCTCCTTCTCCCCTGAGAGATGATGTGTCCAAGAGTCAGCTGCCCTGAGACATCCATATCTTTCTGCAATAATAACCACTGAATGTCTTATAAAGTGATAATAAAAATAAACAAAATAATAGCCTCCATAACGTGGCAGCACAGGAATGACAGATATCGCTAGAGCCTTTGTGTGGTATGTATGTTTTCTCCCGTTATGCCTCCAAGCCGATATGCCAGTATCCTGAGTTCTCATAATATTTCTTTTTTTTCTCCTATCTTAGGGTAGCTGCTTGTTTTGTATGGCATATGCCAATTCCCTTTTGCATACTTTCAGTTTTATAAAATTACATCACAGTAGCCTTCCTTGACTTGCATTTTTATTCAGTACTCTGTGGTTTGGATGCACGCTTACTTCATTTGTCTGACGCTCCCTGGAGCACCCTATGCCTGAGCACTTTATATCATCTGTCCCTACAGTCAATGAAAAGAAAATTTAAGTTCCTGTTTGTTTGTTATTAATATGTCCAAATTCAGAGAATTAGGATAGGAGTCTCATATTTGGTCACTTGCGGAACATTTGCTGTGTTCTATAATTTGTGGGTCCCGTGTGGGTACTAAAATACACACCCAGCACCGGCTGTATATTGTATAGTCGTACAGATGCAAGCTTGGTTTCCCTTCCTTTCATTCCTATGCCTTTTACTGTTGACTTTGTAGAATTACAGGGAAGGATCGAATAGAAACAGTGGGCTGTTCAGTTTGTGTTCCAGCCCAACTTGTTAATATAAAGAACAATGCTTGCTAATCAAGGTTGAGAAAGTACATTTTTTCTTAGTTTTCTAATAGCTTTTAAATTATGGATATTTTAACAAATACTCTTTCCAAACCAATTGAACAGTGTGATGAATTACATTAATAGATTTTTTAAAATGGTAAATCATTATAATTACTCTTGCCTTATATCATTTCATGTGGTTAAGGATGGATTTGAATATTATGTGTATAATGTTAGTGTCTGTCCTGGGGAGTGAAACTCATTATCCACATAGTCATATGCATTTATAGTTTTGGTATTAAGATTTTCAATTATATAGGTCTGGAGAGATGGCTCAGTAGTTAAGAGCACCCACTACTCATTCAGAGAACCCAGGTTGGGTTCCCAGCACTCTCATGGCTCTTCCCTAAGTTCTGTAACCCTATTCTGGTGGTCTGATGCCCTCTTCCTACCTTTGCAGGCACTGAGTGCACATGGCACACTGCCATGTGTGTAGGTAAACACTCATGCACAGAAAATTAAAAAATAATAAATAAAGTCTGTTTTAAACAATATCCCCTTACCTTAAAGAGTCAAACACCACATTCTACACTATAAGAATGACCGGTGCTCTGTCTTGATATATCTGTACTTACTTCCCCACAAACCAATCACAGTGACTCGGTATTCCTTCTGGTTAACATTTTGACTTTCTGTTTGCCTACAGTTGAAATGTATTCTTTGTAAACACAATACCCAGGTATCAACTTTATATTGATTTTGCACATGTGTCTTTCTCCTGGGAAGAAATCCATCTACTAAATTGTCAGTATGAATGTACTTAGGTTAAATTTTAATTTCTGCTACTTATCTGTATTTTTAGACTTTCTTTATTCTTCTATATTCCTATATATGTTAAGACTTGCTTGGTCTTAGTCTAGTCTTAGTCTAGAATGTGATTAATTTTGGAGAAAGTTCCATGGGCTACTGAGAAGAATGGATACATTTGAATGTTTAGGTGGAATATTCTGTAAATACCTGTCAGGTCCACTTGATTTTTGGTGTCAGTTAGAGACAGCATTTCCTTGTTTACTTTTTGTCTGGATGGTCTGTCTATTGGTATGAGTAGGATATTGATGCTTTGCATTATCAGTGTGTGAGGGTCAATATGTGATTTACACCTAGTAACATTTCAATTATAAAGTTCAGTGCCCTTGCATCCAGTTCTTAGATGTTTAGAATCCTGGTATCCTCTCGGTGGATTTTTTTTTCCTTTGATGAGTATGTTCTTCTATGTCTCTTCTATTTCTGGTTTGAAGTCTATTTTGTCAGATAGTAAAAATAACATGGAATATTCTCCTTGCTTCCCACCTTCCCCTGTCTCCTGGCCACAACTGACAGTAAATATGTTCTTATTTATTGATTGATGTTTAGACTACCACAATGGTACGGCTCTCCGCCGTCTTTATGGTGATGACCTGAAAAGATGACTGTCCACACTTCAGTAGTCTATATCTGCCGTAGTAAACCTCTCTTCTCCTTGAAATAAAGGTCTTGTGACATCTGAACTCTAACCACCAGCTGGTTACTTATGTGTATTCTTGTCAATAGTTTGATTTTATATTATTATTGTTGAAAGGTTCTCAGCTATATGCTGATATTATTCAACAGGTATAAATTAGATAACTCTGCTCTCCCTTTCGCCCAATATCTCAAACCCACCTTCTGACAGTTTCGCTTCTTGCAGCTTGACCTTTAGTAATCTATCACACTGGTAGTACACGCACTTGGTAGGAGTCTCTGAAGTCATGTTTATCTCCTGCAACGAAACCATCAATGAATGCACAATTCTGATGACAGAATTTTGTTTTTGTTTTTGTTGTAGCATATGATTTACATGCTGGGTGGTTTTCCCCTCCTGGATCATTTTTCAATAATATTTTTATTTTGACCTTGAAAGTGCCAATAATGTTTTTTGGTCATATCCATCCTTTGTATTGCTTACCCCTACTTCTCTGAGTGACCTAACCATGTCTCCCTCCCAGTTTCATGTCCTCTTTGTTTAGTTATTAATACACTCTCGGTCTGATTAGTTAGTGTTGCTCATATGCACTTGTGTGTGTGGCTATCCACTGGATCAAAGCTACATATCAGTGACCATATGCTCCAAAGATGGAAACCCTTTCTCCCTTAGCAACCACCACCTACCAGTAGCTCCTATGCTAGGGTTGGGGCCTCAAGGGTGCCTCCCCTATTCTTGTTAGAATCTCGACTGGTTTGATCCTGTTCAGATAAGCACAACTGCCGTGATTTGGCTCGTGCAGGAGCATGTCCAGAAATCAGATTTCAAGTCTCTTCTCCCCTTTCACACTTTTCCTCTTGATTTCCAAGATGTCCCCTGAGCCTCGGATGAAGACTATTTAATATAGGTAGCCATCCAGAGCCGAGCTCTCATAGTTGCTTGTCTTCAGCTAAGTGAACTTACAGCATCAGCCTCTCCTTACTCTGTCTGCTGAGTGCTCATAACTGTGGACCACAATGCTCAGCATCCATGAACATAGTAAATGCATTAATCTCTCATGTTCTGCCTTCTCTTCTGGTAAGCACTGCCCAGTATTAAGTAAATGACTTCTTTTTTTTTATTAATCATTTTATTTGTTAACATTTCAAAAGATATCCTCCTTCCTGGATACCCCTCCACAAATCCCCCATCTGATCCCCCTTTCTCCCTCCCCTTTGCCTCTATGAGGGTGCTCCTCCACCCACTCACCCACTCCCGCCTTACTGCTCTAGCATCCCTCTTCGCTGCGGCATCAAGCCTCCACAGAACCAAGCCTTCACCTCCCATTGATGATAAATAAGGCAGTCCTCTGCCACATATGCATCTGGAGCCGTGGATCCTTCAATGGATTCTTTACTTTGTAAGTGTCCATCCTAAGCCCAAGACCAAACACACCAATGGTCCACACACTTCTCCCAGGGTCATCCAACACTACTGGAAAATGTCTCCCTCTAGGTTTACTCATGGGCTGGTATTGGAGTTCTTATGCAGTGTTTGGCTCTTTGTCTAAGAAAGTCTGTGTTCCCACCAGAAAGGTACTTCCTAGTCATGTTGCTATGTAAGGAAATGCTTTGAGTGCTTAATAACAGTAAGACTCCCAACTCTTTGTTGCAGTTGAAATGAAAATAGCCAAAGTGACATGTGTAGACAGAGACATGGGGTAGTAGATTAATTATCCTTATACATCAGCCCTTGACTCTTGAGACTATGTTCAAAACCAAGGGATAAGATAGAATATTTGACTCTGAGTGTCCCATGTTTATTCTTAGAAACAATTGTTCCAGCTATTTAGCTTTAAAATCTCTACTGTTTC
This sequence comes from Mastomys natalensis, assembly GCA_021653895.1. Lineage (NCBI taxonomy): Eukaryota > Metazoa > Chordata > Mammalia > Rodentia > Muridae > Mastomys > Mastomys natalensis. The sequence continues at coordinate 317,584 of JAJTUV010000178.1, forward strand.
CCCCACTGGTAGGTTCTTTCTTGTTAATTTACTCAGGGTAGCTTTGAACTTACTCTGTGTCCCTGGCAGGACTTGAATTTGAGATCTCTCTTGCTTCCTCCTCCCAAGTAGCTGAAACTACAGGTCTGCACTCCCAGGTTGGGTCTAAATTAGCACATTTGGAACTCAGCTTGTCCTTTAGAAAGTAGAATCGCTCTTCCCTTACACAGGATATTGTATGTTTAAAAGCAAATTAATTTCAGGGGCATGACTTCTTGCAGTGGCTTTGTTTCATTGTTTATTTCGAGAACTTGACTGTGCTGTGCAGTATAGGTTGACCTTGGACTGACCTGCCTGAACTCCACAGTGTTCTGGGGGCATTCCTTGGTTCTGGTTGTGATGAACTGTAAAAGGTATTAATGTAGCATTGTGGGAAAAAATCTGACAGAAGAGATTGTGCAGAGTATAGAATAAGTATCAAACAAGTTTTAATTTATAGAGCTGCGTCCCAGGTATATAGATGTCTGCGGGTGGCCAGGGTGTAAAGTTAATACAGTTCAAAATTTTCAGCTTGGCTAGATCCATTTTAAACTTTAGAAAGATTTGACTGATTCCAAAATCATGGCCATGCCACTTTGCAAACCATGCCATGGGCTTGGAATCATGGCTGTTTAGGAATACTGAATCACTGGAGAGTCCAAAGGAACAGGGGCTAACGGGGTCTTCACTCTGATTTAGCTGAGTAGTGAAGCAAATGAATCGACAGCTTTATTATGTTGCTGCTTTCCTTTGTGAGACTTCTGGGCAGAAATAAAAGAGCTGCAGGTCCTGAAGGGGCCACCGCATTTAGGTGTTATTCCTGATATTGTAATAGACCCCTGTGAGGTTCACGAAGAGGTAGGAAAGCAAAACCTGTTAGGGAGAGAGCGTTGGTTGTAATCTATGTTTTTGATTATCGATGACAGGATCCTAAAATTACACCCAAATATCTCTCACAGGTTCTGAAATTGAGTTTCTGAAAAAGCACTGCAGAAGTAATGGGAGGTAAAGTGCAGAGATCCAGAGAAATGAGCTGCGAATTGAGCCCGCAATGGAAATTGATCCTATCAGTCAGCATCTGCCCTTACTCTGAGAGAAGGGGATAAGGGAGCCGAAGCTAGGATGGCTGATTAAATAGGATACCAAGCAGGCTGGAGGCTAGAACTGGGCTTGCCACTCCCTGGGGTCAGGACTGTAACTGTCAGGCTTTTCCACTGGAAGCCTGCCTCAATCTAGCAGAAAGAGAACGAGATGAAAAATGCCCTGGGCCAGTGTGGGAGTCACTGGAGCTTCCACTAAGCTTCCTGCAGTGGCTGCCATGGCGCTCCTGAGGGAAGCTATCCTGGTAGCACATCCTAAGCCAGTGAGCTCACACAGCTCACACAGGACCAGCTGGCCTCATGATTCACACCAATGAGGCTTGTCAAGAAGGCAGGTTGTGCCGGTGTGTCCTGAGGGTATGAGTGAAAAGAGAAATGGCCTTGGAATCGATTCCTATCCTTAGCCCTGTCGTTGGGGTTCATGAGGAATGAGGAGCAAATATCCTGTAACTACCGGTCCTGTGAATTTAGTTTATTACCCTGTTATCTAACTGGAAGAGATCTATATTGTTCCCATAGAATGGGACTAATGGCATGCCAAGGGAACTTGGTAGGTGAGGGTGGTATTTGTATTGTACTCTCAGGAATGCAGTATATGTTCCAATTAGCCTTACAGAAGCCCCACATTTCTGCTTATGGAGTCACTACCGTGTGATCTGTTTCTACAATACCCTTTAGGAAGCCTTAAGCGGTCACCAGTATAACTCACTGGCATCAGTATCCCCTTGGAATGGCTTGTTCACAGTTAGCAGCACACTAATTGAAATATCTGTGCAGAAACTTTGAAACTGGAGGCAGCATAAAATGCTAACTTGAGAGGCAAGCCTTTTAAAGCCATTGCTGGTTCACATTAAATTTTGCAGACTGGAAAAGGAAAAAGAAAGAAGGTTGCTTGGGATGAATTGTTGAACGCTTAGTCTCTCAACTTGATCTGCCATAGTATCATTGAAGAGAGAAAGCTACTGCAGGTGCATGACAGTGCATGGGATACCACTTAAATGTTGTGGTGTATCTCTCTTTTAGCATTTGTTGTTCATGTTTCATTGTTTGGCTTGGTTTTCCATATTTCTTTTTTTACCCCCCAGAGCCTCAGATGTATGTTTAACACTTGAGTTCCACCCATGCTTTGGATATGTTAGTATGTTTGTTTGGTTGATTTTTGTTTGTTTAACTACACCCAATACCCTGGCACACTTTCCTTGGCCTCTGGGTCCTAGCAAAAGGAAATTATAGTATCCTACCTACAGTAGACCATTTAATCCATAATTGGTTGAATCAAATTCTCTCCAGCTTTTAACAAGTAGGAAAAGTGGCCAGGACTTAGAGTCAACAGACTTTCATAATGATACCCTGTTGATATGATTCATAGCTCCCTCTGTTGACACCAACCTTGCCACACTGTATCCACATCTCCATAGATACAACAGAGCTACATAGCCTTGAAAAAAATCCTCCAAGGTGTTTAATAGATGTGTCAAGACTTCTGATAGACCCAACTCTCCCTAAGCTGGAACTAAATCCATCTAACCAGCTAAATCATGCATTAGCAGCAGCATCCTATGGAGTTATCTGTGGACTCCCCTTCTGGACACTGGGCTGACTGGAAGCTTTGCTCGATTGCTCTGTAGACAGGTAGCCTGGGAAAGGACCAAAATTTCAAATACAGTTTCTCTACAATGTGTGTCTGCTTTTGTTTGAACATAAAGCTAAAAATTGTAAGGGGAGGGGGGGTGATCTTCTAAAAAAAAATGTTTCTTTTGAATTTTTGGAAATTCATGCCAAATATTCTACCTTTTGATCATATTGACCCCCAACTCCTTCCTCTGACTCTTTCCAGATCCACCTCTACTTCCCACATCCGGTCCCAACGCCATGCCTTCTTTTGTTGTTACTGTGTTAATAACCCGCTGAGCCCAGTCTGCTGTGCTCATATGTTTCTGGTTTATTGATTCGCTCTGTAGCATGGTGGACCCACCAGGGGACATGACACATCCTAGGTGAAGGACAGTCTGCTCTCTTGTAGATGGTTGTATTAAGTTAGCTTTGCATTTGGTCAGTCTGGTACTTGTGGATGCTGGGCATTGAGAGCCAGGCTCTTCGTCTGAGAGCTGGAGCGATACACCTATTAACCCTGTTCATTATGACTGTCATGCCAACAGTGGTTTTAGACAGTTGGTCATGGAGGTGTTTGATCTCTGATCGCTTACTCATTTCCTTGGCAGATGAATGAAAAGCTTGAGGCTTCATTTTGCCTTGCTGGAATTCCTAAAGGCACTGATAAAGGAAGCATGCATTCTGTGAAAACTTTACCAGCAGACAGACAAAACTGCTTAGCTTTATAATCCTGAGGCTTTAGGTAAACATGTATTTTCTTAGGTAAGGAACACTGAAATGAAGCTGACTAATGTATGCAGTGCAAAATAGTCTCCCACTGAAATGAAGTTAGAACTACGCTACATGTTTAAGCTAATATCTGAGGCAATCAGTCATCTTATTAGTGCAGTAGCTGCAAACCTTGGGAGAACACTTTAGCAGAGTCCTCGGGGAAACCTGTGATTAAACAGGAAGAGGGTGCAGAGATACCTGCTAATCTGTAAGAGATCTTGAATTTCTTGAAAGTTTCCTAAATATTTGACTAATACAGCTTTATATAATATATGACGTTTCCTTTACATTATAAAAGGTCACTAATCTGGAAGAAACCTTCATGCCATTTCAAAGTAACTTATTTATGGTACTGCCTTAATGTTTGTAATGTTAAAGTTTGATTTCTAACATTCATAATTTAAATATAAAAAATTAATTCATCAAAGGAATAATCTTTCCCATTGCCACACTGTATTCCTTGGGGCCATTTTTGTCTTGCTGTTGGTCTCTAAATTACATAGGGAAAGCAGTATGGAGATCATTGTTAGAGCAGACGCATGAGAGGCAGGTACACATGGGAGCTCAAGACACAAGGCAAACAGCCACATTTCTGGCTCCCTCTAGCATGGTTGGTTTTGTCTAGGAGGGCTGAAGAGGAGGCCATGCGCTGAACCTCTGCTTCCACAGATTAGGACTAGAAGGGGAAGGATTCTTCCTAGCATTCTGACTCAGAATTAAATACTCAGGATTGCTATTCATGTTGTGTTGTGTTCTTCCTTCATGCTTAGAAACTATTAATACCCCAAAGCCCTGTTTTCTTGTCACATCAGAATCCTAGTGCCACTATCCAGCCTTGACTCTGACTAAGTCATCAAGCCTGACTTGGCCACAGAACTGAGATCTATGCATTAGGAATGGAAGCACCCAGTTCACAGAAATGCTTTAAATACCTGGTGACCATAATCATCATTTCATAAGTTGACACATCTATTTACCTAACAAATTGTCATTCGCTTGCATTCACTATGGCAATCACACTTAAGGAAAATAAAACTTGAAATTATCGATGAACTATGGCTGTGGCAGAGCAGAGCCTTCTAGCTTACTCTTTGCCCAATCTTGAGGCACTTTCTTGCAACAGGGCATGGCACATAGTAAGTATTCAGTAAGCCATAAGTACCTCCATTGCAAAATCAAGCTTAATCTTTCTCTGAGTATTTTAATTCATATTATTCAAAATTCATATATTTCCTGTGTGTCAATTACATTCCTATGATATATTGGCTCTACCTTATTAACTCTCTCCTCATGTGTTTTTCTTCCTTTTAAAAATAGATCCCATGCGTGGCCCAAGAAAACTAGAAGTTGTAGAGGTCAAATCTCGACAAATCACCATCCGCTGGGAGCCATTTGGATACAATGTAACTCGTTGCCATAGTTATAATCTCACGGTGCACTACTGTTACCAGGTTGGAGGGCAGGAGCAGGTGCGAGAAGAAGTAAGCTGGGACACAGATAATTCACACCCTCAGCACACAATCACCAACCTGTCCCCGTACACCAATGTCAGTGTGAAGCTCATCCTCATGAACCCTGAGGGGCGAAGGAAAGTCAAGAACTCACCGTGCAGACAGATGAAGACCGTGAGTGCTTTTCATGTTATGTCTCTGTGAAATGTGCTCTTCCCAACAACTTTGGTTTCTCTGACTTTGAGAGGTAGGTGGCAGAACAGGAGGAAGGACCACTCGTTGATGCAGTATTGGTATGTCTGCATCCCAACACTGACAAACTGGTTAATGGAGAAAGGACAGAGATGGAGACAGTGATTGTTTTTATGTAATTCACTTTCGCACAATGTTGCACATATGCAATTCATACTGACTGTTGCCATCCTCTACCTCATCACCTATTGCCATCACCCACCTCCCATGACCCTGTTCACCCTCTTCCCCTCCCTCTTCTCTTCCTTACATTTATGTTGATTCATTTTACTCTTTGTCCTACTTACATTAACCAGGGCAATCTGTGTACCTCATGTTTAGAGATATTCACTGGAGACTGTTGGGCTTAGAGTTATTCTTTGTGTGGGCCTGGTACAAGTAACTACAATTGTATAGTTACAGAAATAGTCATAATCACAATGGTTGTATAAGTCTAGGGATGCTACTGTGTAGCCCCGCACCCTATCCTCCAGCTCACATACTTCCTGCCTGTCTTCTGGAATGTTCCCCAAGCTTTAGAGGGTAGGTTTCTATTTAGGTCTAGGCCCACAGACAGTCCTTATACTTTGCTTCTTTTAGCCATGTGGCACATTTCTGTATGGCAAGTCTATCATATTATAGGTAGTTCTTAACATTTGTATTATCCCATTGGATCGAGAAATGCTTGTTTGAGGTGTTAGGTCAGTTCCACAAACTGCTTATTCGAACGCCTTTACATGGCATTCTTTCTCATCTGTCCACTGAAACCCCAGTACAGACAGAGTGCCACCCTGTGAGCCTGGGATGCATGGCTGTGGCTCACCCAGAAGATCTTCCTGACTGCTGGCTCATGCAGTCCTTCCACCTGTTCTATTCTGAATGGTAGAGAGAGCTGCAATGAATCTCTTGTTCCTATGTGGTAACATGTTTTAATATGTTATCATTATTTTTGTGTGTGTAAATTATACAAACTACTTTTAAGAATAAACCGTGTTTTTCATCTGTAGCAATATGCATGATGTAGAGTAAATCGATAAACATCCAAAACAACAAAATCAGTCCTTACATGAAACGAGAAAGTATCACTGATAAACATACTAATCCTGTTTCACTAACACTATTGCCGATCCAGCAAGAGACGAAATGTAGCCATTTCATCAGATCAGATCAGACCAGAGAGATACGACCCAACTCCTTGAGTTTCAAAGTGAGAAATGTTGGCAAATTCTTTGGAATCCTGTCAAAATGTCAGGATCGCTAATTTTGGATCTTTGTTTAAATCATCTCACTAGTCTCAGGAATTAAGGCATGCAATATTTGCAAATAAAAACCTATTGTTTTATAGCTCAGCAGCATTCAGCTAATTGGAAAGAACTATTATTGCAAATTACATTTTCTCGATAACCAGCCAAACAAAAACCCTACTTCAAAGAAGATGGAGAGAAAGAAGACAAATAGAATAATTGTCAAACAATACCAAGTCTGAAGAGAGAAGCAACAGCTCATTGTGACTCTAATTTATCCAACATCATTTTATTCTGGAATCACTTGTTACTAGGATATGTATTTTATCAGGGAGTGTATGGAAATTATCTCTTGATCACCATTAGCAGCATCAGTGGACAACACAGGTGTCGTGGCCGCTTACCTAAAATCCAGAATCCTAGAACTTCTAAAAGCAAATCTTCAGCCTAAGTTCACGTTTATTGCCTCTGGTCACTCTTCTGGATGAAAAAAAACTAAATATTAACTATTTTTTCTATTCTAAACTTTACAATTTTTGATGAGTCCACTTAAAGCATTCTTTATATTATATTAATTTATATTGAATTTATCTGTGTCTGTATGTATGTGGGCTCACATATGCCATAGCGTCCATGTGGATTTCAGAAAACTGTCAGGAGTTGGTCCTATGTTCTACTACGTAAGTCCTTAGTGTGGCACTCAGGCTGTGGGCATGGCAGTAAGTTCATTCACTGAGCCATCTTGCCTGTCCCATTGAAGGTCCTCTTTCCACAATACCTTCCATTACCATGTCTCTTCTAAGACATTTTAAAAATTTTCTTGTCTTTCAAGCTGTCCTTCAAGCCAACATAATTTGAATACATCTATTCAGTTTTAGGTTGATTTCTTCTGTTTATGCTCTTTATTCCTGTAACTACATAAATATTTTCAAATATAAACAATCAGCAATAAAACATGCAGTCATGAGCTGGGCCGATGCTGTGAGAAAAGGGATGATGTCATAAGAAACCCTTTGGAGGAAACACAAAGATGAGGATAGGTAGCATCTCCTCAGGCCTGGTCCACTGCAGCTTCCGGTTGTGATAAGCTGTCTAAGCCCGGAGTCTAGAATTCGAGCTTCCTACGAATTCACCAGGGCCCTCACCTAGTAGCACCATGTGTTACTTTGTTTCAACTCAATGTTCTGTTGATTTCTTTAGCCTGGGATGAATGATTACATTCATTTTATATGTTGCTCAGATGCTATACATTAGAAGTTGACTTAAATCATTTTAGAAATGAGGCAAGTGAAATCCAAGTAGGGGCTGCAGCTTTTCTAACCTGCATATTCAATTATTGGAGAGTCTTGAATAGCACCACCCCACATCCATTCATAAAGCACTCTTCTATTAAATACTTGGTGTCATTTAGATTAAATACAAAGCCTCTCACTCTACCCACAAGAATGCCCTCAAATAAAAATGAGTTTAAAATGTGAAATCCTTCACTTTCTTTTGAAATTCTAAGCATCCGTCCAGTCAGAAACAGACTTGCTGGCAATTAAAAGACTATTTATATCCTCACACAATCTAAAGCATCTCTCTGTCCTCCATTTTAAACTCTTTATTGAAATGTTTATTCATTCATATGGTGATGAACATTTGGCAATTTCCAGTTAAGAGTAATGCTGCTGAGAATATTCTGTACAGTCTTCTGAGCTGACCTGCTTTGAAATATCTTGGTAGATATATTGGATGGATGGATGGATGGATGGATGGATGGATGGATGGATGGATGGATGGAACAAATGAAGTTAAATGGTAGATAGATGATAGATATAGGTGATAGATTTTTATATATATATATATATATATATATATATATATAATAAATATATATATAACATAATATACATATACACATATATGTGTATGTACATACATATATGGATGGATGACAGATGGGTAGACAGATGATGGTAGATAGACATATATACAGGCAGACAGACAGATGACAGATAGTAGAAAAAGAGTAATTATTTTACAGAGACAGTGTAGTTAAAATAGCTTTAGATTTCAAATTTTGTACAGATATACAAATGTACTATAGGCTATTAAGATCTATAACCTCTATAAGTAGCTTAAGACCTCCTTGGGAGGATTGGTTATGACCCAAACATTCATCTCTATCATCCTCTCTAGTCCCAGGAGCTGTCCCCACTGAATCCATCCAAGGCAGTGCCTTTGAAGAGAAGATATTTCTCCAGTGGAGAGAGCCAACACAAACATATGGTGTCATCACTTTATATGAGGTAACTTACATATTTGTTGATAATTTACTTTTTAAGTATAATGTGTGATAATATGAGCTTTCTGGTATTTTTAAAACACAATTTCATATTTCTTTGGTGAGTTTACTGCTTTCTGTAGTCATGATAGTTGTTCTAGAAACAGGAGACTATAAGTGAATTTTTCAATTATGCATACTTACAAGATACATATTTAAAATAAGTTGGATTATTGTGTATTGTATGTTATACATTAAGATGCAGCATAACATTTTTAAAGTCACTGTTATTGAAAGTAATAAATATTTTGAAACATACATTGATTAGGAAGCGATCACCAAGTCATACTCTTTCCTAGCTACCAACTGCTTTTTTCCCACTGATTACAAAAGAACACGGATTAGCCAATTAGAAAAGTCAATAAAAAATTGTCTCCACGGTAACCATAGAATAATGTTTTTTGGTTCCTTCATATCAACGTACGTTCCTTAGACTCTATTTATCATTTTATCTGCTGAAGCGAATCAAACAGTTGAGTGATGGTAGCAAAAGGAGAATTTGATATATTGTTCAAGAAAAAATAACAGCAATAACAGAGTGACAGCCATGTTCATATCATCTTGAGCATCGTTTCATTGTGTCTGTTGTCATAGAAACAAGCAGGTGCATTTTTTAAAACTAGCGTTTATTTGAATGCAAATTCAACAAAATTATATGTTGTAAGGCTCCTAAAAATTATGGCCGATCTGCATATAGATCGCCTGAATACCTCTCAGTGGTACTGACAGAGTCTGAGGAGATGAGCTGTCAGAATGATCACCACCAGCCCTTTCTCTGACCCCGCAGACTCAACTGATGATCCCTCGCCAGTTCCAGAAAGTGGTGTGAAAATCAAAATCAACAACAATAATAACGAATCATCATAATAATCATAATAATAGAAAGCAAAGTGAAGAAAAGTAAAGAGAAAGTCTTGCTCTTACTGTCTGTTTTATCTGTAACAATATGAAGTTACACAAATCCATGGCTCAGCTTCTATGGAGATGCTTTGTAATCAAGTCAAGCAAGGTCAATTTTTTTCCTCCATGATGAAAATACTTCATATTCTGGGCCCTCTAATGGTGTTTGGACATCAATTTTATAAAGTCTAATCTAAGGGGGGAAAAGGAATTTTTACTGGAACTCTTTGAAGTTCATTTTAAGACCCAGGCAGTCAGTCTGCCTGTCCTCAAAGCCACAGGTTGCTCTCCAGAGAGACAGAAACTAATAGCAAGATTTTTTTCTCTCTAATCCCACCAGACATTTATCTTTGTGTGGCAAGTAACTTCAGCATGGAAACAACAGGGAAAATAACATTTACAATGAAGACCCCATTCATCTCTCTGACTTAGTAACCAGGCTGTCCCAGTCGAACCCTGATCTAAATGCCGCTCCAGTGTGGATGTGGGGGTATGCTATAAATCAAGGTTCTGGCAATCAGATATTTGCAAGTAGAGCAGGTTGGCCTATTTTTCTACAGATCCAATGGGAAATATCAAATATTTGAATCAGATTCAACTGACTAAATGCATTTTCTGGTACTAAATCAGTCTCTCTGGTTTCTAAGTATGAGACGGAGAGTAGTTCTGGTTCCTCAAAGTAGGGCTTGGGTGGCATCTCAGGAGGGCAGGTCCTCTTCCTTTCCTGAGACCTCAGTGCTCACAAGTCATGGCTCACTTGCCTTACAAGAGTCCACAGTCTCTCCTGCTGGAGCATACAGCTGGTACAGCATCAGCCTGCATCCCCTCTGTGGAGGATCATAGTCCTACAAAACAAATACATACCATGCTAAGAAACTAAGCAATTGCTCTGAGAGAGGCAGGACCATCAGAACAGCGATCATGCCATGGAGTCACATTTGAGCATAGGTAAAGATTACCATGGCTGGTAATGCTTTCGTAATAAATGTGTTCCCTGGGGATGTTAACATGCTTAGACGATTTGGGATAAAACAGACTGTCTGCTATAGATATGAACACATATATTGAGTTTTGATTACTCCTGAGTTTTCCTTTGTCTCTTACAAGAAGTACACTAAAGCATTGATGCTTGAATAACACTAACAGCACCCTCTGTTTTTAGACTTTACAGTGGTACATATTCTCCCTGTCATCTGTCCTTATTCTAACTCTGCCCTCGTCTAGTTAGCCTTCCTTTCTGTTCCCCCCTTGCCACCATCCTGACCCAGACCTTCTTAGAACCATTTCTCACTTTTGCCATTTCATTTGTCAATTATGTTCCCAAAATCCAGGTTAGGCAATTATGTCTGTCCTCAATGGATACCCTGCCAAGCTATAAATGTAATACTGTTCTAATGAACCTGTAAAGCAGACTCGTGTTCAAAGTAGGATGTGCATCTCAATTTTTCTTTCAGGAGTCAACCACTGTTAGAACTAGACACAAGTCCATATTTACACAAGGCAGAAATCACACTGCAGTTCCACTTATCAATTTAAATGGATACAATTTAATGTTAGCAAAAGCACGGCTTGTTACAATTACACATACCCTGTGAGGTCAACAGATTACATAATGCGAAAGTAAATACAAGGCACTTTCATGATTGATATGCAAAGTTAACCTCAAGAGAATGCTCTAACAAAAGTTTAGAGGACAATTTTGTATTACATCTCTCCAAGTATGAACAAAAAACCCTGGAAGACACATGGAAAGAGGAGCGGTGTTTGTCTGCATAAGATTTTAAACTTCATAATGATGATAGACAGACCCAGAACTATCTAGAAGTGACAGCACATTTGAAGGGGTTATTTTCAACCTTCCTGGCAGCAAATGGGTTGATGGTTGTGGTATATACAGACTTGATACAGACTAGTAAGTACAATTCAAGAACCCTTTGTGGAGGTTAATAAGGAGCAGGAGGAGGCAGCTTTACCTATCCTAGAAGTTGAATTGAAACAACAAATTAGAGAAATTTAAATAGGAAATAGATATGCTGGATTTTGTGTATCTTTTACAATGTATAACTTTGACCAGTGGTGTGGAGAAATGTGGTCATATATAGACTGTTGGTGGGAAATACATTTTGCCTCTTTTGTAGGCAATTTGAGAGTATCCCAATAATTTAAACATTGGATATCAAACCTATTTCTAGAGGTCTGTCAGTGAGTAATACGGCCAAGTGTATAACATACAGGCATTGCATCTCACTATGCAACCACTCAGATGTCTATAGTGACCACAGGAGTTGCACATCTAAAGGCTCATGCTCACTATAGACATAAGACATTGAAAGAAGACAAAAGAAAACAACAAAAAAAACCAAAAACAAATGTAGCTCATATTCTCCATCACCAACCATGGAAAGAATCAATGCCAAACCCAAACACTTCAGATTCATGTGCAGTGAAGTTTGATTCAAAATGAAGTGGAATGATCGAGTTGCCTGCCGTTGGGGCCATTTGTGTATTAAGAATTGAGATATCTCAAGATCACGAGCCTAGATAATTGACTGTACTCAATCATCATCTGAGCTCGGTAACCTTGAAGAAGGAAGGGATGAGGACCGAGGAGTTGTGTTAGGCAACCTAGCTTGCCGTTCAGTTCCTTGTCAAGTCGTAACTATAACAATGCCTTCAGAAGAAGTACAAAAGTATTCAAGGGAAAGCAGCCTTCTCAGTTCTTCGTTTAAGTGGTAACTAGTAGGTGCCATAGAGACAGCCCAGTGGTTAAGAGCACTGCCTTCTCTTCCTGAGAGCATTAGTTCAATTCCTAGCACCTACATGATGGTTCACATTCATCTGTAACTCCCATCCCAGATCTGATGTCCCCTTCTGGACTCTGTGAGCAGTGCATGTATGTAGTTCATGGACATACAATCTAACATTCATGCAATAAACATAAAATAAAAACAAATCAAATCTAAAAAACAAACAAGCAAAAAAACAAACCAAGGTAACTGTGTTACCTCTGGAAATCATACCAATAGTTATTTATTATTGATTATTAATACTTCCCCTTGAGTTGTCCTTCCCCAGGATTTAATGGCCACATTTTTTCCTCTTTAAGCTTTCTGAAATTTTCACATCACTCCACTTTTAACCACAGGCCTCTGCCCTCCCACAGCACTTGTCCAACCCCTCCTATAGTGTATTCCTGCCATGCTTTTAGTAGTTCCTTCAAATGCTGTAGTTTTTCCCAGAGTACTTTGGCCCCTTTCACCCCTGAAATCAAATTTAATTATCTGTTCCTTTGTGTTCACAGAGCAAGTTGCCCAGACCCCAATTAAAGACCTATATTTTATGCTGGCTACAATTACCATCATCTCAACGCTCCCCCAAAGATTTCAGTCCCCCTAAAAAGCTATTCCATTTGGGCTCTCTGTGAAACTCATGCTATAGAATTGGAGACTTGAAGGAGAAAGGGGGAAGATAATTTTAGAGGATTCCAGGCACTGAAGTGCAATCAGGAATCATCCAATGTAAGCAAGGGCTTATTCCATCTCACCAGTTTAACACCCTCAGTCCCCTACCACTTCATTCAGGTGTCACTTTGCTTTTGTCTAGGGGCATCCGGTTAAATTACTAGGACCCACCAGAGGTCAATCAACATCCTTCAGAGTGGCCCCGTTAAAATATTTTCTGCCCTCAGCCAGCAGTGTAGTACTGGTGTAAAAGCTTTCCCAAACTTTTCTCCTGGGAGCCTCTCCCACCCCCCACACCCCCACACATACACACTGTGTTTTCTCCTGCCGAGTGCTAATAGGTACTTAATAAGCACTTGTTGAATTACCAACTGAAAGTATAAAATGGCAGAAGTAAGGGTTACGTTCAGTCTGAGCCTGGCAAGATGCTGTAGGACCTTGAGCTATGCTGCTGAGGCCAACAGCTGCTCACTGCTTGTAACCTCTGTGGCAGGAGACAGAGAGTTGGCTGCCTGCCTCCTGGTCCTGGTTAGCATTTTAATTTCTAACATTTAGACACCTATAGGTTTAGGGATGGGAGCTATGGACTTTCTGGCACTGATTGCATATATGTGCATAAATTGTAGATAAGTAGATAAGAGAGTTCATAACTTTGAGGGAGGCATGAATTACTATATCCTTGTATTTTATAAGGAAAGAGGAGTGGAGTCTGTAATTTTTACCAAAGTATTAAAGGGTTGAAGCCAAAACAGGGTTACAAACTTCCAGTCTGACTCATTTTGGAGCTGCCTGGCAATCAGCCCCTGTGGGCGTTGAGGCCATTAGTGAAGCCTTTGCTCCCTAGTGTGTGCTTGTGGGCTGCGTACCCACTTTGCCGAAGTGTGAGTGCTCACATGCACTCCCCAGTAGTCTTTTATGGAAAACATACCAAACACCAAGTAGTTACAGATCACAGTGGGAACCACAAGCAAGAATCAGAAATGACTCAGTCCTCCAAAGGGCGACACAATTATTACAGGAATACACCTCTGTCTCGGATGTAATTTAAGTCATGATTTAAGACTAAACAGTAAGTTCACAGCATTCATGACTCATCGCCATGTAAAGCTTACGAAACCAAATGCAGCAGGAGGCATTGGCCGCTGCTCTGCTTGGAACACTGGACTTCGGAGGATTAACAAATATGCAGATCTGAGACTCTGGTGTGCGGCTTGGGCGGACACATTTTTACCTAGCCTCACCTGATTTCTCATCAAAATCTTCCTCCCTGGACCATCTCTCTCTGTGTTCCTGAATCTCCATTCCCAGCCTGGACTTCTCTTGGACCCTATTTCTACCATGCTAACTTGTTCACATGAACATTTCAAAGCCCACGTTCTTCCTTAAATGTGCACTGACCACTCCATTGCCTTCCAATCAGGGTGACTGTCTTTTGAGCAGGGCTAAAATGAAACCACTCCCCTGCCTCATCCGTACCCGTGACCCATCTCTAGCACCTGTCTAATTTGCCCACAACTTTTATAATTCTTTTCCTTTTTGATGCCTTACCCCACCCACCCCCATGTACATTTTAGTCTGGGAAACTATATTCTGTCACACATAATGTACATGATTTTAGCCACTGGATTCTACCACAGTTCCCTGTGACTCTTCTACTCCCTTTATTAACCATTCAAGTCCAAATAAAATCCCACCTGGCAGCCAAGACGATTTGTGGTGTGTGTGTGTGTGTCTTAACAAATAAATTTGTTTTATTTTTCACACCTAAAATGTTCAAAGTTTGCCTGTTGGGTATGTCCAAATCACTCATCTTGATGTGCAGAATTAAGCACAAAGGAGCCCAGGCCAAACTCTGAAGCCTGAAGAGACCTCACAGGTCTTTTGTGTTCATTCCTTGGGTCCAGGGCACTCATGCTGCAGGACTTAATCCAGTTTCTAACCTCATATCCATTGCCTGACTGGTCGTTTATAGAGTACAAGACTTCCCAGGTTTGCCAGCATCTCTTCCTTAGGCATTTAGAATGGCTGTGTGGACCTTTCTACCTGGCAAAGCTTCTTATATTACCATTCTGCTTGTTTCTTCCATAGTATTGTTAATTGATACATTTTATTTATATTGATTCCCTCGGTTCCACCACACCCAGTCCAGATTCTTCACTTCCTAACATCAATGCCTGGTCCATGTGCTAGCCACAGCACCTGCATTCAGTCAGTGTTTAAATGGTATCAGCAGATGTGACTCTGTAGAGAATTCACCCTAAAGCAACTCACTCCTGTTCTCAGGAGAGCAAGAGCAGTGTCCAAAGGCTCCCTAAGTGTCCATGGGACCGTGGAGACATGTCCCCTCCCAGAGCGGAGAATAGCATAATACATCATTGTGTATTTAGAAACACAGCTAGATAGTGGCTGTCCACAGGTCTGAGGCAAGAAGCAAAGGGTCTGAGCTTTGTCACGTTTGCTGTGCTGAAGTCTAGAGCCAAAGCAGTAGTGTGGACAGAAAGACTGACTTGCCCTCCGTGTGCTGTAGCCATCCCTATAATTCTACTCGCAGTAACTGAGGGATCACAGCCGCGCTTCCCCTCACCATCCTGCTTACCCCACGGGGCAGAAACAGCATCTGAAACACCAAGCAGGCCCCAGAACACAGTTCTGGGCACATTCGGAAGCACTCTGGAAATGGTTCAAGTGTATAAACCGCCGTACGAACTGCCTCCCCACATGTGGTGGCACGATTGGCCCATAATCATCAGATCCCGAGAAGGAAACTGAGATAGGAATGGCCGGGAGCAGATGAGACCTCAGGCGACTGTAAACAGGACAGAATAGACTCTGGGGAGGCAGCTTCAATGAGACAGCTCATTTAGTGGTAGAGTAGGGGCTTCTGAGGTGAGTGTACATCACTGGTCAGGGTCAGGGTGCTGGGGACGTATCATTTGCATAAGGAGGAAGTCCACGTGCTGTTAGATCTGACCTTTTAAGAGGAGAGGAAGTCTAACTTGGCTACTGGGCCAATGACCTCCTCTGATAGTACAGTGATATATGCACCAGAGCATGCAGGACTGGTACGGGGAGAGGTGGTCCTATTCCTGTTACTCTTAGGATGAGATTTTAGGAGTTGGGACATGCCTTAACCTCACTCTTGCCCCAGTCAGCTCTGGTTACACTGCCACATTCTACTCTGGAGGGTTCAGGATGGAGAGCTAATCCAGGAAGCAGGCACACAAAGGAGGCTCTACCACAGTCCTTGCTGTCCACCGGGTGTAGCTGGTTTCTTGTCTTTTCAACCTCCTCAGTCTCCAAAGGGCCAAGAGGCAGGTTACCACCAGATCTGCCTGACTCCCTGATTCCAGTGACGCCATCTACTGCAGTGATTAATATACATGGCAAACCTTCCCTTTCCAAAGCTCAGGTGATTCAGTCTAAATATTCTTTCAGAGAGGTCTTCTTAATTATAATGACATGGTGTAAATATAAGGAAAAAAAATAATGTCAATTATCATTCCGTATAATAACAGTGTTAGCGTTCTGGCACATAAATTACAAGTAGGTTTACTTATTTAGAAGCATGAAAAGTGCTCAGTTTTGCAATTTAAAACTTTTGAATATGCCACATTTAAAAATTATGTCATTACAACCAGTAGAAGTTAGTAATCACCACTAAAGTGTGTACTCTCGAGTAACTGATGAACTATCATATTGAAATACTTTTTAAAAATCACTTGAAAAGGCAAAAGTTAAAGGCACCTATGTTTCGTTTATTTTCAAACATTCCAGCCTCATCCAAAGAGTGAGAATGTCTATTCCATGATGAGAATCTCGAATATATCTAGAGTCACTCTCACTCGGGGGTAGGGAGTGGGGGACAGCTGCTAGTCACTTGGAGCAATTAAATCTCAATTTTATTTGATTAAAATTAAATGAAATGTGCACTTCCTAGTCTCCGTAGCCATATTTCACATCCTCAATGGCTCCATACAGCATGTGGCCACTGTGGTGGTTAATAAGGAATAGAAAATTTCCACCATGACAGACAGTTCTGCTGTTGGACAATATTCTGAAAAATGTCAATGATTCTGACCCATAATAGCTATCCATTTGCAGCCCCAAGACTTACTGGCAGGCATCTCAGATTTATTTTTGGACCAGACACTGACAGCCACATGGATGAAAACACTTCAATGTAGCCTTGTTTTGGAAGAACAAGTATCCTATTCATGGCCAAATCAGATCATGGCCAAAGATTAGAGATGAGGCCTCTATTCCTGTCAGCTCCCGTCACTCTGGCCAATTAATAATTTTTCCCCCCTAAATGAGTTGTTTGGGCTCATTGAAATCAAACAAATTCACTGTAACAGGTTATGTTGAACCCATCCTTCATATTCTAACCTACTGTCTTTAAGTCCCTCCCTCTAGAAAGGTAACAACTCATAAGCTTATGCTGAGTTCCTGTCCCTCCTCAGTGAACTGCTTGGAAGCATCTAGACATTGTGGGATAAAGATGTGATCTCCATCTGTCCTCTCTGAGATCTTCATGGTGGTCTTACTCCTTTGCAGATAACCTACAAAGCAGTCAGTTCCTTTGACCCGGAAATAGATTTATCCAACCAAAGTGGACGAGTTTCAAAACTGGGAAATGAAACCCATTTTCTGTTCTTTGGCCTGTATCCTGGAACCACATACTCTTTCACCATCAGAGCCAGCACAGCGAAGGGGTTTGGACCTCCAGCAACAAACCAGTTCACCACCAAAATATCAGGTACCGTTTATGGAATGAGTTATGCCTTTCACCAGAAGTGGCATTTTGTGCCTTTTCGTTGCTAAGGTAAAGATAAAATGCAAAGATAAAACATAGTGGTAAATTTTATTAGTACAACTCTGGGTACCTAAAACAAACTCATAGGATAAAATAAATGTCATGTGTATTTAGCAACTAGGGATATGGCTCTTTTGTACTCGGGCATGGCTAGTTTTACCAGTTCTCCTTGAAGGACTTGATTACAAAACAGAAGGTACTGGTGAGGTTCTCTGGTCACCAGAGAGACTGGGCTGGAGTGACGCTGACACAAATGGCAAACTCAGCATTAAAGCAGCGCCTGCGCAAACTCAGCATTAAAGCAGCGCCTGCGCTCTGCAAGCCTCAGAATCTGCACCACTGGTTGCTTTCCCTCCTACAAAGAGACGGCATGCAGGGTGCGTTTTACAGACCCAATTATATCACCTCCAAAAATATATAGTTTGAAGAATAATTCCGGCATATCCGTCTGTGCAGAAAAAGTCTGTGTTCCTCAGGAGGAAACTAACTTGCCATCTGGTATAGGATGTTTAACCACAATAAACAGAATTCCGTGAATATTTTCTTATTTTTCTTTTCTCTTCCCCCTTTGGCTGAGAGTGGGGAAGTATTTGGGTTTTGGCTTGAGCTTTTTGTGGCATGTTTCGTTAGTCATCCCTCTGTCGCTGGGATGAAATACTTGATTTCCTTCTGTTTCAGCCAAATCTTTTATAAAACCGGAGATGAAAGGAAATAAATATAAATAAAAAGAACCATGCTAAGTATTACTGAACTAGCTCTTGGAGCTGGTGAGAAAAAAAAAAATAAGAAATTTGAAAGAGGAGAGGTCATGGCTGCCTGGCCCCATCACTCTGGCTCTGAAATGCCGTTGCTCATCCTGGTGAGAGGCACTTGATAGAACATAGCTATCGGTGACTGGAAAGCAGAGACAATAAAGGAAAGATTCTGGCACAAAATTCTCCCTTCCAAACCTTTCCCTCTGTGGCTTATCAGTCTGAAAGGCTGCCTTTCCTATTAATCCATTCAGGCACAAGCTCATCAGTCAGTAGTTGCTTTGGTAAGATTTGCAGTCTCCTGATCCGGTCAAGACTCAGTAGCATGGTACTCAAAGAACCTAGCTTCCTGGTGACATTTTTATATCCAAGTCATAACACAACATAACCACATCAAAACATAAAAATATATAGAGTTAGGAAAATATCTCTCCACCTCCAACAGCTAATTCAGTAATATTCAGCATTTTTTTTCAATATTTATTTCTCTTCATCTCTGGTTCTTATAAAAAATTTGTTCGAAACAGAAATCAAGGTCCAAAATTAGAGTATTTTAAGTGTTTTAGTAGGTTTGGAGGGAAAGGGGTTTTTAAAAAAATTATAACTTAAGGGATATTTTTATACATCATGAGGTTTTTATGTGTATACACTTGACTTGAAATCTAATATATATCCCAGAGCAGAGTTGGAAAATAAGTTTTTCTTGGGAGGTTAAAAAAAATGACATAGATGGGCAAACACATGCATAGAACAGTCACTGGATTGAATAAGAATACCTACACACTGGGATGCTTTCTGGTGTGTTTCCTATGATCTTAAGTGAATTAATATGGCATTACCTATTGTGTTAATGTTTCCATGATGACCTAAAGAGGGCATGTATGCCAATGAATATTACTTCCAAGAGAGTTTTTATTTTCCCAAGCACAGGATATTTCTGCGAGTATTACCATGAGGGAGATGCTCCATTAGAAAAATAATTAAACTTTTCCACATTATATAAAAATTCCAATGAATATGAGCCTGCCCACTTCCAGTTCATATAATTCTATCCAAAAGCAAAGAAACTTGACATTTCATTTACTCTGTACAAGCTCACCCAAATTAGTGATTTGACTTTTATGGAATTAAAACCACATTTCGAGGCTTGGTCTTGACTACTCAAGGAGCCTTGGCAAGATTGCTCAATCCTAGGATTTCAGGGCCAGCCTTAGCAAACAGCAAGGCCTCGGCTCAGGGAAGGGGAGAGAGGGAGGAGGTTAGGTTATAGTTCCTGATCTCTACTCTCTATTTTCATGGACCTAAGGGAAGGAGCTCTGCTTGGATCCAGCAGAGCACATAGCTGCATATTGTGAAGCAGAGTTAATTCTTAGTGGAATTAGTGTGGACTTTGAATTTTTAGAAAAAAAATCAATAGATGTGACTGATAACTCAAATTTGTTCCATAAAAGCTTTTTCCCCATGTAAGTTATTTTGAGCGTGCTCACAGAAAATGTTCTCTAGCTGTCACATCAGGCACCCCTACAAGTTTTGAGGCTGGTAGGTAGCTCCTGCATCGCAGCTCCACGCTGTCTCGGGAGGTGAGAGGTTATTGCAGTGCACAGTTGCCCTGCTAGGCTGAAACTGCATTTGTAGAGAAGAGAAAAAGGCCAGAAATGACTAAAGAGAGTCCTTTGCTGAGAAATTGTTGATAGCTGATAACTGGGGAAGAGAGAATCATTCTTTTATTTATTCATTTTAAACCTATGGTCAGTGGTGGATTTCCTGTGCTCCAGTGGTTGGGCCCACACCCATACACATATGGGCCCTAACTAGACTTGGTTGATTTTTATTTAAAATGAAGAAGAAGAAGACATGAAGTTGGGGAGGATTTGTTGAGGAGGGAACTAAGGATGTGACTGTGCTTCCTTGTATAAAAGTGTTAAATTCTGAAGAATAAAGAAACAACTTATAAAATAATTTCTCTGTTAGGAAGAGAACTCGTCTGTAGATTATTTTGTCTGGAGAGCTGTCTTTTTGAACTGCCATAAATGGGAGTTAGTCGTTCCTGTTGTAAGAAATTCCTAAACTGAAACCCCAGATAGGATTCGTCACGTGTAACCCCAGCTGGCCTCACATTCACCGTGTAGCTGAGGATAGCCTTGAACAGACCCTCTTGCCTCTGCCTCCCAAGTGCCATGATTATGGGCCTGCGTCACTATGCCCCGTTTATACTATGCAAGGAATTGAACTCCGGACTTAGTGTATGATAGGCAAACATTCTACCTACTGAATTACATCCCCAGATTTAGTGTACCTACCCCCTGTGCTGAACGACATTAAACAGAAGAGAAAGTCAAACCCAAGCTGTTTGTTCTTTCTTCATTTCTCGTTTGGTTCCCACTTCCCTTCTTTTCCCAAGAATCCACTCCAACAGGTTTCTCAGGCATACACTGTCCTCCTTAAACCCTTGGATGGATCTTTAGCCCATGTAAAAAACAAACAAACAAAAACAAACCAGAATCCTTGACTTCAATGGGAGAACCACCATGGCATTCAGTTTTATGCTTCTGATGATTATTCCCAAACTTCTGTGTGCCTTTAAGGCACACTGTATATTTCCATTAACAATATACATATTCTAAGATGGTTTGTTGTCAAAAACTGTACTATGAGCAGATATCCGGAACACAAATGGAAAAACAGAACATCACTATGAACACCACTAACACCTCATAAGCCCCTTCTCCTTCTTCCCAGCCTCAGCTCAAACACAGCATTGGTCCCTTGACAAGAGCCCCGACTTGAGCATCTGTCCCTGTCATTTTGTATCAGGTATATATGTATGTAAACCTTGGGTGTGGTCGATTGATCGCTACTATTTGTTCTCGGTGTCCTTCATAAAATAAGTAAAGTGTTACTAAGAAAATCAGCAAGAAATAATAAGTCTCCCATCTAACCCTTTTCCCCAGCACCATCCATGCCAGCCTATGAATTTGAGACACCTTTGAATCAAACTGACAATACAGTGACGGTGATGTTGAAACCTGCACAAAGCAGAGGAGCTCCAGTCAGGTAAGGGGCAGTGGGAGGGGCCAGATGGAGTGAACAGAGGGAGGGCCAGAGGGAGGGGCCAGAGGGAAGGAGGGCCCGAGGGAGGGGCCAAAGGGAGGAGCAGAGAGGGAGAGGGCAGAGGAAGCGGCAGCAGGAAGGAGCAGCAAGAGGGCCACACTGGCTCCAAGAGGGCACTCCAGGCATGTTCATTAATTTCTCCAGAGTCTTTTCTCGGTTTTCCAAGCTGCGTCTTCATCAGCTCTCCTTAAAGGAAGTGACTGAGGAAGATGAAGGGAATCCATGGAAGAGAATGTAAATAACGCATACTCCAACAAAAGAGGGTTGTCCTTTTGATGATAGGGCAAAGGTCTTAACCGGGCAACTTGACCCTCAAATGATAACTGCTTACTGCAGTTCAGGTTTCCAGGGGTGGTGAACATTGCTTTCTGAGCTTTAAATCAACTGTTTTTTTTTTTAAATATGCTAATTCAATTTTTAAGTTGACAATTTCTCAAGTATATATTTAATGTATTATTTTTAAAAGGAGAGAGAAATACTGGGAAAATCAACATAAAGTCTTTACTTGAAATTAAGTTTATTACCAACAACTAGGCCCAATTCCTCATTCCACTATGATTTCTCTTTTAAAAGGAAACACAAAGTAGGACCTTTATGGTGAGTGAGTTAGGAAGGATTTAAAATAATCCCAGGAGTGGACCTAGCATAGGATCACTAATCTCTGTAGGTATAATTTCCTCTTGTTTCAATGGGATTGTATATTTCCCTTTGCCTATCTGAACAGGTACCACTGCATCCATCACTTATTCTGGATAGTATTCTGAATAGCATATCTCAGAATGGTATCTCCATTCACAGTAAAGCCGTGTGCAGTTTGTCTCCAGGCTTCTTTTGGAGAATTTGATCTGATAAGCCTTTTAAATCCTGATGACATGTGGCCATATTTCTCCTTCCTTATTACTTGGCAAATAGTTGGGTTTTGTTCTTCTTGATAACACACACCACACACACACACACACACACACACACACACACACACACATATGTCTGGGTTCATACAGCCAAAGATCACAAGAAAATAGTTATTAGAGTAGAATGGTGGAAATTTATGTTTAGAAAAATAAACTTGAGAATTCTTTCAGAACAATTGGCGTCCTGTTGAATTATGTCTCATAGTCCCTCTTTGAGCCATCTATGCTACTTCATAGGAATAGTTATCTAGAACAATGAATCGCTTCTTGGCCTTTTGGCTAAGATCAAATGTAGTATCTAGAACAATGAATATGGACACACTGCCAGGCATTGATGTTGTTACCACTGGGGGGAGGGTGATTTGATACTTGATGCTCCCTGGGTTGGTTTTTGCACAGTGTAGATGTGCAAAAGCACCCATTTCCAGATGATTCTTTCCAGACTCCTGTATTCTTCCAGCCATTTTCCAAGCTCTCTGCATGCGTGTGTGTTCTTACTGCCCAGACTCTGTGCATGCGTGTGTGTCACTATCCAGGCTCTCTCAGGCACACCGGCGTGTCATTTCTCACAGCTGTGGGTCCGGATCAATGCACACACATATGTATTCATTCCTAAAGCCGTGGGTCAGGATTTTTTTTTTTTTTTTTCATTTCAAAACCCTGAATTTCCATTAAATGAAAATGTATGCCCTGACCACAGCCTTGGGAGCATCACTTATTTTTCTGGACAAACTAACAATTTTTCCAGACTTAGCAATAATGAGCATGATATTGTTTATTCTGTGAAACATTACAGCCAGAGTGTCAACCGTCACCAAGGTTCATGGCCACAAATGGAAGGAAGCAGATAGCTAAGGATCCCTCCAAACCAACTCTTGCTATTCTCTCATGTCTTACAAGCTCTCTTTCAGTTGTTGCTTTCCACCTGCAAACCTCTCACTCAGATTCCTACCCACACCGTGTATCCTATGGATCTCTCCAAATCTACATGTTTGAACTAAATTCTATTTGATCCTTCTACTTTTTTCTGTTCCACTTCCCATTATATTCTGCACTAAGTTCTTGTTTCATTGTGTATTTTTATACATTTCTTCTGCTTTTGGAGATGTTGCCACTTCACTAGTTAGTTCTAGATAAACTTATGCTTTCTATTTTATGTCTGTTAACAAACATGCACACCCACAGGCACATGCACACATACACACACAGACACACACACACAATTGAATGTCAGAGTCCAACACACAGCTTATATTATCCCACAGACCTTATGTCAACTTCACAAAACCCATTTCCCTTCCATGTAACAAAATGTGGGTTTTGTCACCACACCCCTTTCCACAGCAGTCACAGAATCGTCAAAATCAAAAGCGTTCTTCTTTGATTAAACCTCATGCTGTTATTGGGAAACCACCCCTTGAATTTGCCAGAGCTACTCTGTGTTCTGCATCTTTTCCAGTTTCTCCCATAGCAGGAGTGCCCTGAGATTAATGAAGGTGTCACCTGTCTTCCTCAGCATTAGAAGCAGGATCAAGGGCAATCCAAGTCAACTGGAAGGATGCAGTCTATCCCAAATGGACAGATTGTCTCAGCACACATTCGAGAAAGGAAATGATCATAGTCTCGCCTGTCCAGGTTTTATTCTTCATTCCCTCATAACAGCAAATGTAATCTTCAAGATTCTCACTCTGTAGAACAACATAGTGGACTGATTATCCACTGAAAAATAGAAGACCCATATATCCGCAAAGACTGCTTTGGGAGAAAATGTCTATAGTTTTCTTCAAATGAATAGGGTTTGTTAAGCTCTCAATTTTCTTTGATGTTTAGAGAAATAAGAACTCTGATTGAGAAATCATATGGACCTACAATATAAAGCCATTGTGCAGATTAAAATACTGAGCACATCTGGAAATTTGCAAAACACACATGAAATCAAACTGCCACATGAAAAAATCGCCTCCCAAGTGATAAAAAACAAAAACCAGAATGAAGAGAGGAAAGGGAGGGAACATCTGTTGGCTTTCCTAGGTTTTGAACAGTATTGTGTGGTCAAAAATACTATCGTCGTGTGATTTCCATTCTTTGCATTGATTTGATTTTTCTTTGATCTGTATTCATCAATGTTGGAATTCATCTCTCCTCCATCTGTATATCTCACTGGGTGAGCCTGTGGTGTATTGATTCTACTATCAACCCCAGCTTGTTTAAGACAGATTCCCAAAATTGCACGCAGCTCTCCACGTAAATGATTGTTGTCTTTTTATTGACCAACACATCAGCTCTGTCACATAAAATTATTTAAATCCAGAGATGGCCAAGAAGAACAAAAATCCCATTATTCCAGCCAGTAAACTAGCACCAGGATAGAATTTAAATGTCTATATATGGATTCCGCTTTTTCCTCAACAAGACAGGGAAAGACTTAATTTTCTTTTGCTCAGTTAGAATTGTCTCATTTCAGCTTTCTCTCCATCATTCATTCTGGATAGACGTAATCCAACAGAGAAACCCTCAGAATTTGTCAGAAAGAAAGTAACTCAATAAAGGATGGGTTATGTGTAAACTGTTAGTTTTCTTGTGCAAACAAGAATGCTTTGTACTGTGTGTGCAAGTAAGTGTGCGTGTGTATGCACTTGTGTGTGCATGTATGGTATATATGTGTGTGTGTGTGCACGTGTAGGTACATGCATGTGTTTCACATTTAGAGTGAAGTTGAGACAGTGGGGAATTCCATCTACTGTCACAAAATATGTCACATTTTATGAAACCAGTTTGAAGCTGGTACTTCAGGAAGAACATGATTGTTTTCTCTGGCTTCTTGCTCGCATGCCCCCAGCTAGTTATCAGTCAATGGTATCTGGTATAGGGAGTCTGCACAGGAGTGTCTGAACCTAGATCACCACAGAGACAAGAATCAAGGGCATGAAGAATGCCAGTGAAAGGCAAAAGACAGGCAGGCGCCTCACTTGAAGGTGCTTCCTTTGTTAGAAATGATGTTGGCATACAGGTGACTATAGTTAAAAACACGGAGGTTGTGAGATATGAACAGGGTATTTCAATAAACAGTCTTAAGCAAGGAGTAGCCCATATGTTTGTCTCTCTCCCTGTGACTGGAAAAGAATCTTTCATTCCATCAGCGCCATCTTGTTTATGCCTGTGAGTGTGCCAGCATCAAGGGGGTTCTTCTGAGGCATGAGTGAGCTTGTGTGTTTTAAAATACTTCAAACCTTAGCATGTCCATACTAACTGCTACATCATGTCTGTGCCTGCCGTGTTTCCTCAGACAACACTAGCAGGTCATTTGTTTCCATTCACAAAACTGGCCAGAGCCCTCCAGCTTCCCTTCTGTCTCATTTTATTCAAACCGAGGATATAAAATAGAATCTTACATAAAAATGGAACATCTGGCGATCATGTCCTTCAACACAAGTACAAACACAGTTTCTATAGTTCTCATTTCTGTACTGCACCTTAATATCTGATGACATGTGGCTCTTCATGCATAAACAAGTTACTGGGATTTGATCTCATAAGTGTCAAATTCTCCTGACTCCATCTTGTGCATAACAGCTCTTGAGAAAGGGTAGTTGCCTCTCCTGCTGCTCCCCAGTCAACTACCTAGCCATGGCCGCCATCTGCTGTGTTGAATAAACTCAGCTCTAAAGCAAAAGAAACTTCTTCACTTCTGTAGGACAGTAAACTCCTCAATGAGGTGTGCCCAGGAAGACCCCATGGGGCTGGCTGCTGCAACTCATAAACTAATGTCCTCACTCTTTATCACGATGCCAGCTTCTTAAAGACGGGAACTTGTGAATCCCATCCCATTGGGATACCCCCTTCTAATTATGTTAACATTATTTCTCACATTCTACATTTTTGTCTTTTCATCTGCCTTGAGTTAAATCCTAGCTACAAGGAGTCAGTTAAATAGCAATTTGAAAACATATTTTAGTTGTTGCAATTGACTGATGCAGAGTGCGTCTCTGATCGTGTTTTCTTGCTGAGTCTGCCAGGTCTCCAGTCATATTCACCTATGGCTACACTTCCCTGAGCACCCACTCCATTTCTGAGATTTATAGTGTCTACTGAAGATGTTACTGCTATGAACTAAACTCAGACTGAGTTGCTTCAACCCCCTTGGGAAGGCTCTGTCTCAGCTGAGTTGATTCATGGAAAGAGTCTACCTTCCAGTCTGAATGTTTCTGTTTGCTCCTCAAGGTGCATGTTCTCATAACATCCAAAAGGCCATTCTCTCGAAAATCTCACTTTTGAGATGGCAGGGGTATCTTGTCTGACCATCATTCACTATAGCCGGATCTCCTCAGTGTATGATCAGAAACTGATGAATCCCTCATTGCCCATCACCTCCTTCCATGAATGTTAGAGAGTTTTCTGGTATTAAAGGTGACACTCTAGACACCTTTGCTACCAGAGATTAAAGGTCATTTTTATTAATATTAGTTTTGGATGTCAGTGTCAGATAGCCTTCTGGAATTCACTTTGGAAATAGTTTGTTCCTCAAGAATCCTTCACGAGAAACTTTTAAAATGGCAGGGAAGAGATAATAAATTATAATAATAATTAAAATAATAATAACTAACAATAACCACAATAATAATTAACGCTAACAATAATACAGATGTGTTAACAGCATTTATACAATAAAACTTAAATTACTTTTGCCTCCAACTCTTATTTAATCATGCCCTTATGCATAAAAATATTCCACAAACATTTCTCTTTTCTAAAGTTTTTTTCTTGCACATAATCTTCCACATGGAGGTGTCTGTGCATTAGACCCAAGCTCCTGTCTCTCTGCTAGAGACCCCCTCTTACCTCAAATCACCAGGACGCATACTGTTTTGTGCTGGCCTTTATAATTTGGATGGATAGGAACCGTATGCTATGAATAATTATAGACCTTAGGTGGAATTATGTAGACAGGAATAGTTCCCAGTTCGCCTGCAAGGCTTCAGAGAGAAGAGCAAAGCCAGTCCAAAGCCTAGGTATGATGACAGAACATTTTCCCCGCCTCTTCCAAAGACATCTCTACCTGTTCTTCACCTCAGGGAGCCTGAGTGGCTCTCACCTGGGTTTTGTGCCTACAGCATTGTTCTGCCTACACTGGCACCGTGGGAACTGAGTAGGGAAACGGTGGTCACTTTGAAGGCTACCCCAGGTGAATGTAGGTCTTTTAGAGTGAACCCAGAGTAGGTCCCAGCTGTCACTTTCATCTGCTGAACTGACAAAGCTTCTCCAGAGTGACTGGTGTGAGGGGGAATATGTTTGCCCTCCAAAGGCTTTGGATTCTGTGTTTCCTGCTGGTTTTTCTGACTGGCAAGCTGGCTGGCTTGGTTGCTGTTAGTTTATTGAGGCAGAGTCTCACTGTGCTTCCCAAGCTGTCCTGTAAATCCTGTGTTAAGAGATCCTCCCGACTCAGTCTCTTGAGTGGCTGAGATTATGGCTGTATGCTGCTGTGTCCATTTTTGTTTTATTAACTTTATTTTTATCAGGATTTTGGAGACACAGACAATGAGAAAACAAGTATTATCAATAGGTACAATGATTAGACACTAGGTCCTGTTGCATAACTTATTAGATGCTACAGGATAATTTGATGTAGACATTGATACCTCTATGGATCCTATGACTTTGTACCTTGGGCAAAAACTTTTCAGATTCTTGTGTGATAGTTCTTCCCAGATTTGACCTGTTGCATCCCCTTCATACTGGCCTCCCCAAGGGGCAGAAAGGGCCAGACAGGGGCAGACAGACAGGCTATGCCTACCTTCTCTTTGTAGTATTCCCAGTGCCTGTCCTAAAACCAAATGCATGGTGCGTGCATACTGTGGGAAATAAAAAAGATGGCATAAATGTGAGTTTCCATCCCATGTATTGTCATCACAGCTTATTCAGTTTTGTGCTAGGAATAATGAGATGCACATGCTTGAAGGTTCTTTATAGGCAACGGATGATATAGCAGCAGAACTGGAATCTGTTTCCTGTGGTTTGTGTCTTTGGTGTTTTTTTCGGAACACCCTCCTGGATGGTATCTCTTGCCTTGCTGGTCCCATCTAGACTTCAGCTCATCTGGCCTGAAACAGTAAAGCTTTTTAAAAGAAACTAAATTGAGTATGATATAAACATATTGCAATGAGAGTGTTAGGTGACTATCCCTTCTTTAAAAGTTTGGGACCAGGAAGGCTGCTTTGAATTTCAAGTTTGAGCTGTGTATTTAGACTACTGGCTGAGCACCCATGAAATCCAAGATGCTCCAAAATTCACACTTTTTTTTTTTTCAAAAAAAAAAAACTTTTAGATTAAAGATACTCTCAACTTCACTTGGTTTATCATCCACAGTATTATCTTTGTCCCTGTACATGGGGTTGGTTTGAAAAAACGCATGTTCACCATGGCAACTGACCTTGAATTATAACTTTTATAATCATGTCTTGTTATGAACCTGTAATGATTGAATTAAGATAAGCTTAGCTAAAGTAGGAGATGCAAAGGAATATGTCTTTGTGGTTGAAAGCACCAGAAGTCACTGCAAAAGATGTTCCATCTAGGGCTCATGTACTTAGACTGTGGTGCCTGCTGTGCAGACTAATGACAGGTGGCCTTTTACAAAGCTGCACAGCCTGAGTCTAATGTGATGGTGGCTTTTTTTCACTATTATTATCTTTATCTGAGACTTTCATAACTAAAGGATGTTTTTCACCCTGCCCTTTGTTCACAATATGTGTCTACAATTGAGTTCATAGGTTTCACCCAACCTTTTAGCTGTAATTAATATTTTATTGCAGCAGATCTTATCACAAGCCTGCAGAGCAGTAGGATGTTTGGACTGCAAGCTTCCCTGAGTATGCACACTCACACACAGAGCATGGGTGGCTAGTGCCAGAGAAACCGAGAGATCATAAAATATGCATATGGTAGCCTGCCAACCTCAAGCAACAATCCAAGGCCAGCCTTAAGATCCCAGTAGGACAAAGAGAAATTAGAGATGCTAACAGAGATAATACCAACCTTAGGGCCTGTGTGCTACTGTTGCTCACTGTGTAAGACTATTGGTCAGGTCTCATACATATTCGAGGATCAAGTTGTTAGATCAGTTGCTCTCAGAGTCTACCAGAAAAGCCAAGAATCCTGGCCACAGGTACAGCAAGTGCCCTTCTACTCCCAAGTCCTCAGTTTAAGCTCGTGAAATACTTTTAAAATATGTCATTACATCTTATCAGGTTGTTGAGAGTATTTTCACATCTTTTTTAAAATTAATTAATTTATTTATTTACATCCCAAACACTGGCTGCTTCCCCTCTCAGTCCCCTCTCCAAGATTTTCCTCTCCCATTCCCCCCTCCCCTTCTCCTCTGAGAGAGTGGGCCTCCTATTTATCTCCCCACCCTCTCCCATCAGATCTCTACAGGACTGGGCACATCTCTCCCCACTGAGGCCAGATAAAGCAGCTCTGTTGGGGGAATGGATATCACAGTCAGGCTACAGCTTTGGGGGCAGGCTCCTCTCCAGTTTTTGAGAGATCCATATGGAGAATGAACTGTATTTCTGCTACATATGTGCCTGAAGCCTTAGTATATCCTGTGCATGCTCTTTGATTGGTGGCTCAGTCTCTGAGAGCACCCAGGAGTCCAAGTTAGTTGGCTCTGTCGGTCTTCCTGTGGAGTTCTTATCCCCTTTGGTGCCCTCAGTCCTTCCCCTAACTCTTCCATAAGAGTCCCCAACATTATTCCTATGTTTGGCTGTGGGTATCTGCATCTGTTTCCATCAGCTGCTGGGTAGAGCCTCTCAGAAGACAGTTGTGGGTTATGCTAGGCTCCTGTCTGCCAGCATAACAGTATTATTAATAGTGTCAGGGATTGGTGCTTGCCAATGGAATGGGTCTCAAGTTGGGCCAGCTATTAATTGCCATTCCTTCAGTCTCTGTTCCATCTGTTCTTTTAGACCTGGCAAATTTTGGGTTGAATGTTTTGTGGGTGGGTTGGTGTCTTTATCCCTACACTGGGGATCCTGACTGACTGCAGTTAGGTGGCTTCTTCAGTTCCATGTCCTCACCGTTAGGCATCTTGGCTAAGGTCACCTGCATTGACTCCTGGAAGCCTCCCATGCCAGGTCTCTGGGACGTCCTAGAGATTCTCCTCAACCCCCACCCCCGGCAACTGCAGATTTTTATACATTCTCCCGGCCCTCTCTAATGTCTCTTTCCACACTTGATCCTGCTCACATCCCTCATTCCCCTTTCTCCCTCTGCTCCCAACCAATTCCCTCCCTCCATCTTTTTCCTATGACTATTTTATTCCCCTTTCTAAGTGAGATCCAAGAATCTTGTTTGGGCCTTCCTTCTTTTTTGACTTCTTAGGATCCATGGGGTGTTGTGTGGGTATTCTGTACTTTGAGGCTAATATCCACTTATCAGTGAGTACATACCGTGTATGTCCTTGTGGTATGCATCTTTTGGTTACATGTTCAGAAGCAGTATAGCTAGATCTTCAGATCTAACTATTTCTAATTTTCTGAAAAACCGCCAGAATGATTTCCAGAGTGGTTGTATAAGTGCTCCACAAGCAATGGAAGAGTGTTCCTCTTTCTCCACATCCTGACCAGAATGTGCTGGTGCTTGGGTTTTTGATTGGTGTGAGGTTGAATCTCATGGTCATTTTACTTTACATTTCCTTATGACTAAGGATGTTAAACATTTCTTTAAGTGTTTCACAGCCATTCGAGATTCCTCTGTTGAGAATTCTCTGTTCAGTTCTGTACCTCAGTTTTCACTGGGTTATTTGGTTTGCTGGAATCTAATTTCTTGAGGTCTTTATATATTTTAGATATTAGCCCTCTGTTGGATGTAGGGTTAATGAGATCTTTTCACAGTCTGTAGGCTGCTGTTTTGTCCTATTGACAGTGTCCTTTTCCTTACAGAAGCTTTGCAATTTCATGAGATCCCATTAGCCAATTGTTGATCTTAGAGCCTAAGCCATTGGTGTTCTGTTCAGGAAATTGTTTCTAGTACCAATATGTTCAAGGTTATTTCCCACTCTCTATTCTATTACATTTAGTGTATCCAGTTTTATGTTGAGGTCCTTGGTCCACTTGGATTTGAGTCTTGTGCTAGATGATAAATATGGATCTATTTGTATTCTTCTACATGGTGACATCCAGTTAGACCAGCACTATTTGTTGAAGATGTTTTCTTTTTCATGGTATGGTTCTTTGTCAAAAATCAAGTGTTCTTAGGTGTGGGGTTTATTTCTGGGTCTTTGAATCAATTTCATTGATCAACCTGTCTGTTCCTATACCAATACCATGTAGTTTTTATTACTCTGTAGTACAGCTTGAGATCAAGGATGGTGATACCTCCAGAAGTTTTTGGGTTTTTTTTTTTTATTGTACAGGATTGTTTTAGCTAGCCTAGGTTTTTTTGTTTGTTTGTTTCTCCATATGAAGTTAAGAATTGTTCTTGCAAGATCTGTAAAGAATTGTGTGGGAATTTTGGTGGGGATTTTGTTGAATCTGTAGATTGTTTTGGTGCATTTTTGCTGTTAATCCTACCAATCCATAAACATGAAAGATCTTTCCATCCTCTTATTCTTCTTTAATTTGTTTCTTCAGGGACTTGAAGTTCTTGTCATAGAGGTCTTTCACTTGCTTGGTTAGAATTACACCAAGATATTTTGTGTCATTTGTTGCTGTTGTGAAACATGTTGTTTCCCTGATTTCTTACTCAGCCCGTTTATAGTTTGTATAAAGGAAGGCTACTAATTTTTTAGTTAATTTTGTGCCCAGCCACTTTGCTGTATAAGTTTTCTGGTCGAATTTTTGGGGTCATTTAGGTATTCTATCATATCATCTGTGAATAGCAATACTTTGACTTCTTCCTTTCCAATTTGTATCGCCTTGATCTCCACTTGTTGTCTTATTGCTATGGCTAGGACTTCAAGTACTATATTGAATAGATAGGTAGAGAGTGGGCATGCTTGTATTGTCCCTGATTTTAGTGAGAGGGCTTCAAGTTCCTTTCCATTTAATTTAATATTGGTATTGGCTTGCTGCATATTGCTTTTATTGTGTTTAGGTATGTGCCTTGAATCCCTGATCTCTCCAAGCCTTTTAATATGAAGGGATGTTGGCTTTTACCAAAGGCTTTTCTAGCATCTAATGAGATAATCATGTGATTTTTTTTTCTTTCAGTTTGCTTATATAGTGAACTGAGTTGATCAATTTTTTTTTATATTGAGCCATCCCTGCATCCCTGGGATGAAGCCTATTTGGTCTTGGTGAATGATGATTTTGATGTGCTCTTGGATTTAGTTTGTGAGAATTTTGTTGAGTAATTTTGCATCGGTGTTCATAAGTTCTTTCTTTGTTGAGTTTTTGTGTGGTTTAGCTATCAGGGTGACTGTGACCTCATATAATAAGCTTTGCAATGTTCCTTCTGTGTGTCTTTTGTGGAATAATTTAAGGAGTATTAGTATTAGCTCTTCTTTGAATGTCTGGTAGAATTCTGCACTAAAACCATCTGGCCCTGAACTTTTTTTGCTTGAGGGACTTTTAATGACTGCTTCTACTTCCTTAGGGTTTATGGGATTGTTGAGATAGTTTACCTGACCTAGATCTAACTTTAGTATGTGATATTTATCTAGAAAATCATCCATTTTGTCTAGATTTTTCATTTTTGTGGAATACTGTCTTTTGAAGTAAAACAATAATTTTTTTAAATTTCCTCAGTTTCTATTGTTATATCTCCCTCTTCATTTCTGATTTTGTTAATTTGGATACTGTCTCTGTGCCTTTTAATTAAGTTAGCTAAGGGTTTGTCTTTCTTGTTGATTTTCTCAAAGAACCATCTCTTGGTTTTGTTGATTCTTTCTATTGTTCCCTTTGTTTCTAATTGACTGATTTCATCCCTGTGTTTGATTATTTCCTGCTGTCTATTCCTCTTGGGTGTGTTTGCTTCTTTTTGTTCTAGAGCTTTCAGGTGCACTGTTAAGTTGGTAGTATGAGATTTCTCCATTTTTTTATGATGACAGTGCTATGAATTTTCCTCTTAGCACTGCTTTCATTGAGTCTCATAAGTTTGGGTATGTTGTGTCTTCATTTTCTAGAAAGGCTTTAATTTCTTTCTTTCTTTCTTTCTTTGTTCCCTGACCTAGTTATCATTGAGTAGAGAGTTATTCAGTTTCCATAACTATGTAGGCTCTCTGTTATTTCTGTAGTTGTTGAAGCCCAGCCTTAACCCATGGTGATCTGATAAAATACCAGGAGTCGTTTCAATCTTCTTGTATCTTTTGAGGCTTACTCTGCACCCGATTATATGGTCAATTTTAGAGAAGCTTCTGGTACATGCTGAGAAGAAGGCATATTCTTTTGTTTGGGGTGAAAGATTCTGTAGATACCTTTTAAATCCATTTGGTTCATAACATCTGTTAGTTTCACTGTTTTTCTATTTAATTCCTGTTTTGATAACCTGTCCATTGGGGTGAGAGTAGGGTGTTGAAGTCTCCCACTATTATTGTGTGGACTTCAATGTGTGATTTGTGGTTTTGTAAAGTTTCTTTTACAAGTGTTAATACCCTTGTATTTGAGGCACAGATGTTCAGAATTGAGATATCATCTTGGCATATTTTCCTTTAATGAGCACAAAGTGTCCTTCCTCATCTCTTTTGATTACTTTTGGTTGAAAATCCATTTTATTAAATATTAGATTGGCTACTCCAGCTTGT
Organism: Mastomys natalensis; assembly: GCA_021653895.1. NCBI lineage: Eukaryota > Metazoa > Chordata > Mammalia > Rodentia > Muridae > Mastomys > Mastomys natalensis. The sequence continues at coordinate 352,027 of JAJTUV010000178.1, forward strand.
TTCTTAGGTTGGTTTTCTTGAAAAACTTTTTTCCAGCCCTTTACTCTGAGGTAGTATCTATTTTGTTGCTGAGGTGTGTTTCTTGTATGCAGCAGAATGATGGATTCTATTTATGTATCCAGTCTGTTAGCCTGTATCTTTTTATAAGAGAACTGAGTCCACTGATATTGAGAGATATTAATGACCAGTATTTATTAGTTCCTGTTATTTTGATGTTGGGCATGTGTGTGTGTGTGTGTGTGTGCACGTGGGCACATGCTCTTTTTTTGCTTTTCTGTAAGATGAGTGATTTCTTGTGTTTTCTTGGGGGTATTTACCCTCCTCATGTTGGGGGTAAATATTGTTTCAATTTGGTTTTGTTATGAAATATCTTGGTTTCTCCATCTATCGGTGATTGAGAGTTTTGCTGGTTATAGCAGTCTGGGCTGGAATCTGTGATCCTTTAGGATCTGCAAGACATCTGTCCAGGAACTTCTGGCTTTTAGAGTCTCTGTTGAGAACTCAGGTGTAATTCTGATAAGTCTGCCTTTTATATGTTTCTTGGCCTTTTCCCCTTGCAGCTTTTAATATTCTTTCTTTGTTCAGTACATTTAGTGGTTTGTTTATTATGTGGCAGGAAGATTTTCTTTTCTGGTCTAATCTATTTGGTGTTCTGTATGCTTCATGTATGTTTGTAGCCATCTCTTTCTTGAAGTTAGGGAAGTTTTCTTCTATGATTTTGTTGAAGATATTTTCTGTCCCTTTGAACTGGTGATCTTCACCTTCTTCTATTCTTATTATTCTTAGGTTTGGTCTTTTCATAGTGTCCCAAATTTCCTGGATGTTTTGAGTTGGGAGCTTTTTACATTTGGCACTTGCTTTGACGGATTTATCAATTTATAGTATGGTATCTTCTATGCCTGATATTCTCTTTTTCCATCTCTTGTATTTTGTTGGTAATGCTTGCATTAGTGGTTCATGTTTTCTTTCCTAGATTTTCCAACTCCAGGATTTCCTCCATTCATGTTTTCTTCATTGCTTCTATTTCCATTTTCAGCTCTTGAACAATTTTATTCATTTCCTTCATGTGTTTGATTGTATTTTCCTGTATTTCTTTAAGGGATTTTTTTTCCTTCCTCTTTAAGGACTTTTACCTGTTAGGCTGGTTTTTTTACTATATTCCTTTAAGGAAATCATTTATATTCTCTTTAAAGGCCTCTATCATCTTCATGAGATGAAATGTAAGATCACTGTCTTGCTCCTCAGGTGTTTTAGGATATCCAGGGCTTGCTCTGGTAGGAGAACTGTGTTCTGATGGTACCACATTGCACTGTTGATTATGTTCTAGCACTTAGCATTCACCATCTGTTTGTCTCTAGTGTTGGCTGGCCTGGGTGTCCCAAGTTGGAATAGATCTCTCAGGAGGCAGGTGGAGCTGTGAGGTGGAGGTGTGCCACATCTTTTCATTCATTGATAAATTTAGGAGGAAGTAATATCTAAACAAGGAACAGGATGAATGTGGGGTTTTTGTTTTTCTTTTTGTTTTTTGAAGTTGCAAACCAATCGACCTGGATTATATATGTAGTCATTTATTAAACATGATGTGCTTTTTTTGTAGATAATGAAAAATTAGACTTCAATAGGAATAATAACAATCTGTCCATTTTTAAAAGTTTTATTTATTTTTTTGTGTGTGCGTGTGTGTGTGTGTGTGTGTGTGTTGTACCCAGCCACAGAAGTCAGAAAGGGATGTTGGGAATCCTAACACTGGAATTAGAGACAGTTGTAAGCCTTATAATCCAGTCTTTTTGGGTACTGAGAACTGAATGGGTCCTCTGCAGAGTACCAAGTTGTTTTGCCCACTGTGCCCTCTCTCCAGTTCCTCTCTCCCTCTGTATAAATATAAAATTATGTGATTTGTGGCCCAAAATGCAAATGAAGGCAAAAATCACTATTAGACTGACCAAGGGTGACATCTGTGAGGCTTTGAAATAATCACAAGTGTCGTTTTTAAGGCATTAGCCAAGGCCACAGTGAAAGGCTCATAACGTCTCCTGACCCATCCTCTGCCCCTCTCCTTCTCTTGACCAGTCGGGTCACCTCCCAATATTTCATGATGATGAAAAATCAAATAAATGAATAAGAAAAGAAGACTTCCACTTCCTGTGGAAGACCGTAGAGTTAGGGGCCAGCTGAGAACACTGCACAGCATTTGAACTCTCCAGCTTGAGGAATCACATGAAAGATGTTCAGATGTTCTTTTCTGCATTATTTTTCATGTCATATTCTATATGAGTGCAGATTTCTTCTCCTTCCAAAGGCTTCAGAGTTTTGTTATAGAAATGTCTGGCATAAATTAAATTTTACACTAAGTCTCACTCTGTTGATAAGTTCTGATGCAATGATGTCACATCTTTGGCAGACTTGTCATCACTGTGGGTTACGCTTTAATACTGGAAATACTGTTGGAAGATTTTTTTGTTCCTTTGAATCCCACAAGAGTGGTGGCAGAGGGCTAGGAATGGTACGACTTTAATAAACAAAAGGGAACTGAGTAATACATTAAATGGATAATAGAATTTTAATTTAGCTCACTGAGCCCAGAAACTTCTGATCGGCTTGCCAGCCTTGAGAATTTGCAGTCTTTAATCTTTTTGAGAAAAAACATTTGAACAGTGAGAGTCTCAAAAGCTAGATTCAAGATTCTGATTATGGATGGAAAGATTTTAAGAAAATCATAAGTAACTCAATGTTATTCGTAGAAATAGAAAATACACCAGCGTGGTCAAGGTACCATTGACCTGGGGACTAATGACATCTTAATTTCCATCAGGGGACAGCAGTATGCAGCAGCTTGGCAGCAGTGCAGATTTAGCTGTTTTTCATTAGCACACGGACTTTGATAAAGGGGAATAGAAAAGAGCTGTTTGACCTATGAGTGCTTAAATTATTAAGCAGCAAATAGATTTGAGGGCTGGCTGCTTAAAAATCTAATGTGTCTCGTGGACCAAGGATGAAAAGGCATCTGGGGTTTGAAATTGCTCTAGTCAACTTAATTCTTTCTTTAATATTTTTAGAGATGAGTAGATAGTAGCCATTTAACGTATGATGTATCCAGAGTAGAGTGTTTGATGTAAGTTAGCCAGCTGGCTAAAAGGGAGGCCCATTAAGTGGCTGTTTAATTGTCAAATGTTCATCTAGCTTCCATTAAATTGTTAACTGAAAAAATTATTTCCCATTTATGTTCATCTAGGTGTTCTTCACACACACACACACACACACACACACACAAATTAGTGTCATTAGAGAATGCTTCATTAGGAAACAATAAATTGGATTGTTTGAGTTAAAGTAGGGCAGGCCCAGCACACAGGAGGCCCTCAAACAGTACCTGTTGGATTCATGAAGGAATGGTGACACTCACAGGGCCCGGCACTGATGTGGTAGGAGATGGTCCAGGTGGAAGGAAAGAGAGTAACAGATTGAACAGTAGACAGATGCTGGCTTTGAGTCCCTTGAACTTGTCAATTTTGGGTTGTCCAAGAAAGCTTAGCATTTAGCCAGCCCCATCTGAACACTCTACATCTTTTTTCTTAGTAATATCTTATTATTTTAGCAAGGAATAAATAAAAATGGGATTAGTAGCAAAGATTAGTAAAGCAGAACATGGCATCAAAGCTCAGTGACCCAACTATCAATCACACATAATGTGTAACCTAGGAATCATTTCAAGATTATATTATGTCTTCAAAACTATGCACTTCTAAGACCAAAATAGGACTAAGTAGCAGCCATCTATACCCAAGATCTCACAAGGTTTGAAGACAACAATCCAGGAGTACCGATCACTGCCACTCTTCACTGAAACACATTTGTGAGTCTGGAGCTGGTTCAGAGCCAGTGAAAGCAACAGATTGGTCATAAGTACCAGGAAGAGGTGGTGGAGGCCCTGCTTTATCAGAATCACTTCCAAGAGGCTTGTATGTTAGAACAGTATCCAAGTGCCAGACCCAACCCAGACTAAGGATGGGACAGAGACAGACAGATTATATCAGGAGAATTTGGGGTTAGGGTTTGGAGGCATGCAAAGTCAGAAGCATCCTGCTTGATTTTCACAAGTAGGCTTTTCAGAATCCAGAGGAGACCTCTGAGATGGCTCAGTGGGTGAAGGTGCTTACTGTGCAAGCCTGGAAACCTGTATTAGAATCCTCAAATCCATAGGAAAGTTGAAGCAAAGAATAAGCTCCACAAAATTGTTCTTAGACCCCTAAAACATACACACACAAACACATACACAAAACACTCACATGCACTCGTACACACAAGTTCAAGCTCATCTTTACCTTCATAGAGAATTTGAAGCCATCCTGAGATAAACAAATTCCCATCTTAATACAACGGGGAGAGTGCTATGAATAACTCAAGAGCAAAAACATACTCCATATTTATTGCTGAACATAATGACTTGAGTTTGATCCCACATGTTAGAACTAGCCCTCACAAGTTCTCCTCTGGTTATTGAAGTCAGGAGAGTACGTCCCTGGGGTCATTTGTGGTGTGAGGTCAAAAATAGCAATATCATTGATAACTCTCTTGATGTGATAAAAGAGAAAGGAACTCCATACAGTACCCAAGGTAATTTATTTCTAAAAGTTAAAGCCAGCTTGTATAGTCATCGTGTCTGAAAGAGCAAGGAAAATCCTGCAGTGGGCAGATGGCTCGCATCAGTGCCTGCAATGGAATGAGCGGTCAATGAGAGCAAGCATTCCTTGACCCATAACTGAGGAAAGGAGCTAGCTGTAGAGCCACCCTGCTGCCATTTGGCCACCAAGCCTGCTATGCATTAATAATATGGGGAAACTAAGACTGCAGGTCCTTGATCAGACATCAGGTGAACTGATTTTTGCTTCCGATAAAAGTCTATTTACCAATTCAACTAGTAAGAAAATAAGATAATGATAACACTATATTATAAAAAAATAAGTTAATATGCTTTTGCTGTTCATCTTTCTTCTCTCTCTTTTTGAGAATCAAGACTAATAATGTATGGGATTTGCAGTTGGGTGAAGGGAACTACATCACTGAAAGCAAACTGTAGCTAACTTATCTGCCCACCCCTTTTAATAGGGATCAGAAACACTGAAAGATTTAGAAGCTATAAATAGTTGTGTTGTGCTAGAGTACTGGGTCTGCACAGAGTGGGTGGGACAACTCCTTCTTGGAGTCTATCAGGACCACACACTTGTGAAGACTTAGCCAAGTGGCCTTTGAGGTATCTCACACAATGTGCCCCATGGCATTGCCTGTTGGCTGGATCACCCATATGTGGTCTGTCAGCACCAGAGTCAAGTTCCTTGACCCTGTTACCTGGTGGTTGGCTTCCCAAGTGAAACAGATAACAGAGGTACATACTGTATTCCCTCTGCTGCATTCCCATGGCTACATGTGTCAATAAGCAGGGCAACTTCTTAATGAAAAGCATGTCAATGTGTCAATATTCACAGATGTTTTTAAATCAGTGTGTGCAAGTGTTTATAGATGTAAGAAGTCAAGGTGAAAGACAGAGATGCAGGTTAGCCTTCCAGCCTTCCACTCTGTGTCCTGGCTTAACATGAGGCTTCATAAACACTTCTTGAAAATATTGTTTCTATCATTCAGGTCATCTACCAGATTTGGTAGTGCCTTGTACCTGACAAGACCCAATTGGAAGTCTTTTATGTGAGGAAGAGTTGACCCATCCCCTTCCCATTTTATCTGTTTTACATCACAGGTATAACAATCTACTTCATCGTCTGTAAAGCTACTAGACTACCAGCAGCCACAGAAGCTACTCTGATGCTCTAAAAGAACTGATTTTTAGTTAGACAGATTAGTTGGGCTGATGACAGCATGCATGTTATGACTGTAACAGACTCTGTTAAGTCGTTGTGTTCCAAGAGGTAGACAGATGGGTTTTCTACAGATGCAGAGGCCCTGCAGGTGAGACCAGCAGAGGCTGCCTCTAGGAAAATGGGGTTCACTATCTGCTGTTCTGAGAACACCCTGGATTACCTCATTACCCTAAAGAATCACCATGCCTTTCTAATAGTACAAGAGAAGATGCATCTCTTTGCCTGAAAGGTTTTTTAATTTAATCTTAATTTGGTTTGTGAAAACTTCTCCGTCTGTCTGTCTGTCTCCTTCTCTCTCTCTCTCTCTCTCTCTCTCTCTCTCTCTCTCTCTGTTTCTCTTTGAGTCTCTCTCTCTATCTCTCTATCTCTCTCCAATTTTTAAGAGAAATTGTACATTTTTGTTCCTATAAACAAAACTGCAGTTTATGTTCATCATTCTAGGGAATATTAAAACATTGATTTTTCAAAAATTCATCATTTCAAGTCTTCTCATTCTCCTAAAGTTACTTCAGTATTTGGAAGCTTTTCAAGGAGAGCCATAAGGGATCAGGGACTTTCGTTCCCATCTGCTCTTTACATGAGATTCAGATGATATTGCTTGTGATTTCTCTTGGGAACCACTGTAACTCCATAGCCCTAGCTTTGGACATTCCAATCCCTTCTCTTCCTTTTCTTAAGACATCTCTTTACATTGTTAGTCAAGGGCAGAGGACATAGGAACAGATAGGAAAAAAGATCTTTTCCAATACTGATCACTGTACATTATGTTTTGTAACTTGTTAAAACTTACCATGCGTTTTATACAACTATACTTCAAGGGAATAATACGTTACTTCTTTCTTTACAAAACTACAGTTAATGTAATTTCATTTATTGGTTAAGCTGAATTAATTTCAGGCCAGCTCATGAGGAGTGACAGCCAAGGTTGATATCTGCCCTCCAAAAGCATACATACACACACACACACACACACACACACACATGCACAGGTACCCCCATGTGCACACATACCCACACACATTACTTCATTCATTATGTTATTTCCCATGGAAAATGGCTGAGGAAGAGCATTGAGCAAGGGCCACTGTGTCCAGGCACTAGGTCCACTGTGTTCTTTGTCCCTGATGTGTTCAAATTCCTGGCAATTGAAGGCAGAGTGGACTCATTCAGTGACCATAAAATATTATGAATGTTCCTCTTTGCTTTATCTAGTGTCTATCAAATCGTTGTTGAGGAAGAACGGCCTCGGAGAACTAAGAAGACAACGGAGATCTTGAAGTGTTACCCAGTGCCAATTCACTTCCAGAATGCTTCCATCCTGAACTCACAGTACTACTTTGCTGCAGAGTTTCCTGCAGACAGCCTGCAAGCTGCACAGCCATTTACCATTGGTGACAATAGGACATACAATGGCTACTGGAACACCCCCCTTCTCCCCCATAAAAGCTACAGAATTTATTACCAAGCTGCTAGTAGAGCCAATGGGGTAAGTGTGGAAGCTGGCTGTGTGTTAGGTTCTTGGTATTATTCATGGGAAACATGGTTAAAGGATACAACAATCAAAACAAAATCCAGCCAGGCTTCTGTGTCTTCCAAGTAGAAATAATTTTTTTATATTTTTAAGGATCATTTTATCAAAAGAAATCTATGGAAAGAAATGAATATATGTGGGTTGCGTTTGTGCTTTAGGAAAGCATATTGTCAACGTGATAGTTATTATTTTCTAGTTTTCTTATTACTGAAAGTTGGCTAGTCATTCTGCTTAGCCGACTGTTTTGAACGAAAATAGTTTAGCTACAACGCATACATTCAGCTCATTTAAAATTTTGTGAGATCCACAACATCTGTCTTTGAAGCATAATTCTGTCCGATTGCCTCGGCTCCAAGACTTCATGCATCCTGTAGCTGACTAAATTAGGTGTCTTGTTTTTTCCTAAGTGAAAGAGGCTTTAGAAAGATGAAGAGGAAGCAAAGAAAAAAAGACATTGTTGAGTCAATCCTGAAATTGCCTGTTTTCCTGTTCAGACCAACCTAGGACTCCAAGAAGACTGTAAACCCAACATGGCAGGAAGTGCTTGCTAGATCCTGCCCTGCTCTCTGCTTCATGGCTTAGGTCCAGGGGTCACATCCACCTGATCTTTGCCGGTGTGAGGCAGCGAAGTGTGGGGTGCAGAATTCTTCTCCAGTGGTAGTCACACAGGAAACAAGGACAGGGTTACAGAAGGAGTCAAGGGCTACCAGATAGAGAGATTGAAAGTATCACTTCCCTCTTTGTGGCCCAGAAATGTCTGATACTCCACTCCCAGTATCAGAAAGCGCATCACTGAGAAAAAGCCACACTTAAAGCATTGAGATCCTTTCTTGTTAGACTTAATAGATCAGAATGACATTTTCCTTGATTTAAATGCAATCTGGATAATAATTTCTCCTTCTTCATTTGATACAGGAAACCAAAATTGACTGTGTTCGAGTGGCCACAAAAGGTAGGTTGAAACTTTGGGATAGCCTACCTACTTGTGTGTGTGTGTTCCTGAGGTTGATTTTATACTGTGTTTTAAAACATCTGAAAATATATTAAGAACTTCACTGAAATAAGATTATGGATATATATCAAGTGTGCACATGCATACATTTATGTAGGCATTAGGGCCTTATGATAGTTGATACTGCTTCATGTAGATAACTTATAAAATAAGAAGCCATGCTGCTATAGTCCAAGCATTTTTCAATGACTATCTCTATAAAAGCTATTTTAAGAATATTAATATTCTGTGATGTCAGTATACATTTTTAAACATTTACATATGACTGGTAAATCTATATGCAGTGAATCTTCATATATAAAGGAATAAAATATCACCTTTCTCCCTGTCCCCATATTGTGAGATGAAGCATCACCATGATGCTCAGGCTAGATCCAAACAGCTAAGCTCAAGATACCCTCCCAAGTAGCTGGGGCTACAGGTGCAGGCCACTGCTCCTTGCCTGCCAGCTGCTTTTTACTGATCTAGTCATAATGGCGTTGTTAAGCCTGGGTTGCTTTCACTGATAAACCCAGGAGCTTGGGGATGTTACAGAGAGTCTTATGTTTCCTGGCCTGGTTCAAGTAATGAGCAGTGACAGTGACTAGGGCCACTCAGCACCACACACTCCCATACCGAGCCTTCTGAAGAAGGCACAGTCGTGTGTGTCCTGGAACTTGTGTAAGGTGGCTCATCAGCCCCCTGTTTCTGCCATCAAACACAGGAGTGTCTGGGAAAGCACTCGGAGGCATAAATGCTATACTCAGATGAAGCCTTATACACTAACACTTGTCACTAAGCACACTCTTTCAGACCATCAGAGTGACCAGGAGGGTGATAAAGAGGTTTTGATGATTTCGGTAGATCTGAAGGGAAGAATTTGCCATGGTGTCTGTGACTTGCAATTTAATCAGGTCACAGAGGAGAAGTTCTTTGGCTAAAAGTACCTTGGTACTGATGCTGTCCAAACTCTGGAAGACAGTTCCAATACACTGGGATGCTCCTGAGTATCTTCTAACTTCTCATGCATTCTTATTTCATGAACACCCATGGTCTTTTCAATCCAGAATTACAAATGCTTCCTGGCTGCATGTTACATGACAAGCTTTAGGTGAAGTGCTCACCCCCTTGGTATTTACTTGTCTCTAGGAACTTGTGGTTTCTACTCCCATGAATCTGTTTAACAGAATGTTTTAGAGACTTTATTTTTTATAACATCTTTACTGATTAAATGACACTATTTATAGTAGATTAGTAGTAAATGAAATGATGGCTATCAGTATATTTTGTCAACTGCCATATACTACCAACTAACAATTATTAATATCATATCATAATAGTATCAGCTAATAATAATACAGCATTACAAAGCTCTGGAACTAAATACTCACCATACTCTCAAACACATAGCACCTGCTCAAGAGGAGTCCTCTGGAGAACTCCACTATGGCATTCCACTTAGCCTTGTGGTCTGAAAAAGTAAATCCAGTTGCAGGTGTGACTTTATAATGCCTTACGCTTATCATCATGGCTGCACATTTCACAAGTCCTTTGAATGTGGCCCATCATCCATTTCATTACCATTGTCTCAAGCAAGAGACAGGGACAATGACTTCTCTCATATTTAAGGTGAAGAATGTGTGTGGGCCTGAGATCAACTGACCTAGAACCTCTTCCCCTGCCACTGCTGGCTTCCAGCAGAGGTCTGATATTTGATACTCGAAGAATGTAATCACCTGACCTTCTCCTTATCAGAACTGAGTCCCCCACCCTCTCATGTGAATACATTGAAATTTCTGTCACCCTGTTCATTTACGCCATTAAACAATTATATAAACCACATCCTAGTAAATATGGAAACCTGACAAGTTCATTGTTTTCACAATAGATTAAATTAGATGGTGATGTGGGCCATTTTCTCCCCTCAGCCAGATTTCATCAATATTGTAATTTGTTTTTCAATTCACCAGAGGGTGATTAGGCAATCAGATGACCTGATTGGCTAAGTATTATCCACTCATATTTTCTGAGTCATTTGCAAACATTTACACAGCAGCAAACTCTTTCCAAATAGCATCTTTGTTGGGGAGGGAACACATAGATTAATATTCCCTACCTGATAACATCACTCTGTCTCCTAAAAGCGCACAGTTGAGTAGACACCTCAGGAGACAGTCTCCCTCCAGACACATGGCATGGTTTTATATGCTACTTTAACAACTGCACGCAAGATTCCAGCAACTCCCTTTTAGGACACAAACTGCTGAGTCAGCTCTTTCCTTATGAGGAAAGGTTTCCTTCCTTTACATTAAAACATCCATCTATCTGTAGCCCAAGATTTCATCTAAACTGTTAGGTCAAAAAAGAGAAATGAGTCATGGAATAAAGACATCTGAAATTGAGAATTCCAACACCTCAAGTGTGCTTTGCCACACACACATTGCTGACGGTGTCGTGGCTTACCTGAGCTTCCAGTACATACCGCTTTCCTCGGTGAGCTCATGAGTATACAGAGACTTACTTCACTGCTCCTGGGAAACCACAGCTGACAAGTGTCTTTACAGTGGAGGTGGGTTTGTTTTCACAAAGAGCTAGTTTGTAATTGCAAGTAAGAGGGTGTCTCTTAAGATAAGATTTCATACTATTTATACATTTAATGTTTTGATTATTTTTAATCATATTCCAAAGATGTATTTTGACATTCATCATCTCGATTATAAAGACTCATAAAAATCAGACACAGGGAAACAAAAGCTAAGGTGGTGTTACTACAACCGTCCCTGTTGAGACAGGTTGCCCATGTTTTTTACGCCTCTTCCTTTAATTTGTGGATCTAAGGAAGAGTCAAATTGGTAAGACTCTTAGTCTGATTGTTGCCTACAGATAAACACATTACAGACTCTCCTCTCCTAATTAGAAGAAGGCTCCACGTAACTGGACCTGCTTGAGGTTTGAATAGAACCAGCCAATTCTGATCTGTACCATGGGATGATAGATCTTTGAACTGTTTTTTCTTCTCTAAATGTTTATTATGTTTTTACAAATCACACTCAAAATTTTATTAGTTCAGTTCTTTTGCATCTCATTTGGTTCACATCTGAATAATTATAGTGTATGTATTTTTCTTTAACTTTTAGATACTTATAGCTCCTTTGTAAGAAAAATAACTGTCAGGATAGAAACCTTTCCAAGTGATTTTAGAAGGTTTTATGGATGAGCCATTCTAAGCTGACAAAATAGACTTAAGAATCAAAGTCTTTTTATAAATAATTTTTTCTTCTGGGTTAAATGAGCCATATTCATTCTAATTAATATAACATCCAGCTTAAGATACATATATTAATCTCCCATAAGATAATGTTTTCTGTACTAGAATGGCAACTGTCTCTCCCTGATAATATGGCCATTGGGCTTGTGCTGCTTTCTACTTAAGAATCATATGCTGCCTGTGTATGCTCGTTCAGAGTAATCTGTAAACTTTGAAGTCTAGACACATAGATGAATCAATTTGTGAAGATTTTGAGTTGTTAAGAGGTTGAGGATTTCTTATGAGTTGGGCTTTTGTGCCCAGGAAGGTCATAAATGTTAGCTTTGTCCTTTCCTTCAGGGTGCTTCCTAACAATAGGGCAGCTAGGAATAAAACCAAATCTGCATATAAACACATGCTAAATTCTTTTTACCAAAAAATCAGGCAAGTCAGACTGCCACCCTCAGACATGAGAAAAACAAATTATCATTCTGAGATTCAGTTTTTAAGGTGAACATTCTATGGGGAAAAATGCCTTGCTGTTTGTAAGTTTGGTGTTTTATTTGACTTGAATTCACGCTGAATGTGAACGTGCTTTCCCGGGAGACCTTGAGGAAACTGAAGGATTTCTATTGTTCTGACACAATTTCTAACTGTATTCAGAGATGTGAATGTTTTCTTTTTTATTTATTTATTTTTTTTAAATCGCTAGGCTGTTGAAGAAGTTTCTCCAATACTGTTTTTTTTCTTTTCATTCTTTTGTTCAAAGCAACACCCTCCTTTCTAGGCCATCATGCTACAGAATGGAAGTGTGCTGATAAAGAACCCAGAAGAATGTCTGTTGAGATGTAAAGCTAATTAAGATTCCTTTTTAATTACTCACATCCAATTCAAGAGCAAACAAAAGATAGAGTCGGACACTTGCCTGTGCTAATCCACCATTGTTTAGGCTCAGGCTATGGATTTAGCACTACAGCATTCAGAGATTTTTGTGGAGAAATATTTTCTCTTCTTGATCTAAAATTCTCTTCATAATATAAAACCGGGAATGTCTTAACCCTTGAAAGGCTCTAAAATATAAGAAGCTAAATAGCCCCATATGACCCTAATTCCTCAGACACCAAACACATTCTTCATGAGTCACACAAAATATAGTTTTTGGAACAAACAGCTTAGCAAATTCAAGATCACTTTACACCCAATGTCTGGGGCAATTCACAGGTTTAAGCCTCTGTTGTTTCTTGGGCCTTGTGGACAACCACACCTAAAGTAGAGCCTACATTAATGACACTAGTATTTCTCTTCAAAGGATTGGATTGAAATGCCTGGCTTAATTTTACCAATTTTAGTAATAATCTCTTTTATGCATTAATCTTACTGGCATGTTAAGGCAGGATCAGAAAACTCTTAGTATGCAAGTAAAGATACTATAGATTCTAGGGGACTTTAACTCAGTGGTAGAGTACTTTCTGTGCATATGCCAGGCTCTGAATTCAATTTCCAGCACTGAAGATATTATCAATTACCTAATAATCAAGAATAATTTTTTAAGCCTTATAGAGTGTGACTTATCTGTCACAAGTAGTCTCTGCTTTGTCTTGTTGGACAACAGTGTTCACAGGTGATGCCTAAATAATTGAATTTGGCTGTGTTCTGATAAAACTTTATTTGTAAAAGCAATTGGTAGCCCTACTGAAAACTGTCATTTGTTTTGATTGAACTATAACCAGTAATCACAAATATATTCTCCAAAGCAGAAACAGACTAGAGAGCTATTTCCCAATGCTCACAACAGGCTTCATGTCACATTATTGTTTGAGTTCTCTTTGAATTATGAATATCTGCTGTTCATAGCTTCTTCTGGGTACATTTGGTTCATCAGAAGAGCCTTATTTTGGTATTAGACACATGTTCCGTTTTTCTGTAAAGATAATCTTTTCTTTAAACAAAAGTAGAGCAGATCACATGTCCCTATAAGCAATCCAAAATCTATGAGCAGTATATCAGTCTATGACCAAACAAAAGTACCATGTGTCTAGAACCCAGAACTGGCACCAATGTCACTACAAGCCCCAGAAGCAGCATATTAGCATGTACGACTACCTACAGCTATATTGAGAGTTACAGAATGTGTCAGACCTGGAAAATGATCTTGGTGATGCTTTGAGAAACTCTGACCAAACAGTTCGCTCATCTTACAGGATGCGGTCAAAATGTAGTCCCTGGTAGTGTGAGAGTGACTGTCAAGCCCTTTCTTAGCTCAGTTGGCTCCAGTCATCTAGCTGTAAGGAGCAACAAATACCATCTGAGCAGTGCGGAGGGATGGCTGGAGATACTACGCAGCGGCAGTTTGGGGTTTAATTGTCTGCAGATGGTAGATGATCTATTTTCCTCATTCGCTGTCACATCTCTAATAGTACCCAGGCTGCTCCATGTAAATTAGTAATCTTTCATGTAAGCCTATTCTTAATTTTCCAATATTTTTCCTTTGCATCATTTTCCAGCTGTATCATGTTACAACTGATGTTTTAATTTTCTTTTTTTTTTTCAATATCCGTATGTCATAAATGTTAACCTCTTAAACACAACTGCTGAGCTGTGTAGGCACACAAAGAGGCTAGCATGGTCCACTTCAAATATCTTAAATATTTCTCTGGGCATATGTTAACTTTGATGATGTCACCAAAGCCAAGGGGGAAGCTTCTGTTTTGACCTTGAGACCTATTATTTTTTTTCTTTCCATATGAAATAAAAAGGTTCTTCATAGAAAGCTGTAAGAAATTTAGTTATCAGAGAAGTTACATAAAAATGTATTTACTGAAAGAATATGGTTTTCTATACAAAAGTGGTTGTAGGAGAAGGAGACACCATGACATAACACTATGACGTAGCAATGCAGTTTTAAGTGATCTAGTATGATATAAAAGTTTCACTCATATGCATTAGCAAGGAACTCTTACCAGTCAGTTTCAACTGGTTACATGTCAGCCATCAGCTCAATGCAGAGATGGACATTTGAGAAATGAGTGCTTTACTTTTTCTGTTCTCTGGTTGATCGATTTAAGATGTGAGGCAAAGCTTCCAACAGCATCCGAGTTAGAAATCCAACTGCGCGGCTTAAGAGAAGAGAATTCAGAAGATGAAATCCTTGCTGTGTGTGTGGGTTTTTTTTTTTCTTTCTTTCTTTTTTCCTTTCCTTTTCTTTTCTTGCTGTTTTTTTGGAACAAAGTTGAGATGGTTTGCTGTACTGATGGGAATTCTTCTTGCTAGCCTAGCTTCAGTCTGGCTTTTTTTTTCCCTCATGCATGCTGACCTGGGAATCCTCCTTTGCCTTAGCTGCGATAATCGTGACTCAGCTTACAACACCTTACATTCGCATCGCCCCTGCTGCAGGCGACGGCCAACTAACAGGTCAGACGTTCAAGTACAGACGAGTCATCTTGCCCATCTCCCGCTCATTTTGCTCAGCTTCGTTTCCCCTCCACATTTCCTCCCTTGCTTAAGGCCTGTTTAGAATGTTCTAGACCCTTGGCGCAGACCTTTGCTCGCATTAACTTCAGTGACATGCTTGGCCTCTTCTGTATGCACATTAATACTCATGCATTAAGTCCGACCCCACTGCATGCTCTCATTGTATGTTTGGTCTGTTGTTATGCTCCTTTCTACCCTAATGTCAAATAGAAATGAAATTTGCTGGACTTGGAATAGCTGTGACATCAATTCATAGGACTTCAAGGAAAATACTGGAGAGAAAAAACTGTCTTCCCACTTTTCCAATCTAATCTTAAAAGACATTGAGATTTGAGAACTAGAAAGGCTTATTTCTCATCTTTTGGGATTGAGTTTGCACACACATTAGCAATACATAATCTTATCTGCCAATATTACAGAGCAGAGTCACCAGAAGCTGTCTAGGGTGATGCTGTTCAAACAGCCCTCTGTGTATTTACCATTGATTGCATGCCTTACATCCTTGGTGCAAAGCCAAGCACTTCCATAAGAACAGTGGCACATCTGCCAGTGAAATGCACCACATAAGCAAAGTTAAGAAACCTTGAAAGGGTGACTTAGAGTCAAGGAGCCCAACATGGCGCTAATCTATAACATAAGAAAGCAGCTCATTCCCATTGGCTAGCTCTAAATTCAAGTGAGTATCTCTGTGTGTCAATCTAGAAAAGTCCAGTAAATTACTCCAGATGCAGGTGTGTGCTTAGTGAACTCCAGAATGCTTCGCCCTGCAACAAACGCAAGCCATCATCAAAACTGCTACATGGATTATGCAGTCAGGACTCAGAATTCTGTTCTCAGAGGACCCAGGTGCTGCAGCTACTATGTGTGTTGTAGGCTTTACTCAAGCCAAGTAGGAAACTCCCAGCCATTCCCCCATCTAAGTCCACATCAGCATTTGTTTTCTGTCTATCTGGAAAAATCCTTAACATTGATTTAAGAAACACGCTGCACTTAACTCGTGCTGAGAAATCATAACTGCCTCCATTGTTGTATTTTGGAAAATCAGGAAGCCAAGATTCAGGAAAACTATTGGTTGACAAGATAAAGAAGTGTAGAACAATTCTACTCCTTCTGCAACACAAGTCTAAGTAGAGTTTTAGATTTCTGTTCTAGGACCCAAGAGCTGGGCTTATTTGATGTTTCTCTTTCTTCCACGATGACTCTAAGAACAATTCTCTTAACAATTCAAGTTCTGCTTATTAAGAGTCTTCCTTCTCCCAAACTTCTGATGTGTCCCTCCAACAATAAAGTAACTAAAGGATGGGCAGCATCTTTCTTAGCATGGCCTCTCCCCTCTATAGCTCTTACATTTAGGGACTGAGTAGTGTTATTCCATTTAGATGCCCAACAGAGGGCTGTCTGGGGGCCCCCATAGAAATCAAACCTCCTTCTTCCCCTGTGACATATGATGGACCCCAGTATTGTAAACAAGTCATTAAAGATGAGCTGGCTCCATCCTTAAAGAGAATAGAGTTAAGCTGCCCCTTTCTCAGTCTTCCGTATTTTCTTTGGCCATCAAACAAAACACAGTATTTACTAACCAAGAAGTCAGTGACACTCACAGCAAAGCTTCCTCTGTAAAATTTGTGATTAACAAGATGTTTGACAAAGCAGCTCTCAGAAGCACAGCATGTGATCATTTCGAACCCGTTGTAGGAAGGACACACATCAACCACAGAGGACGGCCACCTTTCCTCTCCTAGATGCAAGCAACCTGCCTGTATTATTTAGTTTATGAGGGTTCAAAGCAATAGTGGATCAGAATAACTCAAAAAATCAGGAAAAGACAAAACCTATTCTTCCATATTTGTTACTGATTTATTGATGACTTGCCCTACCCAGATACATTCACATCTCACCAATGATTTATTTATAACAGCCATCGGGATTGCCAGCAGTCATACTGTGCTTTCCTGTAGATTTATTCCCAAGTCCAAGTCCTTCATTCAATCATCTTAGGACAGTTATTGGCCCCTTCTAGGTGCCAAGGAGGGTTCCACAACACTTACAGTCTCATTTTGTGCCGTCGCCCAGGCATCTTGGCACAAGGGATAGTTGTATCAGTAGCATCAAAGCATAAGCCTACATACTCTTGTGGATGGAACATGAGCATCCTACAGGTTCCAGCCTTCCTCCTGTCAGGTTAACAGCTTAGCAAATGGTTGGGAAGCCTGTCACTCTAACGTTCCTTCTGTGAACAATTGTTTGTCTAATCAGTCAGTCCTGGCTTTTCCGAAGCCAGCAAAATTGAGAACGGTTGCCATCTGAAGGTCTCTCATGGTGTCCGTTTTTGCTCTAACATGCTGACATCATGATTACCATTTACTACACACCCATTCACCCACACTGCCTTACCTGATATGACCATTCTTGTCTGCTCACACTCACACTCTTACATATACTTGCACACTTACACACATACTCACATACATGCACACACTTAGTCATGCACACACTCACTAGCTCACTCTCACACACATACAGGCACACACATGCACCGCACACACACACATTTAGTTAATATGAATAGAATCTATTTTTTCCCAATACCATTAATTACTTAAGATACATGCAGAAATATTTATATTCCATTTTTCCTGGTTTATTTTTTTAATCTATTAAATTAAATTCACCTCCTACTGATGGGCAATAAACCCTAGTAATATAAAATTGCTTTTGGAAGAAAACAGAAAATTAAACATGCTAGATATTTTCTGTAAGAACTTAGAATTAATTAAATACATATGTTTAGACTGTTTATGTGATGGTTTGATTTATGATTTAATTACCTACCCATCTCTGAGGTGCTGTGGAGAATGATTTCCTTGAGCAAGTTTTCATCATCCATTTGTTTAGTTCACGGACCTAATATGGCAAGGCCTGTGGCCTGAAATACTCCCAAACAAAATGACTTCTGAGACTCCAGGACAAATTAGATGGATCAGAACCTAGGAAAGAAATGTGGAAGGGAGAGAGAACTTTTGCACTACCAACTTTTCTCACCCTGTGATTAAAACACTTAACAACAGCAGGAGTCTGCTTTGACTGACAGTTGAGGGTCCTGCCCCTCACACTGATGACATCCATGGTGGCAGAAGTGGGAGATTTTCTGATCATATTGTATGTGTGGGCAGGAAGCACAGTAAGAAGATGCTAATGATCAGCCTATCTTCCCCTCCTTATTCACCCTGGGACCCAGCCTTGGGATGGTGCAACTGTTAACAGCTTTGCCAGAAGCACTCTCAGACAGACCTGGTGATACATTTCCCCATGGATTAGAAATCCAAACCAGTAAACATTAACCATCAGAGACAGAGAGAGCACAAGAGCATGAACTAGCCAGTAGATACTTCCACAGAGTCTCCAGCTTTGAACACTGTATGTGGCTCCTGTGTAGAGTCAAAAATTAAACGTGGCCAGATGTTGGAGCAATGGTGATAGATTTTTATCCAGTAGCTACAGACATTCTGATTTCCAAGGAGCTGACTGTCCCTTAGAGATAAACAAAACAAGAAAGCCAGTAGGATGGGGGACAATTCGGAGAATACAACATTGCAGAAGGCCTCAAGACAGGTTGGTCTGAGGAACCTATCTGAATTCGTTGACTAGACTGTCTTAAAATTGAATTACTATCCCCCCAAGGCCTTGTCCTGGGGTGTTGGCAGAAAGAAATTAAATCTTTCTGGAAGCCTTGAGTCTTCTCAGGCAGGTATGTTAAGTGGCTTAAGCTATTGAGAACCTGGTTGATTCTTAGTCAAGTCCCTGTATACCATGCTTGTGGTTGAGACCTGTGGAGAAGGGGTCTACAAGAGTGCTGCTAAATTAATGGGGGAGGGAACTTAATCTATATGGAGAAAAGCTATCTTGGATTTGGCTCTTCAAATCGATATAGACATTATGAAACAAAACATGCCAAGTTATAAACACATAGCCACTAAACTAGGTATCTAAGAAGGAAAAGCTTTCATGTTCTGATACGTGCTAGAACCTTCCACCAGCATCGCTGACATCCCTACACTCCTATGAGGGAGAAGAGCAGTCACATCTTCCTCTGGGACCAGGAAGTTCAATGGGATGGCACTCACATGCACAGGTTCCAGAAGCCCCTTCTGCAGTCTAGTCATGAGCTTCAACTTGATGCCATGCTGTGTGCATGGATGCCTCAGGTCCTTCCACCTCAGCATGTGCTTGACACACCCTCATTAGTAAGTCTCTGTTTGCTCCCACCACTTCCATCCCCAACACTGAGACCTTTTGCTCAGGTTCTTGCTGCTCCACTGAGTACCTAGACTGCTTGCTTTCTTGACTTTCTGCTGTGCTTCATGATTATTCCCAACCCCAAGGAACAGCTTCCTCTGCTCCTTCTGCATCATTCAACTCTAGCAGGTAGATCCCCACTTCCTCAAGTCAACATAGACATCTTCTGCTGATCACCAACTGTCTCTCGGTATACATTTTCCAGCCACCAGGTCTTCCCTCAGTTCCCAGGGTATGTGCTTATGCTCTGAAATTGCCTGGCTCACTTTCCTTGCCCCCTTCTCTGGAGCCTTCTCCCTGGGAACCTTGGAACATTAAACTTTCCTATCGATCCAGGGGCTTGGCATCCACTGGGTTCTAGATGAGAACTTTTCCTCAAGAACAAACAAACATTATTGAAGTATAGTACCTGTAAGCCCAAGGAAATTCCTGCAAATAACAGTGATGAGTGCGGTCTCATCAAATTTCTAATGTAACCATGCTCTGAATCCCTATCACTGACTTTATAAAGCACAAGTTTATTGCTGCCTTTGCAGCTGAGACCAAGTGTCAAGCCCACCAATATGTCTCCAGTTCACAGTGTCCAGGCTCAGTCAAAAGCTTGACACTAACAGAAAGAGAAAACTGGCCTTTGGATGAGTGGTGAATTTAAATTTGGTTCATAGAAGAGAGACTGGCACATTCTGGAAACAGAACCTCGACTCCTACCTGCTAAATGCATAACCAACTACAGTGTACTCATCAGAAATACCTTGAACAGCATCTGGCGGTCAGAACAGCTATGTCTAATGGGGCAGTCAGTGCATGAGTTTCAGAACCAACTGTTCCAGTTCAAGTTACAGCCCTGTCACTTAGCAACACAGTGCCCTGGGCAAGGGATCTAGCATGTCACAAACCCAGACAGTTTGTGACATGGGAGTCCTACTCATTTCTACTCATGAAGTTGGAATCGGGATTAGATAAATAAATAGAACATTTCTTCCTTAATATGTCATGCAGTGACCTTCAAGCCAATATACAGCCAAGATGGTCATTGTACTGCTTGGCCATGTACCCCTCTTTTGGGTTTATTAGGATCTGCTCACTCTTCCCCTTGATGATGGACATTCAGATACTCACTAAGCTGAATAAAATGCCCTCCCACACAAACTTTCAATTAAGACTTCTATTTCTAGACAATTCCCTGGTGTCCTTCAAGGGCCTAGCTCGTTTCTGTGTATAGAACTGCCAAGATCACTTTGCTGTCCTACTGTAGCAGGTAACCTTGGAGCCCATGGACCAAGTCCTGTCTACAGTAGCAACTTCATTGCCTATCAAAAACCCATGCTTACAGAACGGACACTGAAGATGAGTTCTCGACAATCTTCCTGAACCCGAATGTCTTTACCTACATAAATGCCATTTGTGTATCGTCATAACCTTTTCCTTAGGTGACATTATCCTGTGACATGTTTACTATCATTTTCAGTATAAAGAAGTTTCTATTTGTTGATGGCCAGGTATTCCCATTTTTCTTGGTATCTCCAAGTTCTTTTTTCCTCCCTAAGCCACTCTAGCTCTCAAGTTATTCAGGTGTGAATTCCATCCATTTTGAAAGTGTTGTGAAGATTTATCTCTTAAATCCCTCTATAGACCAGGTCACCCTTGAATTCACAGGATCTACTTGACTGTGCCTTCCATATGCTTGGATTAAAGGTGCATGCCACCATATCTAGCCTGTTCTGAGCTGTTAGTGATAATCATGAGAGGTGATGGAAGAATAGATGGTGTTGAACTCTAATCTTGATCTCTGTGTGATGCTGGACTTGTTTCTAGTGTGAGAAGCTTCAACAAGACATTCTCAAAGAATTGGGAATGCAATTTAGAGGGTGTGTCTCCTCTCTGCTTCCTCATCAGTAAAGCAGCTGAACCCTTCATGTATATTGACGACCAGCAATTGGAAACAGTGGTCGGTCTTGTGAGAACTACCATTTTCCACCCAGTCCTGTTAGATGCACTGTCGTGTAAATGGGGATGCTACGGTCCTCACAGAGCCCCTGCACATTCATATTAAATAGCAGAGGTTGGGTTAGGGCCCCATCTTCAGCTACAGAAACAGTTAAGGACCAAGGGGCAGAATTTGGTTGGAGTTGTGGTGTCTTTTACCAAGTTTACTAAAGGATTCTGAAATTTCCATATAGAAAGTAAAATGGAGGGGGGCATTTTCTTCCTCATGCAGCACCAGCTGACTCCATTAGTGTCACTGTTGACTGAGTGCCTCTTTTGTTCTCCTTTGTGTTGTACTTGTCACCTATAGATGTCACCTACAGATGCCACCTATGGGTGTATAGGTGCCACCTATAGATGTATAGATGTCACCTATAGGTATCTCCTATAGATGTATGGATTTTACCTATAGATGTGTAGATATCACCTACAAATATATGGATGTTTTGATTTTACCTTTCATCTATAAAACAACACAGTTCCAAGAGCATGGAGGAAGGATGCAGGGGTAGATGTCAAGTATTTGCATTTAGAAAGAATATGTTTTAAGTTCTGTAGATTGTACTAATTTTTTTTACATTTTTATTATATGAACTTAAGAAAATTTTTGTAAATTATTTCCCAGTATAGAAGAGTTTGATTCTTCAAGTTCCTTTTCTTCCCATTAGCAGTGTGGTAAAGCACATGTCCAGTTGTCTTCCACTTACTCTGTGCAAAGAGTTTTCTTCCTCACAAAGCATAGATCGAAACTCTGTCTTTGGAGGCATTCCTCCTCTCCTCTTGTTAATATTAACCTGGTATATGCTGCTTTTTCATAAAATGTGCGAAAAAAAAAAAAAACCTTTTGAGTTCTCAGTGAGCCGCCTTTGGTTAAATAAGCAAAACAGAGCAGAAAGAAATGCCTGGACTTTCAAGTCTTTTTCTGTGCAAGAATTTATATTGATAGATTATTCTTCTATTGTCTATCAGAGAAGATATTTCTATCTGCTAGAAGAATCACTGTGTCCTTTATAGCTGGACAAAATGGGGAAGGGGGAAACGTTCTCTGAATGTTACCTCCTTGATGACTGACACATCTCCTCATCTGCTCATATTCATAGATACTGTCCTGTTAGACACTACAATTTTGCGTCTAAGAATGAATTTCTCTCGGAATTTATAGTCCAACGGTTATATTGATTAAATTTTGAGTTGGACTTGGCCTACCCCTAGTCTCTCTTGTCCATATATTCATATATTTTAAGTGACTGCAAAATAACTAGCATTTATGAGAGTCTGTTGGGCTTAATCCAATGCATTTAATTTGATCAGGATGGAAAGCAAGTCAGTATCCCCTCCCCATCATCTTAATATGGTAAAAATGTGGAACGGGGTACAACAAAATATGGACAGTGGATCTGGGATAAGTAGAGTTCTTATTAGAAAGAGTTGTTATCATAAAACTTCACAAAGCTTAGGAGAAAATCAGGGAAGGGAGGCCTGGGGAGCAAAGGGGTAAAAGCCCAGTGTTTCCGCTAACCACAGTTCTTTGGGGCTGAGGCAGGGGACTGTTATGAGTTTGAGCTCAGCCTGGGCTTCATAGTAACTTCTTCCTGTACCTGGAATATGGTCTAAATGGAAGGAGAAAGGGGACCTTGCCCTCCACCTTTGAGCTAAGCTGTTTTTCACAAGCTACCTTCCCATCGCAAGTGCTCGAAAACTCTAAGAACAAGCAGAGTTCATCTTTTCAGACCCACGTTCCCCGAGGACCAATGATAGAAAGTACTATCTTTATTTTAAAAAAAAAAAAAAATGTATTACAGAGTCAAAATTGAACACTTCTCTTGATTTGAAAAGATCAAACAGCAGCTTTCAAAGGCATGCCAGGTTTAGGGTGAGCATCCAGGGGGGCCCTTGCCCTTTCTACTCGTCCTGGGATATTTGAGGAAGGAGGAGAGAGACATGGCCTCCATTCCACTAGCTTTTAGAGCAGTTCAAGTCTACGGGTCAGATCTGCACCACGTTCAAACATGCAGGGCCCATTTACAGGGCAGATTTCAGACATGCCAGACCTGCTTCTGCACCTAAAAATTGCATCCTTGGTTTCATATTTTATTTTATTGGTGGTACTGGGTGTTATCCTCGCAGCCCTGCCTCATGCTGGGTCATTGCTGTAGCCTCAAATCCAGACTTAGCTCAGGGTATAGTTGTTTGCTTTCCTTTGGGTTGTTTGTTTGTTTTCGTATTTTTGAGAAATGTCTTGTGTAAGCTCAGACTGGTCTGGAACTCACTGTGTACCCAATAGCAACCTTGATCTCTTTATCTTTCTGCCTACAACTCCCAAGTGCTCGGATTACATGAAATTACCACAACCAGACCAGCTTCAGCACACACACACACACACATATACACATATATATGAAGACTGAGCTCTTTATGTATCCCAGGGTGGCCTTGAACTTATTAAGTACCCCTGGCTGGTCTCAAGATTGTGATCTGCCTGCCTCCACCAGCAGGTTCTGGGGTTACCAGGTTCTGGGGTTACCAGCATGCCATGGCCTTCTAGTTTTAATTGGGTTATTCACTAAGAAGTCTGACCTTAGAGCACATAATTTAGGAATCATGTTCTTGAGATAAATTGTAGCATGTTCAAGTTCAGGCTTTGGGCAAATCTCTTAATTTCTTAAAATCTCACCTGCTGCTCAGGGAGAGAAGGGACATCTCTTTTACCACACAGGGAGAGAAAGGCCATCTCTGTTACCTCACAGGAAGAATGCTATCTCTCTTACTTTAAGGGGAAAGAGCTATCTCTTAACCTCACAGGGGGAATACCACCTCTTACCCCACAGAGAGAGGACCATCTCTTATCTCACAGGAGAAACACCATCTCTTACCTAAAAGGGAGAATGTCCTTTCTTATCTTATCCAGGCTATAGAACAATGAATGCCACAATACACAAAAGACTGAGCAGGAAATCATCTCCTCAGAATGAGGCACAGTGGGCTCTCCTTGTTCACCTTTCCTGCTGTTCCTTTGTGAAACTGCTTTGTTGTCCTCGAGTCTTTTATGAGGATCAGTCCAGAGCAGTGGCCCTTGACCTTCTTGATGCTGTGTCCCTTAATACAGTTGCTCATGTTGTGGTGACCCCCAACCATAAAATTATCTCCATTACTGCTTCATAACTGTAATTTCCTACTGTGATGATCATACTGTAAGTATCTGATATGCAGGATATCTGATATGGGACCCCTGTAAAGGTGTTATTGGACCCCCAAAGAGGTCCTGGCCCACAGGTTGAAAACCATTGATCTAGACTGGCAAGTCATACATGTGCCCTTTAAATGCTCAGAACTATATATGCAGCCAGAGTAGACATCTAACTGCCTATTTCTCCTTTGGGAGAGCCAAACCCATGTCCCAGACATACACCACCCTTTTTCTAGGAGTCACTGTTTCTAAATGCCAGCATGTGGAGTATCTGATAATACTCACCATTCCCTAATAAACTCCCTAATTTTGCTTCTTTCTGCCTCATCCCAAAATCCTTTCCCACAGCAAAGTCAGGGATCAAACACAACCTGAGTGGAGGTCTCTAAGGAGGAGAGGAACTCCTCATGATAATGGGAGACAGTGATGGGCTGCATCTCTCTGCCCCTACTGAAAAGGGATTATACTGGCATACCAACTTTTCTCTGAGAATCCATGTAGATATTGTTATTTAGCTTTGTCTTTTTTACTCAAAATATTATGTATAAGATATATGTAGATACATAGCTGATTGATAGATTGATAGATGATAGATGATAGATAGATAGATAGATAGATAGATAGATAGATAGATAGATTATAGATGGGTGATGGGTAACAGATGAATAGGTATGTAGGTAGAAAGATGATAGATAGATAGATAGATAGATAGATAGATAGATAGATAGATAGATAGATAGATAGGTTATAGACAGGTGATGGGTGATAGATGAATAGGTAGGTAGGTAGGTAGATAGTCAGTCAGACAGACAGTCAGATAGATGATAGATAGATAGATAGATAGATAGATAGATAGATAGATAGATTATAGACAGGTGATCAGTGATAGATGGATAGGTAGGGAGAAAGAGAGAGAAAGGGAAAGAGAGAGAGAGAGGAAAAGAGAGAGGGAGAAAGAGAGAGAGAGAGGATAGATTATAGACAGGTGATAGGTGATAAATGGATAGGTAGATGATAGATAATAGAAGATAGATAAATACCTTTGAAAAGAGTATGATAAGAAACAAAATTATTTATATGTGTATATGCATTCATGAATATGTATATGTGTGTGATATTCATGTACATGTATGTAGAAGCCAGAGATAAACCTTGGGTTTTTTCCTCAATTGCTTTCCAACTCTCTCTGAACTCAGTTCACAATTCAGTGAGTCTGACTGCCCAGAGGACTCCAGGGATCCTCCTTCCTCCCTACCTCCCTGATGTTGGGATGCCAGGCATGTTGCCAGGCTTGCTTTTTCATGGAGATATTGGGATACATACATACATACATACATACATACCTTATAGTCATGGGCCAAGCATTTACTGAATCTTCAGTCCTCAAAATTATCTTTTGACATTTGGTATGTTCCCCTCAGATACTGTGTAATTTCTTTAGATACATACTGCTGTGTGCTCATGCACAAATGGTTCATAGTTAAAAATATGTCCAAGTTAGCCACTTGTGTCTTTAAGCTAATTTGGGGCTGTTCATATTTCAACCTTTCTTCTAAGTGATGAGAAACTCTGAAGATGCTGTCAAGGCTGATGAGAGGCAGTAACTGTTTCATTAAATAAAATTATTATTAATCATATGAATCACACTACCATTATCTTATCAGATGTCTCTCTACATTTTTCCTTCGCAGAGGACCCCAGGCCATTGTAATTACAATGAAAATGATTTTGGGTCTAGTTCAAACTTCTAAAACAAATTTCCTGTGCAAGCATGAAACATGGCCCGTGTCTGCTTAGTCGTTACAAGTATTGCGTTCACAGCACTCTGTCCTTGACAGCAGCTCATTCCTTGTGTCTCTTTGTTGACCCAGTCAAGTTGCTGGTCATGCTGCACTGCTATGGGTGACACAATCCTGTTTGACACAAGTGTTCATTTCCACACTTGCTTTCTATTAATGTCACTGATTTAAAGTTTGGTAGTAAGAGTCTTCTCCTCTCTTCTCCTCTGGCCATCCCTCAGAGCCCATTTTTGGACAACATTCTCTCTTTTACATGTGTCAGTATCTGTGGAAACTCATCCAAAGTGGGACATGTACCCTTTCTTAATTAGCTCCTTTCTGAATGCTCAACTTTTGGCCAAAAAATAGGACGTACTGTGTGGTGTTTACTAGCTTCTTATTTTTCCCTCCTTTTTATTCCCTGTTAAGCCATTACCCAACATCTGAAGGCTTTACTATAAACAAGGAACAATCATGCTAAAAAATGATGGCAAACAGAAGGACGGGAAATTAAAGTGAGCTTGACTGTGACCAAGCTTTGAATTCTGCAGACGTAGCCTTGCATGTGTGCTACTCACACGACAAGATGCGGGGCTGGTCATGTCAAGGGAACACAGATGGATTAGCCAATTATGTCCCAAAGAACACATAGCTTAGCATATAATACAGAGAACTCACCAGCATTACCGAACCCGGGTTGAGACTGAGAGTCACACACAAGGGAGAGAAAGCTAGGTGCTCTAAAGAGTTTGGGAATGTGAACACCTGCTACATGGTCAGGAGTCACAGGTAGGGCTGGGGCTATGTGGGTATGAATGATGGGGGAGCTGTGAGCTACAGAGAAGGCTGGGGGAGAGCTTCCTGGAGATAGAACAGGGGGCATAAAGGTCAGGAAGGGGGACTGGCTAGGGGAAAAGCAAACATCTCCATGTACATGGGACAAGCATGGTAGAAGGCAAGTGGAAATAAGCAAGAAATGTTTCTTTTTAAAAACAGTGTTGGAAAGAGTTCAAAGGTCTTTACTGCCTTCTGAAGTAAGCAGCAGGAAGGTCTAGGGTTTGCAGTTACAGTTTTGTTAAAGAGTGGTCCAGTTTGAGCTATTATTTCAGACACTGATATGGTTGTGGTACAATGTAAAATTAATTAGATAAGATGTGTGTGTGGATGCAGAGGTTCAGAACAGGAGGAAAAGCAGGGCCCCAGCATGGGAATGGAGCAAGCCTGGAGAGAAGATGTGGCTCATTTGATCAGCAGGCTTATCTCCATATCAGGCATCCCTTCTTCAGTGTGGCCCAGAATAGGTCTCTCTTGCAATTGAATCCATCTCTACAGGCTGAAGGCCAGAGGGTCTCTCTGTATGGCCAAGATCCATTTACTTGCTCTGACTCTGAGAACCTGTCGCATTTGAGACAGTGAGAATTCTCTCTCAGACTTTATCGAATAGACAACCTTCTATGCCTGTATATTCAAAAGCATTTTTTTTTGGACTTGAGGTGGGGCTCGGTGTTTGAGTGCTTCTATGGCACGAACAAGGTCCTGCACTTCTCTGTGTTCCCTATGCTTCCAAGGGTCATGCACACATAGCTCTTGAGGCCATGTAGAAGACACTTCCCTTCTCAGCATGCAGTTTCCCAGACTCTTTGTATATTTTAAGACCCTCAGAGCATTGATACTAATAGTACACATGTTAATTTATCAAATATACTCACTTTTTAAAAATCTAGTGTTTGTACTGTGGTGTATATGTGTGTGGGTGTGTGGGTGTGAATTGTGTGGTATGTCTCTCTGTCTATATCTGTGTGAATTGTGTGTTGTGTATGTGTTGGCATGCATCGCTACAGCGTATGTGTGGAGATAGAGGACAATTTCAGGAGTCAGTTCTCCCTTTCCACCATGTGGGTCCCAGGGACCAAACTCAGGTCACCAGGTTAGGTGGAAAGTGTCTTTACCCACTGAGCCATCCCACTGACCCTAAATATATTCATTTTTTTATAGGGAAGTAAGTAAGAAATTTCAGAAGCAGAAAGAGCTTGGGTAGAGGGTTGTAAAGAGTGCTTTGTGCAGGAAACATTTGCTTCTCCTGCCACAGCAGTCAATCTTAAGTGCTAAGCATAATCTAGACCATGACCCAAAAGCATAAACTCCGCCAGAAAATGTGACTGACAACAGATGGTGATTTTAATACCTTCAAATTTTAGTTTCACCATTTTGGGGCATCCCCCACCACTCTTAAGTAACCCATCCTCCAAAAAGTCTGAAGCAGCTGCTTGTATCCCTCTTATTGATGATGGAATTCACGTGAAATTTACCCATGGTTGATGACTTTGTATTGACAAGTTGATTCCTCACTTTATGACTTGACCATAATTCCAGAAATTAAAACAGGGAAAAGAAAGTATTTCATCAGAATAGCAATAATGTCAATAATCCTCTCAGAACTTTTAGAGTCCAGATAGTGAAGTGCAGAGCTTTTGATAAATTGTCTTACCCATGGGGTGTCAGCCATATCAATAAACAAGAGCAATAGCAGTCACGGAATTAGAACCAAAGCAACAGAGAGTGAATTAATATGGGAGGAGACGTACCTTTCAAACAATTGAGTATCTCAGTTGTGCATGAAAAACTACACACGTGATCATTACTTGGAAGCTGTGAACCGCTCTGCTCGCCCTGCCGTGGAAGCGAGGGCAGAGGGAAAGCCATAAATTCAAAAGCATAATCAGGTTACACGGAGTGAGCACATGTTATTCTCGGAGTTGTAATTGACTATATACCAAGGAAAGAAGACAATATGTAATCTAGATGAAAAATCTTTGAGTTGTTTTGCCATTACGTATAATATTAAGGTACAACTAGAAATAAAGTAAATAACACTGCAAAGAATTGTCGTTCTCTGAGCAATAAGACATGAATGATTCGTCTCACTACAATCTTTAAAACCTGGATGTTCCTCTTTTTAAGGAAGAGAGCAGAAAAACATGAGCAAAGGGTCGAAAGAAAAAAAAAAAAGATTAAAAAATTAGATTACTTCCCTGTAGTCATAGAAATGCCAGTAAGGAGTGCCTGAGACCAGCTGATTTGGAATTTAGTCTTCCCTTCTTAGCCAGATGTTTGGAAGAGGGGGTTGTGTTTTCAGTGGGTGGAACTGGAACAGTACTTTTGTAACCTATAGAAGGCTTTGGGTTCGCCCTCACCACCACTACCACACAAAATCCCTGTACAGTGGTGCATGCCTATTGTTGGAGTACTTGAGAAGTGGAGTCAAGAGACTCTGAAGTCCAGGGTCATCCTGGACTACAAAGAGAGCCCAAGGCTGCCCAGGATTCTAATACTTTAAGAAGTAATGGTCTTACAAATTCCCACAACTTCTATTTCCTTTGTGCTCTGCCTCCAGGATCCTGTCAGCAGGTTTCTGTCTCCTGAAGTCTTTCTTCACTGATTCCCACTGTTCCTACATCTGCCCTGCCCCCAGGGCCTAAGGCCAGGAGGGGAGTTGTTGACTTTGGTTTGCCACTGAATACCCCCTGCACATGCTGAGAAATTTGTCATGGGTTCCTTGTGTGAAATCTGAATGCTGAACCCAAATGGGCTTATGCCCCTAAAGAAGCAGCACCTACCCCATCCACCCAAGGAAGACTCAAGCCAGGAGATTCAAGTGTTGGCTGTTGGCAATCAGGTGTATCCCTGCCCCACTTTGGCTATAATGTTGAGAGTCCCTAGCTACTGGAATGATAGTCTTCCTACAGCTCACTAATCTCCTCCCTTCCTCTTCTTTGTGGAATCTGTGGGTTCCTGCCTAGTTATTCATCTCAAGGCCAATTCCCTTGTTTCTCTGGTTCATTGTTTATCTAACTCACAATGTCCTACCTGTGGGCAACGCCTATCACAGCACAAAGCCTTGCCTTCAGGGTCCCTCCTAGACTGTTCCCAGCCCTGACTCAGGCTCCAGAAGCAAAGCTATTATGTAATCATAGATCCTATTCTGCTCAACACCATAATGCATGTTTTCTCCCTGTCTGGAGACATCAGGCCACTCATTATTGCTGCCTCTAGCAAGGAGTCTTTCTCTGTTCCCCACACTACACCAAGTAGGTTCTGGAGCTCTTGGGCATTTAGTATGACTTCCTATGTCAGTGACAAGTGACCAGGTCTCTGTCATGGGGGAACAAGGACTCAGTGATCTGCCTTCTCTAATTGCCCTTAGTTACAGTACCTAGAACAGAAAAAGAGAGTACTAAAGTGGCATCTGTTAGAAACCTGTGTCATATGAACAAGCTTATTGTATTTTCTGCAATACTGTGGTTATTGTATGTAGGTGACATGGGACATCTGGGTGAAGCATCTACACTTCTAACATTCACTGGTCATTCCTCTGCCACCTTGGAAAATAATTTCAGGTGTTCACTACATTCTATATCCTCCTCCTCCTCCTCCTCCTCCTCCTCCTCCTCCTCCTCCTCTTCCTCTCCTCTTCCTCCTCCTCTTCCTCCTCCTCCTCCTCTTCCTCCTCCTCTTCCTCCTCCTCTTTCTCCTTCTCCTCCTCCTCTTCCTTCTCCTCCTCCTCTTCCTTCTCCTCCTCTCTTCCTCTTCCTCTTCTTCCTCCTCCTCTTCTTCCTCTTTCCTCCTCTCTTCTTCCTCCTCTCTCTCTTCCTCCTCCTCTTTCTCCTCCTCCTCTTCTCTTCCTCCTCCTCCTCCTCCTCCTCCTCTTTCTTCACTCTGGTTATATGCTTTGGGGTAAGTGACAGCCCCTACCCCTCATCTTTTCCCAGTGTTCTCTCCCCAACCCTCACCTCTGTCAGCATCATGGCTAACTTCACTGTGTGAAGCAAACTATTTTATTAAAGTGAGATCCTTTTCCTTCATACCCCACACTATCCTTGTTCACCTGCTCTGTGATCTGCATCACTCCCAGGGCTCAACCCTCACCGGCAACTGCAAAGTCTATGCCTCCAGCTTCATTCAAGGACTGTCCTACCATGCACTTTCTGCCTTCTCTCCCACTGCTCAGTAAACCTTTTTACCTTTCTTTGTCCCAACCCCTCTAGCTGCTTTCTTCTCTATCAATAAAGCCATGGGGGCGGGGTCATGTTCCAACATCTCTTCCCCATCCATCTACCAGCCCCATCTCCTGGATATGTCCCCAACCTTTGACCCATCTAGACATCACTCCTGCAGGCACTGCCTTTCGCCCCTTTATCACTGACTTTCCTTTCCGTTTATTGTTAGCATTTGGCCTCAGAGATGCAGCCTAATGGATGAGGAGTAACTCTCACTGACCAAGATACACAAGTGGTCCCTCCCTCTCTTTGCTCACCCTTTGACCTCCCCCTCATTGATTCCTCTCCACATTCCTCTAGCTGGTTCACCTCTCAATTTTCATTTTCTTAGTACCCCAAGGAGGCTTGTGGCTTTACACACCACCATTATTACAGCATTACCTAAATTTATACCCCACACCCAGAGCTCTCACGTGTCCCCACTACTTGCTGCTTGGTCTCACCTTCGGGTGTTATTATCTGAATCTACGTAGTCCAAAGTGAAGCTCTGTCTTCTCTACCTGCCCTCTGAGCCTGCTTCACCCACACTGTCAATGTCTGTAAGTGACATAGTCAAGTTTTCCCTAATGGTTTCCAGTAACCCGATAATGCTTGTACTGACGTACTGAAGCTCATTGATAAATACCTATGACTACCATGAAACTATAATGAGGTTGAACATGGTCTCGCCATCTCCACTACTGCTACCTAGAGACAGGAGCTTCAGGTTGTTGTGAGAACCTCACTCTGATGTCTGTGTTTCCAGTATGGACAGCCTCCTGTGCATCCAAAATAGTGCTGTCAAATATAAACCAGATTGTATCTCTTCCACTCAAAATCCTCCCGTTGTCCTATCAGAATTCTTCCTATTTGTAGACATGGTTCTCACATACCAACACCATGTGCCATGTTCCCAGTTCACCACACTCCACCCCTGCCCAGTGATTCTATCTCTTCACCACTTGCAGAAGTCAGAAGAGTAAGGGCGTGCCTTACTCTCATTTCTTCTGCAGGTCTCCCCAATGCTCCTGTCTCAGTAATTCCTTCTTGATTCTCTCTACTCAGTCATCATCCCCAGGACTTAGCACCAAGAGTCATGCGGCCCACAGACTTCGTTCATTGCTTCTCTCTTTGGCACACCTGAATATAAAGTCTGTTTTGCATATTTGTTCACTACCATGTTGCTAATAAACAGGGGGAAAAAATGTAGTTAGATGTCAGGAAACCACCTGTTAAGTAAATGCAGGATGTTGGTGATATTCTCTTCTGTGTTCACAATCATCCTGGCAGTAATCAGCTAAAGATTCCCTGGGGTGTCCGTAAAGCAGGGCTGTCCTCCCTCAGCTGGTCCCAGCTTAGGAAAGGGAAGCCATTGCAAATGCTATGGGCAGGGTGATTAGGAGCTCTGGTCATCAGCCTGAGCCTTCATGGGCTCCTGTGAAAATCTGTGCAGCTGTTTCAGTCAGTGGGTCCTCTTTTTCTCAGAACTTATGGTGTATGAGAGATCATTTTATATTTTTTTATGCAAGAATGTTTTTAGCTGAAAGCTTTTTTTTCTTATTTTTTTTTCTTTCTCAAATTGGTGTACTTTCTATTTGCAAAAAAGGAAAGAAAGAAAGAAAGAAGAAAGAAAGAAGAAGAAAGAAAGAAAGAAAGAAAGAAGGAAGGAAGGAAGGAAGGAAAGAAGAGAAAGAAAGAAAGAAAGAAAGAAAGAAAGAAAGAAAGAAAGAAAGAAAGAAAGAAAGAAAGAAAGAAAGAAAGGAAAGAAACTATATTTGGAGAACTGGTAACCTCTAGCTAATGAGATAGATTCTCTGTTTTTTCAATTTACACATTTAAAATTAGATATTAAATAAAAATAGAAAGCTCAGACCACCATTCTGAATCTTCAGTGTTACATTTTGTCTCATTTATAAAATTTTTCATCCCCTTATCAAATATGCATTTTTCTATAGAATTTTCTAAACAATATATTTAACATTGCAGTTTCCTCTACATCAGCCACCTGGTACTGTGGCATGGCAAACAGTCTAGGGAACTGAGTGTTCTTCAGATTATCAGTATCGTCTTTTAAATAATTTAATTATTTTATCATTATAAAGTAATTGCTATTAATACTTTTAACATTTAACTAGATAGCAGGTTTGAGGATTACCTTCCTTAGGGGGAAAAAAATAACAGGAAAGATGTTCTGTCCTCTTGACATTGTCAGAAGTAAATTTAATAATAATAATAATAATGGATAGTCATTGAAAATTACTTCAGAAGGCTTTTGCTTACAGC
Organism: Mastomys natalensis; assembly: GCA_021653895.1. NCBI lineage: Eukaryota > Metazoa > Chordata > Mammalia > Rodentia > Muridae > Mastomys > Mastomys natalensis. The sequence goes on from JAJTUV010000178.1 coordinate 385,703, forward strand.
ACATCATTGTGAATAAGGAAGGAAGATGCATGGCTAGAAAGTTCCTTTTTACTAAAAAAGCAGTAACTAAAGCTGGCACTAGGAGGCAGTATACAGGACACCTGTATACAGTCGCTGGCCCTCCACAGAAGATAAGCATATGCCGGTGGCCTGGGGTCTTCTATCTCTTGTTTCTCCTCTAATTTTCACCCAGCTTCATCAGGCCCAGTTACAGCCATGTTCTCTTGCATGAAAATCTTAATATGAATTTAGTTAGAAAGAAACTGGGTCCATAAGTTCCAAAGGAACAAGGAAACCAGAACAGCTCTAGCTCCCCTCGCCCAGTTTCCCACAATGCCCCATTTCCCACAATGCCCCACTCCATACCATGACATCCAGTTTGCTGTACACATGGGCACAGATGCAATCAGGACCGGTGCAGTTTCACAAGCACAGAGGAGCACGCTGGTATAAGACATAACGGAAAGAGAGAAAGAGCAGGTTCGAACTCACACCCGTCGTTACTTTTGACCAACAGAAATGCCAAAAAAGATTCTAGGCTGAGAATTTTGGACATAAAATTGCCATATTTAGTAAGGGTGGTGTGGTGGCCCGGATACCAGAGGCCATCATACCCTGATGAGGCAAGGAGAAACCTTTTTTAAAAAGTAGACACCGTTGAATGAATTGGACATTACCACTCCTAATATTCTTCATCCTGAACTCATTTAGCAGAGGAAATGGATATCTCGTCAGACATAGATTTGACATTCCATCACATTATACCGTAAACAGGACAAACGGTGTGTTGGAAAGAGGCATGCAAGTGAGCTGAGACACAGCTACCACTCTGAGGCCCTTGTTATCTCATTTAAACAGATATGAACTATGGGCACCAGTGGTACGATCAACCAGCTGCTGCCCCACGTTGTGAATAAATTGCTTAGAAGGATCTTTTTGCTCACCAGATGTGACCCAGATTCAGATTTCGAAAGGTGGGGGGTCTCTATTGTGTTAAAAAAAAAAAAAAAAAAAAAAAACAATTGCTGGTAAGATGCATGGTAAATGAGCTTATCTCCCTCTTCCAGGTGTTTGGGCTAATACGTGATGGAATTATTGCTTCATTTATGAAAAATAATTGAGGAAAATGTTTCAGCAAATCAAATTTGTATAAAGGCTCAGGAAAAGCTATTGTGCTCTTAGCGAGTTTTTTTTTTTTTTTTTTTTTTAAATGGAGGAAGAACGGGAGCTAAAAGAGATAATAAAAATATTTAAAAGTGCATTTGAGAAGTCTGTCATAAAGGGGTCAGACGTGGGTGTGCTGTGGTGAAGAAGTGTCGGAAGAGCAACGGGAACAATTACAACGCTTTCAGCATCTAGGAAAGCCGCTTTGAAAAAAAAAAAAAAAATCAAAGCTCGTCTGTCTGCCGGTTCTGATAAGTTGTATTATTCTGTTAAATGTACGGGGAAAAATTTAAATGTAATGTCTTTATTCTGTGTTACCCACTCGCTCTCCTTTTCCTCTCCAGGGGCTGTTACTCCAAAACCCGTCCCTGAACCCGAGAAACAAACAGACCACACGGTTAAAATCGCTGGAGTGATTGCGGGCATCTTATTGTTTGTTATCATATTTCTTGGAGTCGTGCTGGTCATGAAGAAGAGGTAGGCTTGTAGCCAAAAGTGGACTCATTTCCACTGTTTGCCGGGTCACTTCTTGTGTGTATGTAAAGATCCATTTACTGGGTAGGCAGTGGTGCCCAAGACATAGCTCTGACTCCATGATTGTGGACATTTTAAATCATATAGCATTTGCAGTTAGGGGACAGACATTTAGAGTAAACCTTTGTTTTCTGTTTGTTTGTTTGTTTGGGGGTTTTGTAAATATACAAAACACATCCTGCCAAAATAAATACAAGAACTTCATTTCCTCCAGTGGGATAATCTAAAAGCTATGCTTTTGTTTTAGTCCCTCACAGTTGTTCAATACTAATGACTGACAGCTCTTGTATTTGATATTCCCAAGCTGAGTGAGAAGGAAGACTTCCCTCAGGTTATAATGAAAATTATGAGGACAGAATTCCTCAAGCCAGCATCCTATGCTGGCACCATGCTACAGCAGCTAATCAATACAGTTCTCTATGAGAAAACAACCTAGATGATCAGCAGCCCCAAAGTAAAAGACAGGGCATCCACATGCGAAAGACTAAGTCATTAGAGCAAGTTCAGTGTCATGGTAGGGTTCTGTCTGACTGGGGGATCACTCGTTGGTAGAAGAGATAAGTAGAGAAGATCTGGTTATGGTAAATAGTTCTTTTCTTCCCTTGGAAAATATTCAATGTCTGCTTTTGTGTGAGCAAGTTTTTTTTTTAAAAAAAAAAAAAAAACACAACTTAATAATAAAATAGTCTTCAATTTATATAAAATGACAAATAAAAATATACCTGATTGGAAGCAGTAGATAGATGTTACTGGACAGAAGTTGTCCACAGGGCTTGCTGCTTTGCTCTTTAGTCTAAATGCAATTGTAATCATGCAGCAGTGATGTGGTCATGGGTGGAGGAGGTAAAGTAGGCAGGCTTGCCAGAGTAAGATCATGAAGGTTATATGTGATCCATCATGAAATCCTAGCTGGTGGTGGTGTCAGCTAAGTGTTGCGTTCAGATGTGAGCATAAGACAGAGAGAGAGTAGTTGTAAAGAGACCATTGAATGAATGGGGGACATTGGGAGGTACATTTCAATGGCTACTTGGAGAGAAAAGGAAAAGTTTAGAAGGAACTAGTTCTTCTTACAGCAATTCAGTGGTGGTGACACTGTTCATATGAATGCAGGACAGAGAAAGAACTAAAAGACACTCAACAGCAAAAGAGAGATGACGGTTGTAGACATTTGGGGTTCAGAATTCCACGACACTGGTGTGCTCCCTGGCAGATGGATATATTTTGTGGACTAGAAATAATAATACCAATTCTGTATGAGCTTGTAGAGTTCTAGGAATGTCTAAAATGAAGCTGAGCCTTGTGTTAGAGCCCTGTATGAGTGAGTTCTTGTGCAGGCACTCGAATCTAGCCGTGTTTGCCTTCTTGTTTCTTCTGCATGTCCTTTGTTTCTTATCATGTGTCCTTTGCAATATCCTTCCTTTCCCTACCTCGTTTTAATGCTTATGTTTGATTGTTTGCTTTTGTGAAATGGGGTTTGACTATAGAACCCCGGCTGACCTTGGACTCAAGATCTTACTACCACCAGTTGAGTGCTGGGACTGTCAGAATGAGCTACCATGCCTAGCCTTCTTTGCCTTTGCCTCTTTATTTCTCATTCTTCTTCCTCACATATCATACAGGTTTTGTTTTGGTTTATCTCTTTTTTCCTTGTCCCTCATCACTCATTTTTTTTCTGGATGATCTTTGCCTGATCCTTACCTCAATGTTTATGTGGATACTGATTTGGGGATATCAGTAATTTTCCTGTTGTTTTTAACATGTACCAAGGAAAACCTCAAGTGACAATAGGTCCTAGGTATGAACCACAGGCATGAATATCACACCTAGATATTCAAAACAAAGATTTCCAAGATTTATTTTAAATTCTTAGACTAGATTAGATCTTTATTTCATCCAACAAGCTCTGTGGGGAACAGTGTAAAACATAGTAATCCAGTTGCCTCTGTGACCTCAGCTAAACGCTAACTAACCCTCCAAGGGTCTTTTTTTCTGCTAGATGTGTTCATTTCTCTACCCAGGCCTCTCAGGTAGTCACAGGGCTGATGCTATAAATTATGCATTTGAAGAGATTGCCTCTGGTAACATATGGCCTTGATACAACTTTAGACTAAAGACCCATAAGTCACGTCAGATTTTACATGATTATTTACTACACAATAATCTTAACAGGGCTGTCTGCACAGCATGCTCCACTGCTGTATTTGCTTTCTCTGAAATAGAGAATGTGCTCTCCATAAGACAAATTAGCCAACACACTCTGCCTATAAATGCAACTCTTTCAATTTTAGGCCTATGCTACACGTGATACAAATTCTCAAAACTTGGAGTTGTTCAGAGTTTTTTCATCAAAGTTCAAGTCTAAATTTGACAAGCACCGTTTTTAGACAGAATAGTTAAAATGGTGCATGAATCATGTATTGGTTGCTGAAGTTTTACCTGTCTGTAACAAGCATGTTACATTATTTAAGCTACTGAGTAGGTCTTCCAAATACCCTTTGTTCACTCACTTCAAGCCCTGTAATGTCAGCTGGTGAGCAGCTGGTCTTTCAACCACATTTCTTGCCATGCCACAAAAAACCTTCAATAAATAAGGAGAAGCCAGCAGACAATGAGGAAAATGGGGGAGGAGGGAGGAGGGAGGAGGGAGGAGGGAGGAGGCCAAGAATGGCCTCAGGTGTGCGTGTCTACACAGAACTGGCTATTTTTTTCTACTAGGTGAAAATTAGTGTGATCAAATTTTGTGGGGTTTTCTGTTTGTGCCTCTAGCCTGGTTTTCCTCTTCTCACAGATTTATTTCTATTATCTATCATCTATGTATGTGTATGTATCTATGTATGTATGTATCTATGTATGTATGTATCTATCTATCATCTATCTATCATCTAGTTATCATCTGTCTTCTATCTATCATCTGTTTATCATGTCTCCTATCTATGTATCTATCAATCAATCATCTATCTATCATTCATCTATAATCTATTATCTATTTATCATCTGTCTTCTATATGTATCTATCCATCATCTATCATCTATATATCCTCTGTCTATTATCTATTATCCATCATCCATCATCTATCATCTATCTCTATCACCTATCATCTATCATGTCTTCTATCTATCATCTGTTTATTTATCATTTAACTATCATCCATCTAGTATCTACTTATCATCTATCTATTATTTATCACCTATCTACCATCTATCTATCATCTATCTTCTATCTATCTATCATCTATCTTCTATCTATCTATCTATCTATCTATCAATCATCTATCACATATCTACCTACCTGCCTGGTGCATTCATGACCACAGTACAAGAGAAATTAGAAGACTGAAACAAACTTCCAGTATTTCTGGAAGTGCCACTGGGACTGTGTCCTGTGGAGCATGAGGTCACCACTGTCTGTGATGCTCAGCACTCCAAGCTGGTCACCCTGGAGTTCTGACAAATCCCAGCAATGGCACATGTCCTAGTGCCATGCTGTAAGGAGGAAGCATCTGGTACTGACGTAACATCATTTGCCTTCTGAGAGGACAGTGCTGTGAATCAGTACTTGCTGAAGGTAGAACTTTGATAGAGAATGTGAAGCCTTTCAACTCATAGAACGCTTTTGCATAGAGGTGACAGTGACCAAAATCAGGCATGGCCCTGAGAGTGCGTTACAATGTCCTGTGACTCTCACAAATCTGTTAGGCTTTGCCTAGGTCAACGATACGAAAGCTTTGCTTTTAAAGACCTTTGGTAAGACCCATACATTTACTTTCGTCCTATCCATGAGCAAGCCCATATCTTCTGTCCCTACCCTAAAGGGCATGTGTCCCTGGCAGTACAGTGTTTGGGGACAGCAAATGCTAACGAAGGCTGCAAGCTGAACATCTAGAAAACGGAACTTTACGCAGAGCCTCGTTGCAGGTACTCTCTTGACTGATTTGCAATAATGCAAATCGAGGTTTGGGTTTTTTTTTTTAAACATATTTTACTCTCATCTGCTTTAGTACATTTGTGTAAATAAAAATAGCTGCATTTTCAACAGTTTCCATAAGGGATAATTTATCTAAATATCAGTTTGACAGACTTTAGTATATCACCACCACTGATTTTACTGTGATTAATTATATTTGCTGTCGTTTCTAAAATTGCAGCAGATCTTACCTAAGTTTGAAAGCATTTGTATTAATTATAATTATATTCCTGTCTAAGCCACAATGCTACATAGCAATCTTAACAGTTGTGACTGTTCAAAAATGATTAAAGGAGATATATATTATTATATAAAGTAGCAAGCAGGAACTATGTTTTATGGAAACACCTGTTAGTGATATATATAACTATCCTAATCCTGAAATGCATACCCCTGCTGCCTGTCTATGATGCAATTAACAAATGTTCATTTTACAAATGAAGCAAATTATAAAATGTTGTTGAGACAATGCTAGTACTACCTGGAAAACAATTCACAATAAAAAATTTCTGTAGACATCATGAAACAAAAAAGATAAGAGGGAAGCTTTAATGACAGCAGTGTTTTCAAAGAGACACTTGACATGTGTGGCTGGAGACAAACGGTGTTGACTGTGTTGCCTGCTCTGCCTTCTTACATGGGGGAGAGATTTCCCCCAACTGTAGTCTGGTATGAACCTATATGTGGAAAATGTCTTAAGTGTGATATGTAATTCAAATTCTAGTTTCAAAACCACACATTGCAAATGAACACGAAGAAGTATGTATGTTCATGTCCTCTTTATCAGTGGCATATAAAATATGTACATTTAGCCTGTATTCATCTAAATTAAGACCATAGGTAGAGAATTTTGTACTCTAGCACATGCATTGATTTGCTTGAACCAGAATAGATGTGCACACCAGTGTGTTTAGCCACATCTGTTGATTTCCCCCAGTCCATCCATCCTATAGGTTTCCCAAAAGCACAGAGGAAAGCCAACCTTCACCCACTAGGATTCATTATGCAGAAAACTGCACTTACTCAGTGGGAGGACTAAGTAACACAAAACTACTCTTTGCAAGAGAAGTGCACTGTACTGGCTGGGACATAGGTACTACCAGATAAGTCTGAGTCCCAGATGCTTCTGTACAGGTTTGGCTGTGGCATTACACACAATACTTTAGGACTCAAACCTGCCATGACAGACCCAACAAGGTGCCCAGTGATCTGCCTGCCAGGTGAGGACAGATATCTTCAGTGTGTGCTGCAGTAAGGCCAAAGCAGGCCTTCAATCCTGTTCCTCAGACTCCTACAATCGCAGGAGGTCAGGACAGGCACTAAACCATCTCAGTGCTGGGCTCTCCTGCAACCATAGGGAGGGGCACCCCCAGGGTACAGTTGTCCTCATTCCTGGTGCACTTTCCAGCTCAGCTCATCATTATTCTGTCTATTAGCATAGCTTTTGTATGAAACCATATTTCTTTGCATCTTACCTCTGAAAGTTCATCCAGCCAAGGATGTCAGGAGAAAACTTCATAGTTGTTATCTCCAGACCCATTCTCTAGAGTACATATGCCTATTTGGGTTGACATGGTATCACCTTCTATTAGTGAAAGAGAACATACCCAGGCTGTGGAAACAGGACATTTTATTTAGTATGATTGTTGAAATGTGGGTCTCAGAGATCCCCAGAAATCAAATTTCATAAAATCACTTCATTTCTTTCCCATTTCATTTCAGATTAATAAGTAGAAGTAGCTGTAACCAATACTCAAAATAGAAGAAAATTCCATATACCAAAAAAAAAAAAAGAAAGAAAGAAAGAAAGAAAGAAAAGAAAAGAAAAAATAGGCCAATTTCTAGTTTGAGTTGGAACTGGATCCATGATCCCTGTGACATGAATTTCTAGCATAAATCTGAGTTTCTTTTTAATAGGGAATAGAGTTAAAAATGGAATCTCTCATGTATGTTCATTTATAGTATAAATGTTCAAAAGGGTGAAGAAGACCTATTGTGTTAATTAGGGTACCCTTGGCTGTTGATTTGATGGTTTTGTCTCTGTTGGTGGTGTAAGACAAAACACAATGTTGAATAATATATTTACTAAGCAAAAAAAAAAAAAAAAACAAGTTTTTGCCAAGTGCATCCCAGACTGTGAATTTTGGTCTCTGAAAGAAGTTTGTGGTATTCTTGTACACCCTCAAGCTGTGCTGACACTGCTCTGCTGGCACTAGCAGGGAGCTGTTTCTATAGGTCCTACAGCATCAAGTGAAAACAGATTCATTTATTGAGTCCTAAATATTCTCCTCCTTTGTAAAAACAAAGCAAGGAAAAACATGGCAAAAGGTAGCCAAGGCCACCCTACCTAAGAATGACCCGTTTTCTCTCTCCTGGGCACTCTTAGACACAACCTCAAATCTCCAACATGGATTGTTTCTCTAACATTAGACACTGAACCTGCTTGAGAGCCCGATCCTAGTTCAGACACCTGGGATTTGTGCTATCCCCAGTCCTCCCTTCCACACTGATGCCCACTCTCCGTAAGACCACTCTCAGGATGATGTTGGAGTCTTCTGTGTTTCCTGTTAGATGGTAGAGCTGTGAGATGACCCCTGGTGACCATGCTTAGCACCTAGCCTCACATCTGTCATAGTGCTTGGTCCAGAGCAAGCATGCAGAATTCGTCCTCATTAAAGACAAACAAAATAACTGTTTAATCTAAACCTACAGAATAGAGTGTTTTCCTGGCATGTACAAGCTCTGGCTTCCATCACTTGTACCACAAACGAACGAACAAACAAACAGTACATAGTGCAGACATTTGAATTGTTTTTGCTTTTCAAAACATGGGGAATGCTGTGTTCCTTTCAGCAATACAGATAGTAAAAACCCAGGAATATATGTTACATAGCATCACATTTGATTAGCTTTCCTGTAATATAAATGTTCTAATGGATACATTCCCTGCTTGGAAGGTGGGATTATTTTGAAGCTCGACTATAATCCTTTCTACTCTTAAATTAAAATACAAAATTAGTTGAATAACTGTATATTGAATTTCATATAGGCTTAATTTAAAGATGAGCGGACTAAGTAGTAGTTACTTAAACTATTGTTTGTTACATTTGTACTGCACACATTTTTAATGGATACACGGCACAGATACATGTTTACAGGGCACAGTGCAATATTCATTATGTGTGCAGGATATATAGGGATCAGATCAGGGTAGCTGGCATTGCTGTCACCTTCGATATATGTCTTTTCTTTCTTGGGAACATTTGACATTCTCTTTATATTCACTTAACTGGTGTCAAAGACAGTTTTTCTCACATGCTACCTAGTGCTAGACGGTCCCCACACAAGGCACTGCACCCTACGCCTTGGTGTCCCCATCCCTCCTCTAAACCTTGCACAGGCTCTGGGGCCAGGAACAACTACTTCTCTGCCACCTTCAAAACACACTTTTATAAATAGTATACTGTTTTGCATTTTGTTCACGAGTAACATGAATTAAGATTTAAAATGAATAAACAACAGATGTGAAAATGAATTTTTCTCTATACTATAGTCATGGATCTTAAATAAAAACGTTAGCTTTTTCAAGTCTTCTATTCAGGGCTTTTACAGTGGAGAAGTCTAGACTTCAGCCTGTGGTAGCAATCAGTCTGGGAGTCACTGCAGCTTCTCACTCCCAGGACAGCCTTGCACTGCTTATCACCTATCAGTTCCTTGTTTTAGACTCCTGGTCCTTTGACCATTTTTAGTAATGAGTTTGTGCAAAACATTGGCTCATTGAGCCTATATCCAAAAGAAATATTAATAAAATGGGATTTAGGAAGAAGACATTTACTGAAATGCTCAGCAGCAAAATGTCTTTTATCTATGACCTTGTGACCTGTGTAGTCTTGACTGCGTTTGGCTGACACAGATCCTTGGAACCCTCATGGCATAACCAGTGTGCCTACTCTTATAGCATTGCCGCCATTCCTTAACCAGTTCCAGTTCCCACTAAAGGCTGACTGTGCCACACATTCAAATACAGCCAGGCCAGTCCACTCCACCTCAGCTCCTTGGCAGGCAGCTGCTCACATGCCTTAGCCAAATACTCTTTGTCTAGGATCAAGTTAACTCTCCACTATCATCACCATTTTGCAAGTGCTTAGACTGCAGGAGCCCATCCATCTGAATTTACAAGCAAGCCTAATTCTTCTCCCTAGGCATTGCCCTAAGATCAAGTTTGTTGTGTATTTTTTGACCTGGAACTCTAGAGTCCTAGCATGATTCATGAAACTTTACCTCCCTCTAGCTTAGGTAGAGCTTGTTGGGGGTCCTTCCAGGGAGCCACACATTAGTCAATTGTAACTGACTGGTTCTGAGAGCAGGCTGCATCAGAACCCTCAGGAGTCTGCAGTGTCCTTCCCCCTGGACAACCTCTTGTTGCCCAGGTTGTTAGAGACGCTCCTCCAAATAGATCAGCCTAGTATGGGCCACAGTGTTCCAAAAGAATGTTATGAATAACAGGCTCCTATCCCAAGGGCTCCCTTCACTTTCATGGCCAGCTATAGCCTAAAGAGCAGCACCTAAACTTAACTCAAGTCCTAAGTATCTAAGTAAAAGGACAATTCATTATGTGGAGGGAGAAGCTGAGTGGGGAGAGCTCTTGATGAATGAGGACCATTAGGAAGTTCACTGTTTCAAAGGTCAGAATTATAGATCTGATTATGTGCAAAGCAACACCGCTCATTGATTTTTCGGGCCCTGTTCTGAACGTGAGACACAGAGGACATTGCACACAGTTTTCTTTAAATACCATGTGTCCTGTGATTTATAAAATTTTGAATCCTCAAAAATATCTTTAATTACCGTCCTGACCACTGCATTAGCTTCGGCCTTTTTAGTTCAGTCGAGGGCACTCAGCAATCATTTCTCTTTCAGGCATTGCGCTGCTAATTTGGGTGATAATATGTGAAGAACTTTCAATAGTTTAACTGGAGCTCTGAATAAATAACAAATCAAATTAAGCTATGGTAAATGAAATAGCTCCAATGAAAGAGCCATAAATTAAGAGACGAACTAAGCAGGATGAAGAAAAAAAACAAATTAAAATAGATTTTTGGATTCTGAAATGTTTATCACTGTGACTTTAAGACCCCATTGGATGAGGCTATTAGCCAAGAACTCTCTTACCTAGTTAATTTTTGTGCCTTGGCCAAGAGAGTGTGTTAAACTTGTTTCTCTTTCAAATTTCTGTGTTTGAGATATTCATACAATGCCTTAAGGTGTTGTGCTGGGGCCCCACAGTCTACTGTCTTTAATTATAAAAGGAAGTCATTCATGGTTATTTCTCAAAGAGTTGAAGGGTCATGAAGGCATATTTACATGCCCATCGTCACAGCGCAATCATTCGCAAAATCTAAAAGCTAGCAGCCAACTAAGAATCCTTTGGCAAATAAGCAGATACACAAAGTGTGGTGGGATAGCATTCAGCCTTAAAAAGGAAACATATCTGACCATAGCTACCCACATAAGAACCACTAGGATAAGTGAAACCACCAATCACTGAATGGTAAATGCCATGTGATATTGCTCAGTTGTGGTATCTGGAGTAGTCATTTTCATAGAATTACCAAGGGCTGAGGAAGAGGCAAACATTTGGTGTCTAATGGGAACAGAATTGCAGTTTAGGATCATGGCAATTTCCAGAGGTAGGTAGTGGTGATGGTAGGTAGGTTGCATGGTTACCTAATACTACTGAACTACATGCTTTAAAATGCAGTATGTTTTCACAAGGAGAAAAAGTCTTAATATTGGTAGAAAATATTTAAAGACAGTTTGACTTCCTATCACCATCTTCTTAATAAGTCTCAGAGCACTGGATAACTCTGTTGACTAAACAAATGGTGTGTCATCCTTTTGGACTGTTAGGCCTGAGCTGCCTAGCTAAGAAAATCATGTTGTTCATATAACAGAAGTAGAATGTTTGTGTAATTGGTACACATTTGCCTGAGGTCATGGAAGCACCTGAAGCCATAATAGAAGCATGCTACCTGTAGTCTTCTGGTATCTTTACCAACTGCAATAGTGAGCAAACCAATCTGCCTCAGAAAGCATCTTCTGCATCGTTAACAGCATCTCCTCAAGGTAGACAAGATGGCCACTGAGATGGAATCAGCCAGCACACATAGTATGGGGTTGTAAGTGATGGTCATTAAAATTTAGAGTAATAGTTTTTCTTGGGTAAAGGAAGATTCCATTACAGATCTTACATTGTCTCTAGCTTCCATTATATCTGTCTCTAACAATAGACTCTGTTTTAGAACAGACTCAGTGGCTCTCAGTTGACTAGAGACTCTGAAGACAGGCACTGTGGCTTAAAGGTATCTGTCTCTCACATTGGGTGTGCCTCACATGTGCAAAGCCCTGGGCTCAATTTCCAACACTGAAAACAAAGAAGGGACAAGTAGATTGCCCAATATACGATCCCCTTGGCACTCCGCCTAAGACATGTGTCTCTATCCCAGCACCCAAAAGAGGCTTGATGGACCCAAACATACTTGAATTATTTCGTTAGTGACCACAGTCTACCTATGCTCTTACGCACATGTTCTTTCTCCCTCCCCTTTGTTGAACCCATGGCCTTATGCATGCTTGGTAATCCCTCTAGCACTAAACTGCAATATCCCCAGCCATGATGTCCTGCTCTCCTTTTCCTAACTCCCCTCCTGAAGAACCCATTTTCTAAGACTGTGGACATTCTGAAAACAATGCCCGCTGATGGAATTTCTCCAGCCTACCCTATCTGGGGACACTTCATGGTGGTGTACAAAGTCCACTATTCTTTCAAACAAGATTATTGATCAGAAGAGATGACAAAGAACACACACAAAAAAAAGATAAAACAAAGTTTACCTTAAATAATCTAAATTACTGCCAGGCAGTGGTGGTGCAAACCTTTAATCCCAGCACTTGGGAGGCTGAGACAGGCAGATTTCTGAGTTTGAGGCCAGCCTGTTCTACAGAGTGAGTTCCAGGACAGCCAGAGATACACAGAAAAACCCTGTCTCGAAAAACCAAGAAAAAAACTAATCTAAATTACTAACACATTTATGAATGAGTATATTATTCTAGTCTTATCAATTGTCAGTGGAGGTGGTGACCAATGTCAGCTAAGTGAGGCCTCTCACTCAAACCAGGCACTGAGGTACCACATTTTATGGGTATTTTTTCCAGTTGGGCATTACCCTTACTCAGTGAGTATATCTCACTATCTCATTTTAGCTCCAACTCAATAAGAAAAGCAAGTCATTTTATATAGCATTGTCAGCAGATTAACAGATCTAAGAGAGGGGGGAAGGGGAGAGGGAGAGAGAGAGGGAAAAGGAAGGAGAGGAAGAGGGAGGGAGGGAGGGAGGGAAGGAGAGAGGGAGGGAGGGGAGAGAGAGAGAAAGAAAGAGAGAGAGAGAGAGAGAGAGAGAGAGAGAGAGAGAGAGAGAGAGAGAGATGCCATCTCTAGAACTGTCATTCTGAACCATTAGCATCCTTTGGTTGAAATGCAAAAAGATGAATGAGCTATCTCTCTAGTGAGCTGGGGAAGGGAGAACACCAGAAGCTCTGCCCTGCACTGTGACCAGCATGCCTGTACTGCTCACCCATGCATTAGAGAAAGAAGGCAGTTATATAGCAGGCCCAGGTAGACATCCCGAAAGCTGGGCCTGTATAAGTCAGAACTCACTCAGGAGTCAGACCCTAGGGGCCCTCAGAAGCCTTTGCTGTGTCAAAAGTCTCAGTACACTTGATATAGAACACAGTTGAGTGGAAATAAGAACACAGGGAGGGGGCAAATTTCTTCCTTAAATGCATAGTTTTCCAGTTCAGTGGGTTTCACATCACAAAATCCTATTTCACCTGCGAGCCTCTTTTACTCAACTCTGCAACTTGTGAATTCCTTGAAAGAATGAAGGCCTCCTGCTTCCTGCTTCCTGCTTCCTGTTTCTTGCTTCCTGCTTCCTAGTTTATAGCACAGCGCCGAATTTGGAAAGAGGCTATAATGATCCGAGCCTGTTCTTGCTGTGTGTGCATCACTGTGGGTCCCATAGAGCCATAGCTCCATGCCTTCTAGCATGTTAAAAGCTGGGTAAAATTAGCACAGAAGAGCCATTGTTGTGTTTACCCTGGTGACATGCTAGGACACTACATACTGATTTACTGCCTTCCAGTGATGTAGGAAACAGCCTGTTACAGCCTGCAGTGACTTAAATCTTGCTATTTGAGGCATTATGGCTCCACACCAGCTCATGACAGCTCCCTGTCCCTTCTTTTTCCGTCTGTCACAAATATTTTACCCATGGATTACCTCCCACTGAGCAGGAAATTGTCCCTACTACTCAACTCTGGACAGCACGCAGTGTATTTCTAGCACTCTGCTAAAAATATTTAGCAGTGTTCACGTGCTTTCTGTCATGTGTTTCAACTGTACTTCATACTATTAGTATTAGTTTGACAGATGCATCCCAAAAACTACTAAATATTTTGAAACACTTTTGACAAGAACATATTTTCATTCTTGATGACAGCTAAACTCACATCTATGCCAAACCATTTGGTTCTTTCATTAAAACTTGGATCTGGAGACCATTTGCTAGGCAATCCCAAGTAGCAGGAGACCACAGTAAGGTCTTTATGACAGCCTTGGAATTCTTACAGAGTACACTTGGAAGTTTCTACGTAAGTATGAAGCATTAAAGTGGGAAAATACTGTGTGTGGTCTACATCATTTCTCTGACTTTTAATAATTTTTCTCTAGCAAACTTGCTCATTTACAGACTCTTTGTTAATGAGAGAAGTAAGTCAGTTCCATGTTTACTTTTCTTAAAATGGCTATTTTCTAAGTTTTCCTTTTTATAACTAGAATCAGGACTTGGTTATTTGTGTTATTGGAGGAGATAAAAATCTAGATATGAAGTAGATGATTTACTTATATTACACTAATTTATGGGTCATCGAATCCTATTTTTCAATATTTTATAGAGTATGGTTTGGCCACTACAGTGGAGTTTCACAATGTGTCATGAATAGATGTTAGCAAGTGGCTAACCTAATGTTACCTCTTCAAAAACATAGCCAATGGGCAGAAAATTACCTAGCAAAATCATAAGAATAAAATTGTCTGTGCTTGGTTGGGATTTGAAAGGTAAATTAAAGTGATAAGCCTGTGTCTCAGTTACTGATGTATTGCTCTAAAGAAACACCATGACCATGGCAGATTATAGAGGAAAGCACATAATTGGGGGTGTGCTTATAGTTTCAAATGGTTAGTCCATGATCATCATGGTGTGGACTGTGGCAGCAGGCAGAAAGGCATGGCACTGAAACAGTAGCTGAAAGCTCATATCTGGTCTAAAGGCAGAGGGGTGGGGGACACAAGATGCAAGACTGGGCCCATCCTGCACCTTTGAAACCTCCAAGCCCACCCTAGTGACATATCTTCACCAACAAAGCCACACCTCCTAATTTTTCTAAACTGTCTACCTTCTGGAAACCAAACATTTGAATTCATGAGCCTGAAGGGGCCATTCCAGTTCAGACCAGCAGAGTCTATTTCAGATACCTTGTCTGAGCACATTCTTTACAAAATGGCCTCCATGTGGCTTCCTCAGGTAGCAGAGACTTGATGAAATTTATCAATGAGGAAGAAAGGCTAGACTGTCTACTTTGGTATCCCGAGATCCCGTATATTTCATGGGGGAGGAAGGATTTCCTTGGAGGCAGGAACTTGGCATGTTACATTGTGCATATGTGAGTTTTCCTTAGTCTTCAGAAAATGCTTAGGTTGATTCTAATGTGATTACTTTTCATGGCAAGCATGTATGTTCATATGGGCCAGGTGGATACTAACTCCCTGAAATATAGTGGTGATATAGATGATATAGATAGATATAGATATAGATGATATAGATAGATATTCTATGATATATATGATCTATACATACACACACACACACACACATATATTCTATGTCAGCCCATTTACTTTCTGTACTTCTTTTAAAGCAACAGTGTTATTTGAAGGCAGGATCTATCACATCTGTATTCACTTTGTACCTGCCCCATGGCATGCATCTGATGCTCATGATTGTTCTATCTAAGTAGCACATAAGATTCAAGAGCTATGAAGAATGAGCTTAGGATCCATCTCTTCGTAATCCCTCATTTCACAGAGGAAAAATTCAAGCCTAGCTAAGTTAAACGCCTTGTCGGGGGAGGGGAACAACCACAGCTGTGACTCCTAATTTACAGTTTCTGCATAAATCACTTCCATGTGACTTCTCTGATGACTGCTTAGCTGAGTGATGTCAGCCACGCTGATTTCATGGCACAGTAGTGGCAATCGTGGACCGCAAAATTAATCCAAAACATCTCATTTTTCGAGTGCGGCTAGGTAAACTCCCCTAATCAAGAAGTCTTCATCTGGGAGAGGCCCCAGATGTGTGGAGAAGAATACAAAGTATACGGCCCAGAACAGGTCCTAGTATGATCAATTGCTCTGCCAGCCAAAATAGTCACTTAGAGTCTTGGCTCCCTCTAACTACCAAGCAATAAATTTGTAAATGAGTTGAGCATCTGTTGTTACTAAAGCTTCATTCTCCTATTCTCTCTGCAACACATTGTTTAATGCTGGGCTCACCCAAGGGAGGATGGATCCCCTTGGACTACCTGAAGGATGCCTTAGGCCTGTAGTTAATCTCTGAGTTTGTCTTAGTTAGGGTTTCTGTTGCTGTGATACTACATCGCGACTGAAAGAGACTCGGGGAGGAAAGGGTCTGTTCCATCCTATAGTTTATGCAGTCCTGAGGGAAGTCAGGGCAGGTACTCATGGCAGAAACATGGAGACAGGAACTAAAACAGAGGCTATGGAGGAGTGCTGCTTATTGGCTTGCTCAGCCTGCTTTTTAATACATCCCAGAATCACTTGCTCAACCACTGTTAGCACTGCCCAAGTGATCCAGCCCCTTCCATGTCAATCATAAATCAAAACAATAACTCACCTACCTCATGGAGGCATTTACTCAGTTAAAATTCTCTCTTTGGCCAGGTATAGTGGTGCATATTTTAATACCTGCACTGGGGAAGTAGAGGTAGGCAGATCGTTGTCAGTTTGAGGCCAGCCTGGCCTACATAATGAGGTTCAGGACAGCCAGAACTATATAAGGACACTGTCTCTCAACTTCTACCCCAACCCCACCCCACCCTGCAAAATAAGATTATCCCTTCCTAAGCACATCTGGGTTTGTGTCAAATTAACAAAAGCCAAACAACTGACGGGTCCATATAATGATATCATAAATACTTGTGCCATCAAAGTTGCCTGGTGTCCCGAACTTGTAAAGTGACAACTACATTTGAAGGTGAGGTCGACTGAGCACTCGGGCTTGAAATGGGTCCAGCATGAGGCTGCATACTCAACTGCCTTTCTGCTCCCTAACTCACAGATGCCCTGCAGCAAAAATAAATCAGCTCTAAATTTTCTGTTGCACACAGACTTCAGTGTGGCTTCCTTCTGAGTGTTCTGTCATTTGCTGAGGGTCAGGAAAGGAGTACAAAATCCTGGGCTACAGGCATGTATTCACCCACAAATAATATCTATGAGAAGACTCTAGTTTCATCTCGTGGAATTAAGGTACCACATGGAAATCCTTCAATCTGGACCCAACTAACCTTTCTAGCTAAGGAGCTTCTCCCCCTTCAATTTCAGTGTTTACCATCTGAGAGAGGTTTATAAAGGTCATGTTTCATGCATCTAGAATGTGCAGGAACTCCCAGCTGTAAATGTCTCCAGAGTAAATGGCTTGTGCCGTGTGCTCCACCGCAGCCTGCGAGGTAATTTATGTTGCTCAGGGTCTGTAGTTTCCTAATAGATTGAACTGTTAGTTTTCAGGAGGATTTAATGAAATATTGAACCAGATGCCACTGGTCTGCCACAGATGCAGGAATGTGAGGGATGAGGAAATGTTGCTTGGTAAACAGCCTGGACCTTTGAGAGTGAAGGAAATGTTGGGGTTTTGGTGAAAGACAGTCAGAGCTAGGCAAGGAAGCATGGCAGGCCCACTACTATGCCCTGGGCTGTGTGGAATGCAGAGTGGGCAGAGCCCTGGCTCTTGATTACACAGAATTGTCCAGATCTGGAAGCAAGTAAGAGGAGCTGAGATTTCCCTGGATTGCTGCCGTCAGCTAGGGTTAGCCCTCTGATTCACCCTATAGCTGAAAACTGCTGTATGTCACAACAGGAAAGGGGGCCTTGGGATCAATACCGATTGTTTGGTCTCTTTAGAATGAGAGATTAGTAGTATCAACTGTTTAGGGAAGACATTGCTAGAGAAGTACTTCCTGTTGTCAAACTAAAAACAATTTTAAAAGTATTGCCTTGTCGGCCTATCTTAAGATTTTATATTTCTTAAATATGCCTTTAGTTGTCTTGTTTTTGAAATGTTTTTTATGTGTGTATGTCACCTATGTGTGGGTCCCCATGGAGACCAGAAGGATATATTGAGCCACCCACCATGGGTGCTGGAACCCAAATTTGGATCTTCTGGAAGAGTAGTATGGGCTGAGCCATCTCTTTAGTTTGGTTGTCTTATTATAAAAGAGATTTTTCCATGTCTGTTAATCTTGACCAAGACATGAGCACTTATCAGAGAGTCTTGTCCCAGATGGGACCAGGTGGATCAGGAATAGTTCTTAACTAAAGGCACGGGGGTGGGGGGAGGGTAGGTACAGTAGGACAGTGGGTGGAGAGAGGGATGGTTCAGGCTCTTAAACACATGCAACAGGAAGGTGTCATTTCTCTCTAAGGACTTCCTTACAGAAGAGAACGACATTCATCTGAGTAGTTGGTCACCTGGTCCTCCTGGGCAATTCTTTGCAACTGGCCCTAGAAAACAAAGAGGCAAAAAGTCAAAGGAAAGAAAATGAGTCTTCCATGAAGTTTGTGTGAAAATCACAATAGTTGCTATGTCTGTCTTGTAGATCAGTCATTACCCACTTCAGATTCCTCACAAGTCTCCTGGGGAGGAAGATGCTCAGATGCTTCTGAGAAAATGTCAGCTCATTTCATTTGAAGGAAAAGGCCTGGGGTTGAGATCAGAGCCTGGGGGTGAGCTGAAGGAGGACTGTAAAGCCAGGCTTTGGGGTAGTGACCCCTGGAAAGTCCCTGGAATCTTCTAGGACTCTCTTACTTGATAAATCCAAAGATTACCAGATAATGGTTACATTTCCATAATCTACTAGTGTTTAGTTCTGGTATTTTCCAACTCCGAACTTTATAACAGACGAGTCAATTGGATAAACTAGCATCTGCACTCCTTCTGTAAGAACTCGCATGGAGTGCTCTGATTTGCTCTCCTCTGCAGTGTGCGCTCCAGCCTGCCAGAAATTAATAGAGAAAGCCATTGTCATGTTGTATCGTACATGATGGCTACAAGTGCAGCCTGAAACCTAATAATTGTGTTCTCTCATGCATGTGCTCTCATCCTCGGCTGCTCCCCTTTGAGTGATAAGGACTTACTATTCCCTGAGATCATGCTCATCACCCCAGCCTTATGGGAAAATGGGATCTATAAACATAGGGTTATCTTCAGGCACATGTCCTCTTGTCACTGAGACTGATTTGTATGATGGATGAAAGCTGACAGGTGGCACAGATGAACTTGACTGTTCCTGTGTGACATTTTAAGGTTGGACTTTTTTTTTTTCCTTTAAAGGCCACCTCACTCCCTACAACATTTGATGTATAGATAGATGTCTTTGCCACTATGCATAGCTTGTCAGTAGCTATGTCTTCAGCACACCAAGACATTCATCTTTGTGGGGAACAGAGCTATGCCAGGACACACTGTCCACCTCAATCATGTTGGGACTCAAGATAGTGGTTGTGTCTTAGTCCCACCACCTGGCTTGACACATTAGAGTGTGAGGCAGATGTTCTCTATCACCAGTTCCCTGTGTGATAGTATTTCTTGGTGATATTTAAAAACCAGTGCCTCTGAAAGGTAGGCCAACTTACTCCATCTCTGTGTCTAAAAGGATCCTAAACTGTGATAATGCATGTAACCACAGAGAGTTGGCTTAAACACGAGAACACAAGTACTTGAAAATTTCAAGGAGACCTAATTCTGTGGTCCTGATTCTGGAGGTGCTACAGAGGATGCCATAGCAAACACCTGTTGATAGATTGGTGGATGAGCTGACTCACCCAGCACTATGATAATTGCATGTTAAAACACATAAGGCAAAGCTTGGTGTGCATGCGTGCACATTTTCCATATACTTTGTTGGATGCCAATGGCTTCATCCATCTTAAAGGCTGTGTTCAGATTAGAGATTCAGAGCAGGAGAGACACCACATCATTCCATGAATATTTGAGGTACCTCTTCCTTCTCTAAGGTGCTGTAGAGGCAATGAGTATCAGGCCACCCAGCATCTGAAGAGTATGACAGTATGGTGGGAAAAATGAGCTCTGGCCATAAAGACAGTCAGCGGGTGAAGACAAGAAGATGCTGTGAGATGCACAGTTGATGACTCTTAAGTCCAAAGGGAAACGAGCTTCACGTAGAGGAGTCATGAGCTCTTCAGAGGCACTGAGGGGGCCAGTCTGTTGGAAGTTCTAAATGAGAGAACCGTAAAGCAGGTGATAAGGACACTGTGCTGTGGAAGCATTCCCCTCCCTAGGAATCGATGTTTGTTTTTGTAGCATTTGCTAGTACTGACACCCGTCAGAGTCCACACTCTGCTTATTTCATGTTTGTGCACAAGCCGAGTAGTGTCAGAAGGGAGGTCAGAAACTGCTGCTTATGGACAAGGTATTGGTCCATTTATAGAGCAGTGGAAGCTGGAGCATGATTTGGGAAGTAAATCTAAAGACTGAAGCCAAAATAGCTGGCTTTGGGGTTTCAGAACAAGCGTTGGGAAGATGTTATGGCTATTTTGATGAAAGAAGTCATCAAATAGTAGGAGCATTACCTCAGGACTTGCAACTCAACAAGCACAGGGAGGACACAGCTGAGGAGAAAGAATGATTTGCTATCTCTCATTTAAAATTAAAAAAAAAATGCCTGCTATGCAGGTAAGAAAGAAGAAACATACTTTCCCATTAAAATTACCTTTGTCTTATGATTGCTATTACTGTTCGAATCATAACCTCGCCGGCTACTTTCGTTCAAAAGAAGCCATTAAACTCCCATCTCTCCTGCATGTGCCCAGTGTGCAGAAGCTTAATTAAATCTACAAGTGCAGCCTTAGAGGAACAAGAATCAAATTAATTGCAACATGGGCCACGCATTTGTTTTGCTGACAGTCCCTGCGCATTGGAGAAAAGGCAATCTGTGCAGCCTTATCTGAATTAGTAAACCCAATATCACTTTCCATTAGCATGGCCAGCCAGAGCCGTGCGTCTCCGTCCTGACACAGCTTCCATGCTAATGCCTTCACAAATGGAGCCCGTTCCAACTGGTTTACTAAGGACTCCAGAGCAGTAAATCCAGGACTCAGGATATGCTGTCTTCGGCTTTCTGCCTCACTGGCTTTTGTGAGTTCTCTAGATTGAGCTCCATAATTAGACTGCAGAGTAATTAAGGAAAACTCAGCTCATGCAAATAGAGCGAAAGGATTTGCTGCTAATTACGGTCGTTATACCCATAGTCGAGAAAAATTAATTTGCAATATTATTTTTCAGCTTTCCAGTGACCTGTAGTAATCTAAAGTAAGGAAATGACGTCTGCATGTTACTAAAGATTTCAATCGAAAACTCTTCCACAACTGGAGGGAATTCAACAGATAAGCTATGTATTTAAAGTCTTTTTTTTTTAATTGAAGTTTTAACAAAAAGAGGGGGGATTGTAAATATGCTACAGAAGATTTGGTGTATATTCACTTTGTTTTCCTTTTTTATCATCTTTGTTTTAAATTCAACGCTGACAGTCTGCAGATGCCCTCTTTACAATTTATAGGGTTCACAACTGGGAATTAAATTAGACAGTATATAATTTTCTTGTTTTAAGATTTTCCTGTATGCATGCCTTAAGCCAAGGGCTTAATGCCAGTGAACTGTAACAGGGATAGCTCAGCCCACAGGAAGCAGATCGGCCGCAGCAAGGCT